>JAPFRF010000010.1:66122487-66592487 GCA_029282475.1 Phrynocephalus forsythii
GCAAATGGTTCTTATGGAAAAGTTGACCTATCAAATTAAAATATATAGAGGGGAAATAAAACATGATACATTTATGAAAACCTGGAAGCCCTTATTAACGTATGGAATTAACACAAAAAATGAGGAATCTGTTATGGGGAATAATTTTGACTGCTGGAATGTAAAATTTTAAAAGAATTAACTTACTTGTGTGTGTGTCACAATTAACTGTGATGGAAGATGAATTAGAGGGTGGATTTTGAAAAGGATATTGGTCCTATAGAATGTATAAATAATGAGATGCTATTGTACTGTTGTCTTAACTTGTCTTGTGAAATAAAGTATAAAAATTTTTTAAAAAATCAAAAATAAAAAAAGGACGCAGGAGAGCCATTAACAAATCATTTCATTTCATTTCATTCTTAAAATTCTTTTAAAATTTGTTAGGAACAAAACAAAATGAAACTACTAAAGAAATGAAACAGAATACTATATTTTTGTTTTGTGCCCATCTCTAAATATTATATAGTGATACCTTTACTTATGAGTTTAATCGGTTTCGATGCATGCTCATAAGTAGAATAATTTGTAAGTAAAGCAGGGGTTTCCCATAGGAATGCATTCAAAACCAATTAATCTGTTCTGGGGGATAGGTTTTCAATGCATTCCTATGGGAATGGTATCCCAGCCCCCCTAAATCAAGGGGGGTTGCAGAGCTTACCAGCACTGTTCTCTGCTCCACACTAAAGCTGACTTTGACAGGTCGGACCTGTCAAAGTCACCTGTCAGTGCAGAGTGGACTGGAGAACAGCCCAATTGCCCATTGCATCTCGTCCTTCTTCTTGGTTGCTTCCATCTCTGCAAAAGAGCTTGAAGCAACCAAGAAGAATGTCAAGGGACCCATCATGCCACCCAAGCTGCAGAACATGCACGGGTGCATGTTTGCACAACTCGGGCAGGTTGGAAGGGTGGCATATACAGCTTTCAAAGGGCTGCAGCTGAGGTGCCCTCAGCTGCAGCTCTTGGAAAACCACATGTCTGCCACAGCGAGAGGTTCTCTGGCCCCAGAGGGCATGGGGGATGGGAGAAGTGTAGGCTGGGTAATGGGAGGCAGGGTCTACCATGTGGGCCCTGTCAGCAGATTTAAGGGGCAGCAGGCAAATATAATAATAATATATATTTACTTGTGCCTGACACAAAGCAGTGCAGCAGTAACGTAGATAAAATGTTAGTATTGATATAAAGGGTTTGCAGAGTTAGTCTAATAGAAAGACAATAACAATGAATAGAGTAAAAACTCATATATTCATATATACATCAAAATATACATAGCATAACCACCAAGCATTATATACAATATAGCAAACAAATAAACAGAGCATGGGGTGAACTGTTCTCACCATAACAGTCCCCAAATTACAAATGACAAGCTAGTGCCTTTTATACATATTCAGCACTCATAAGATCTGATGCAATCACTAATTAACAATCTGATGCAATCTGATCTATCCATTACAAATCATGATGTTACAATCAGTTCCACCTGCACTTCATCACTTAACATGCCTGTGATTACTAGTCTCTAACACTTGTGGATTACATCATGACACTGCAGAATCTAACTGCCTCCATTTTACAATTCTCTTTTACACATTCTGTTAAATATACATAACATATGTTTTATCAACTTTTACATATGTTGACACCCCTCCTATATTTAACAGATTTCAACTCCTAGCCTTTTCTTAAAACATACATGTTTATCTTTACTAGGCTTTGTAAATATGTCAGCATAATTATCAACACTTGTACAATATTCCAATACAATCAAATGTTGTTCTATGCAGTCCTTCACATTCTGGTAACGGATCCCAATGTGCTTGCTTCTGGATCCAACTTTCTGATTCTGTGTTAATTGGATACACGAAAAAGAATCATTATATACTTTGACTGGTAGTTTTACATTCACATTCACATCCTTTAACAACTGTACTACCCAGGTCAACTCACAACACAAATCACTCACAGCCCCATACTCAGCTTCTGTAGAAGAACACGAAATGTACCTTTGTCTTCGGGCTTTCCAGATAATTAGTGAGTTACCTAAAAATATGGCATATCCAGACATTGACCTCCTTTCTGGACTTGAACCCCAGTCAGCATCTGCATAGCTAATCAAATCATGATTATCACATATGGATACTTTCAACTTTTCATGCATTGTTCCTTTAAGATATTTCAAAACATGCTTTATACCTTTCCAATGCTTCATCAACAAATACTATCAAAAAACCCTTTTGTATACAAGCAACCTATTTCACTTGCAAAATGTCCTTTGCTCTTTGGCGCCATCCACTGGTGCATCCACTTGTCGTTCCTTCAGAGACAAATGCTCTTTGTCCATGGCCCATCATCCACTGCTTCCTTTCTTCTCTAGGCATCAGCAGCACATCTTCAAAATTCTGTGGTTCATGGAATACATTATTCACAACAAACCTTTCAGGTGGCACTCCTTTATTAGATCTTGTAGACTTTCTGATCAACACTGGCTCCTCATCTTCCACTTTTTCATCATGAAATGATGTAGACTCCCCTCCATCACTGGCAATCTCATCTTTCACTTTTCCATCATGTAATGCTGTAAACTCCCCTCCATCACTGGCAACCTTCTTAACCTCAGTGTGGGGACAAATACTTGGCAAAAATACTTCATTATTAGCATGTAGAGCTTCCCAATTTTTCTGTTCACAAAATTTTGCTGACCTGCTTATATAAACTTTTCCATGACTGTCACAAAAACGCCAGGATTTTTCTGCAGGCTGAACACCAATAAACATAAGCTTTCTAGACTTTGGACTGTTCTTGTGTCTATACCTCTCTGGAATCAATACCTCTGCTTCAGAGCCAAATAAATGGAGATATTTGATTGTAGGTTTCTTACCATGCATTAGAGTATATGGAACTTCATTCACAGCTGAACTCCACACTCTATTAGACACATAATTTGCATATTTCATTGCCTCAGCCCAGTAACCTTTGGGAAGTTTTGCATCTGCCAACATTGCATTCATGATATTCTGAAGAATCCCATTCTTCTTCTCAGATAATTCATGCTCAGCAGAAGCAGAAGGGTTTGTCAATCTATGTTTCACCCCCTTCTTTTCTAAATATTCAACAAACTGCTTTGCTAAAAATTCACCACCTCTGTCACTTTGTACAGCTAAAATTTTCTGCCTGTACTGTCTTTCTGCCATCACAAACCATTTCTTAAATACAGCACTCACTTCACTTTTGTGCTTTATTATGTAAACCCAAGAATAACGTGAATAATCATCAGTTATCACAAGACAAAACCTGGCACCTCCAAATGAATTAGCCATGGGTCCAATCACATCAATATGTACCAGCTGTAGTGGTTGATGTGACTTTCTTAAACTCTTTTTTGATATGGGTGCAGACTTCACCTTTGTGCCTTTACAAACATGGCAATCTAAAAACTTCTTACAGCTTTGCACAGACCCATGTTCCACATGTTGCAAAGTTTTCCTAATACTTTCAAAACTTAGGTGCCCTAATCTTCTATGCATCAAATGTATGCATTTGTCATGTAGAGGCTTATTTTCAACCATGTTCAAAACTTTCTCAGTAGTGCTTATCACAAACAAACTGTTTTGGAGCTTCCCAGTTGCTATTGTTTTTCCATTCTTTACAATCTTGCAACTATTCTCACTAAACTGTACTTGATAACCTTGTTTTACAAGCATAGGCACACTTAATAAATTATTCTTTAAAGACGGTATATACAGAACCTTATCAAATACACATTTGAGAGGTTTGAAAAATATATTACCTTCACCACAGACTTTTGCCTGAGTCCCGTCTGCCAAGGTTACATTTCTACAATTAAACAAAGTTAGTTTCTTAAACAAACATTTCTTGTTTACACAATGAATACTGGCTCCTGAATCTACAATAAATAATTCCTGTCTTGAGCACTTTTGTTCCTTATCATTAATTACAGACAGCTGTTGACCTTCACTCTTCCAGCCTGTGCCGGCAACTCTTTTTTGCTTTTGCTGCTTGTTTACCTTATCACAGTAACGAAAAACATGTTGGTCACTCCCACAATTATAGTATCTTCTAATTACTTGTATTGTTTCTCCAGACACTTGAGCAGGCTTATTATTTACTTTAGAATCATTCCTTCTTGATTCTTCCTGCTGGAGTCTTGACTGTATATATGATATAGACAATTCATCACTCTTCATAGCTTCTAATCCCATTACTAAATTATCATATGACTCATCCAAGCTTGACAATATAACTAGACATTTATACTCCTCTTCATGATTTATGCCCACTTCAGACAATTGCTGAAATATACTATTTACTTTCCTTATATAATCAGAAATAGTTTCACCTGGGCTCTGCCTTGACCGGAACAGTTTTTTCATTAGAGATACTTTACTTCCAGCTGTGTCTCTGATGTGAGCTGCTCTGAGAAACGACCAAGCCTCATGAGCTGTTTTTGCTTCCTTCACATAAACGAATTGGGACTCCTCCAAGGATAACATTATAATTGCCAAGGCTTTCTCATCCTTCTTCAAATCTTCCTCATCAGCTTCCTCATCAAGCTGCTTATCTACATACTGATAGAGCTCATGGAAGATCAAGAAATGCTTCATTTGCAGACACCAATTAAGGTAATTACTGTCAGAGAGCTTTACAAGAGGCATTAAATTTAAATTTATACTTGCCATTCTCGCTGATAGTGCCGGCTCCTTATCTGCCGTTATCTGCAACACTTTTTTCAGCCTTTTTCTCGGCAAATATTTCCTCAGCCTCCACAGCTTCCAGTTTAAATCACACTCTGTTTTGCTTGGCTTGTCCTTATCAGCTGCTTTTCTCCTCCGCTCTCATTCCAAGCCTCTGAGAGAAATCCTTTGCAGCTCTGCTTTGTTTCTGTTCCAACTCCAACCTGTTTCCTCTGCAAAAACACAACTTTACACAACACACACTTTATCTATACAGGTACAACAAAACCCATCAGGCTGCTGACCCAGCTGGGCCCATGACCCTGTCAGCAGATTAAAGGGGCAGCAGGCAAATATAATAATAATATATATTTACTTGTGCCTGACACAAAGCAGTGCAGCAGTAACGTAGATAAAATGTTAGTATTGATATAAAGGGTTTGCAGAGTTAGTCTAATAGAAAGACAATAACAATGAATAGAGTAAAAACTCATATATTCATATATACATCAAAATATACATAGCATAACCACCAAGCATTATATACAATATAGCAAACAAATAAACAGAGCATGGGGTGAACTGTTCTCACCATAACAGTCCCCAAATTACAAATGACAAGCTAGTGCCTTTTATACATATTCAGCACTCATAAGATCTGATGCAATCACTAATTAACAATCTGATGCAATCTGATCTATCCATTACAAATCATGATGTTACAATCAGTTCCACCTGCACTTCATCACTTAACATGCCTGTGATTACTAGTCTCTAACACTTGTGGATTACATCATGACACTGCAGAATCTAACTGCCTCCATTTTACAATTCTCTTTTACACATTCTGTTAAATATACATAACATATGTTTTATCAACTTTTACATATGTTGACATCTGTTAATGTGGCTGGGCCTTAGGCCAGCCCAGGGAAGGAGCTCCCAACCACCCCCTGTGAACCTCTTGCTGTGGCAGCCATGTGGTTTTCCAATAACTGCAGCTGATGACACCTCAGCTGCAGCCCTTTGAAAACTGCACATGCGTCCCAACCCACCCGAGCCATGTGAAAATGCACCCATTCATGTTCTGCAGCCCAGGCACCACAATGTGCCTCTTGTCCTTCTTTTTTGCTTCAATCTCTTTTGAAGAGATTGAAGCAACCAAGAAGGACAAGGTGGCAATGGGCAGCTAGCGCTGCTCTCAGGTCTGCACTCACAGGTGACTTTGACAGGTCAGACCTGTCAAAGTCAGCTGTAGTGTGGAGCAGAGAGCAGTGCTCATAAGTCAAATTGTTTGTAAGTAGAGCTGCTCGTAAGTAGAGGTACCACTGTTTATAATCATCTGATCAATGCACAAATCTGAGCCCTTTTCCCATGCCTACTGACCTAGTCTGGCTTCAGGTGCCTAGAAACCATGCAGTAGGCACCCTAGGACAGACATAAAGCATGCCAACTCTAAGCCACAATCAAGCCAGCATGGAAAAATTCCTCGTTAGCCCCAAGGATGACCAGGATATACCCAAGGCACTCCATAGGGAGGATGAGGGCTTGTGCTGCCTACTGGCTTGAAAAAGGGTAAGTCTAAAGATGCCTGGTTCTTATATCAGACAGACAAAATGGGAAATAGTGTGAGACTAGTTGATCTTATGAAAATTCTAGGCACCCAAGGAGCTAGGGCCCTCTGAATAGTACAGGAGGCCTAAGTGAAAAAAGTGCTTCCTCCATGCTCTATGAAAAGCCTCCTCTCATGTACATTAAATGTATCGTACATTTAATGTATCGTATTTATTGCATTTACATGTTTTTATTGTTCTAATTTTATTGTAATTTTGATGTTTTAATTGTCCATTTTGATTGTGAGCCACCCAGAGACCTTTGGGTAGTGGGAGGCATACAAGCTATATATATATATGGAGTAGCATAACTCCTTTAATGAGTTAGTGAGTGAGTGTTTGTGGAGGATCACAGTGAATTAGATGGCTCCAGTTTATGACCAGAAACCTGAAAAAGGCAACAAATTCATACCATGCTACCTGTGCTAATTTGCTGAGTAATGTGAAAATACAGGGTTAATAGCAATAGTTTCTTGAAGTCTGTATTAGCAATGTTGTGTGTGTGCAAAACCTTGCATTAAGTTGAGCACTGAGGGACTCATTTTAATTTGCTTGAGACAATATTTCAGTATTCAGGACTCAAACAATCCGCACACCCATTAATCTAATATATGATTTTTCTATTGAGCACTATAATCATATCCCATGTTATTTCACATGAAAATATATGTCCAGAATTTTGTGGTCTGCTACAGTCAGTGTCATGATGACAGTCAACTACATCTGGTTGTTAAGCTATTGCAGTAGGTCCTTTTCTCAGTTACACAGAACAGGATAGACAGACAAATAGAAAGTGAAAACATGCGGCTTAAAACAAATCTCTACTTTGATCCTTGACTGTGCCTCCTGCAATTCTGCCTGGGAGGCTCATCCCTCAGGCAAGGGAGGAAAACAAAGATGAAAATGCATCCATTCCACTGGAGAATAAGCTTCCCCCACTTGCAAAACCATGCCCTTCAATTCAATGCACATCAAACAGTGGAGGAGAAACTTCAGCTACAATTTCATAGTAAGTATTGTTGATAGTTCAAAAAAAAAAAAACACGGTACATAAAAAGAAAAAAATTGGGAACTTGTTCCTTTGCACACCAATGGAGTCTTACCCCCAATGGGAAGGAACTAAGTGAGGATGTTGCTGGTGGGAGACACCTTACTAGAGTTTGGCTAGGGACACCTTCTATTGGAGTAGCAGGGATTTGTCTAAGCCATGACATAATATTAGCACATAGAAAATGTCACAGAATTAGCAGTGTAGTGAGTTGTAGGCATAGTGTGCAGCTCAGCCATTATACAGCATCACAGTGAGATTGGACGCTATTTCAGCTTCGTATATAAAGATAAATCATTTCCAGAATGCTGTCTTGACTTGTAAGAATGAAAGAGGTTACCTCTATTAAGAAAGCCATTTCAGCAACAGAAAGTCATCCAAATGAAGGCATTTGGAGTGAGGATGATCATAAAAGAAAATGTATATTTGCCAGCTTCTTTGAGAACACTGCAAATGAAAGAGCAATGTATGGATGCAATGATGGACAACCTCTGGGAAGAAAATAAGACAGAGAACCCTGTACAAAATGACTGTCTGTTACAGAAGGGTCTATAAAATTTCAGCACTATTTGAGCTAGGTAGAGTGCTTCTGCAGAAATATTATGACTGCTGGCAGCCAGTGGCACTAGCATCCAAATCACTGTCAGATTACTGAAACCAGATATGCAGAAATAGACCAGGAGATATTGGAAACATTGCTTGAGTGTGAGTGATTGAGTCGATATATTTATGGCTAGAAACTGGCTTTGGAAACAGACCACAAACCATCTATTCCATTCCTTAGGAAACCACTGACTGAGTATGCTTTATAGATTTATAAAATGATCCTCTGGCACGTAAAAAAATGAAAAGATACTGACCTATGTGCCAGGTGAGTTAATGCATTTTGTGGTTTCACAGTGGAAGCCAAAGAGAGAGGCAGACATGACAACCTAGATAGGGTTCTAAAGTTGCATTCATAGGACATATGTAACGGGCTGTATGCTTTGTAATTAGACATGGGCACGACTTGGCGAAATTGTCATTTCCGTTTTCGGTTATCGTTTCCGTTACGTAACGGAAATGGTAACGATAATTAAGCCGTCAGAACTCAAACTCGAACTGAAAAAAGAAAAAATTGGTTGGGTTTTTCGTTTCCATTTGTGGCATCGCGGCGATCACGCGATGCGAAGCAGAGAAAAAGTTTTAAAAGTTTTTTTAAAAAACTCCCGGCCAAAAAGCAGGTGAAAATATGCCTGCCTGAGGCTTTGCCATCTACCAGAGGGGTGATTTCTGGGGGGTCCCCGGCCTTCCCCCCCTCTTCTCCTGTCCTGGTCTGCTTGCACCAGGCTGGGGGGGCATCCTCGTCATCTATCTCACTGCATGCCATGCGGTGGGGGGGATCCAAAATGGCGACCACAATTTTTCTTTTGAAATTGTGGTCAAAACACACACCAAATAACCACAGAAACATGTGAAATTTATTTATTTTAAATGCCTGAATTTTAATAGTAGCAGCAGTGGTTTTTTATGCCCATTTGGGCTGGGCATGGGATGGGACCATGCAAATTTTTTGAACCATTCCATCAATGGCATCGCCAGGTTTTTGACTGACACTTCTGGATGCCGAGGCACCTTCCAGAAATCGCAGTCGGGTGTATGGATGTGGTTGAGGGAGGAGGTCTGGCTGCTGGTGCTGGTGTGATCCGATCGAGATTGAGGAGGGAGGCTGGAGGCTTTAGGATTTAAGTTAGGCAGGCAGAGAGGGAATTGAATTTAGAAAATAATTTCTTTGATTCCCTGCAGCTTTGTCTGCTGAAGGGAATAGCAGTTTATATTTTATTTCTTCTCTGGCAGTTTGTGAGGATTTTTTTCTGATATTGGATAAAGGGGGAGGTTCGACTAGGAGTGGGAGGTGTGGATTTATTTTAAAAATATATTATATACTACCATTTATTTTCTATTTTCCCAACTTCAATTTGCTTGCACACACACACATTTGGGGTGCAAGCCAAGAACAGAACCTCTATCCTTCCTAAGTGATATCCTAACTGCCCACTCGCCTGTCCGCCCGTGCCGCCACCCGCCTGCGGCCCGCGCCACTGCCCGCCCACTCACCTGCCCACGGCTGCCGCCCACCCGTGGCCCCCCCACCGCCCACCGCCCTCACCTCCCCCCATGCCCCCCCACCCCACCCGCTGCCTAGGGTGCAAAAACACCTAGCACCAGCCCTGATTGAGGGACGCCCCTATGCTCTGGGAAGTCAAATCACGCCAAATCATGGTGGAAACGACAAATGACAAACAGAAATGACAAATTTTTGAAAAATTTCACAACAAACGGAAATGAGCCAAAACGGACCCGTTCCGACAATCGAAAACTTGAAACGTCATTTTTTCTGGTTGTGCCCATGTCTATTTGTAATAAGAGAACTGTCCATTTGTCCCTCATGATAAGAAATGAAAATCTTAGAAAATTCAAGGGATCTGAATGACATATTTCCAGCAATTCATAATTGGTTAACATGCAGTTAAAATGTTTCAGAACTGATTCCCATGTTACTTATTAGATATGCATTTTTAGTTCTATAAATTATCCAGATCTGAAATAATAACCATATGCTTTCTAGTGGCTATTTACTAGTGTTTGCAAAGATCGCTGGTCTGCTTTTGACAAAATGAACCATTTTCATCTTCATGCCATAATAAGTTCCAGCCAATTACTGAATATCTCTAATACCTGGAGCATGTGTGGCTGATAGGTTGCATGTGCCCTTCCACCTTTGAGGCCATTGTCAGGCTGAATGCTGCAACACCACCAAAAGAAGGGATTGGATTCAGTTCAGTTCATAATTTTATCCCTAGAAAGCTCGGGAAGGCCACCATAAATCAGAACTGAAATGGTGGCACATTAACTAATGTATTATTTGTATTCAAATTTCCATCATCTGCTAATAATAGATGCCTTGTACTACCTACTTTAGTAGTCATCAATAGGAATGGGCACAAAATGGAAAAATTGTGTTCCGTTTCATTGTTTCAACCTCCTGTGTTTCATTTTGTATCGTAAGTAATGAAATTTTTCAAAAAAAAAAAAACCCTTGTTACTTATGAAACAAAATGAAACAAAATGAATCCCCCATGACACCAGCACTCTAGCTGGTGCCATGGTGGATACAAAAAACTCCTTGCAACTGCTTCCCTGATGATTTTGATACCTTGATCCCAACTGGGAGGCGAGCAATTAGGAGGAGAGGAGCAGCCAGGCAGAAGTAAATTCCCTGGTTGACTTCTCCTTTCTCCCCTGCCACCCTTCCTGCTGGGGGGTTGTTTTGGTCAGGGAGTGCTTTGAATAGTGGGGCCAGCCTCCACTGACCACATCTCTCCTTGTTCAGAAAACCCCTCTGGGAGGAGGGGGGAGCATAGGTGAAGAAAGAAGGCAGCAGTAAATTCAAACAGAGCTTCACTTTACCACTGATTCCTTCCTTCTTCCTTGTCATCCCTGCCTACTAGCTCAGGCTTTTTGACAAGTCAAGGTTTGGAGAGGTGGTGCGCTTCCCCCCCACCCCAATCTGTCAAAAATCCCCAGCTGGTAGGTGGGGGATGGATGAAAGGCAGAAGGGAGCATTGAGAGGGAAAAACCTGCTCAGTTCTGCCTTTTGCCCCTCTCCTGCCTACAGCTGGAGCTTTTGACAGGTCAGATTGTGTGTGTGGGGATTTTAGGGAACCCCTGGAAATATGGAAAGATTTGGGGGTAAGGAGACTTTGTTATGAAGCTCTAAATGAGTTGAGGGTAGTAAATTGGCAATGTGTGTTGGGAGCATGGAGGCAATTAGGGAGTTAATACCATAAAGTAAACTCCCTGATTTGCCTCCATGCTCTCAGCATACTTTGCCAATTGACTAACCCCAGTCCCTTTAGAGCTTCATAACTAAGTCCCCTTATCCGCAAATCTTTCCATATTTCAGGAGGTTCCCTAAAATTGATTAGGGAAGATGCCCCTGTTACTTTGGAGCCCCGAGGTAAGTAAATTTTGATTGGTGTTTTTTAAAAATTATTTTTTTAAAAAACCTATGCACTCCAAAATTACTTACCTTGGGGCACCACAGTAGCAGGGGTACCTTCAGAAAGTGATTTTAAGGGACCTCTGAAATTTGGAAATATTTGGCCTAAGGAGGCCAAGTTATGAAGCTCCAAAGGGGGTGCCCATAAGAAAAAAAAAACCCTTCTAATTGGAATCATTTGGGAAGCAGAGGCAGTGCTATCACTCGCTCCATCAGCTTCTGATTCCAATTAGAAGGTTTTTTTCCCCTAGGGGCACCTCCTTTGGAGCTTCATATATTAGTTCCCTGAACCCCAAACCTTTCCAAATTTCATAGAGTAGGCTAGAATCACTTTCTTAATATACCCCTGTCATTTCCTCTAGAACAAATATATTCTAGAGGGAAAATGGTGATTCATTTTGTTTGTAATGAAACACTGCTTCCCCATTTCATTTCATTTCATTTTGTTTCATTAACTAATGAAACGACAAAACAGTGTTTCATTTTTTGTTAGCTGCCCATCCCTAGTCATCAACATTGACTAAATGTAATGATATTTACTATAAAATCTTAAAATATCTGAAAGATTTGATCTGTAAATCTGACATAACAGACATGCTTTCTAGCTGCTGTCTATTGTGTGGATGTCCTGTTGTCTTGACTTTCAGTCATTTTCAGTGGCAAGAGACAAATCAGTCACTTCTACTGGTCACTGTGCAATCTCCAAACCAACACCAGTTGATTCAGACAGCAATCCCACAGAGACCAATGGAACACACCCTCAGGTCAGTGAGTGCAAGATTATAACTTCAATCAGAGACATACATCCAGTGACAGACTTCCTCCCCACCCCCACCCCGCTTAACTTCCCAGCCATTCCATCCTGATATTGAACACACAAGGCTTGCAAAGTCTCTCTCTCTCTCTCTCTCTCTCTCTCTCTCTCTCTCTCTCTCTCTCTCTCTCTCTCTCAATCTCTGTGTGTGCATGTGTAGGAGGGAGATACCCCATCCTTATGGCTGCAATGACATCAAAAGTTCCATCAACTCCCAAACTGTCAGAATACAGAAATATCAAAACATTATAATGCATACAGTTCTTTTCTTCTTGTTTCCCCCTAAGACACTACCCAGAAGACATTTCTAATCCCTATGAATATGTGTGACTTTGAAAAGAATTGCAGACTTCCTACATTGGAAATTATGAAAAGCAAACTTTGTTCAAACAGGAATTAATGATAGGATTTCACCTTGAAAGCAATGATTTACTATACATTTTGAGCAGCTTTTTTGCATTAATATGTATTGTAGAAGTTCTTTTGGAACCAGAAAATTCCTTCTTTCCTTTTTCAAACACAATATTAAATTCTCTCTCTCTCTCTCTCTCTCTCTCTCTTAATTACTATGCAAGTCTTTTGCACCTGGTCTCATTTTAGGTTCAGTTATGTTTTTATTTTTCTTTGATTTTGGTCAAGTTTGTTCTTTAGGAAAAATGTCACATTTCTATAATGCACTGGGAATGCATTTTTCTGACAGCTTTTATTATTGGTTCCACATGAAGGAACCTTAGTCCTTTAATAACTGAAGCCTGTGGATTTTAGTTTAAATGTGCAGCATAAAATAATACCTTGTGGGTTATTCTAAGTTCAGAAGGTCTTTTAAACATTATTAAAATAAAAATTGGTCCCCAGTTTGGGTTCCTTTAGAGACACGAATGTTGGACAATGAATTATTCTATTTTTCTTGCTTTATCTAAAGAGGTCTCAGATAATATACTGCTATATTATATTTATTTATATGTATAACCTTTATTGCTCATTTTTCAGTGTAATGATTGTTCCATTTCTCATAGACAGTTTGGGTTTTGCTTCTTTTTTCAATTATATGTTTTGAGAAACCAATAATATGGCAGCACATTTCATTTTACTGAATAGATGTGTTAGAAATCCTAACACCCTGTAATACCTAGAGGTCAGCTGAAGGGAAAGGACCCAACAAAAGGTAGCTGCTGCTTAATGTTCATTATTATAGTTCAGTCTCATTTTTAACTAATACAACAGTGTTCAAGGCAATTATTACATAATGAGTGAAAGCCTGTTGCATACTGCCACAAGCACAATGGCGATGGTGTCACCATCAGCAATCAAGTCCTCCTTTCAGCAATTTTGAGAAGCACTGTATACACGTTGTCTGCCTCCTGAAATTGCCTTCAATCAGAGGTGATATCATCCCCATTATGCAGATGGCGAACCCCAACAGGATGTCAGCCGGCATAAGACTATGTAAACAGTAATTTGTGAAGACATTGCATCTTTAGTTAGGGTTTAGGGTTTAGCGCAGTGGTTAAATGCCTGTACTGCAGGTAAAACTGTGCTCACAATGTGGGGTTCAATCCCAGGTAGCAGGCTCATGGTTGATTTAGCCTTCCATCCTCCTGAGGTTGGTAAATTGAGTACCCTGCTTGCTTGGGTGGGGTTTAAAACTGTAAACCTCCCAGAGACTACTTGAAGTGGTATGGGGTGGTATATAAGCAGAACACTTTGCTTTGCTTTGCTTTGCTTTTTGTTGGTGTTTCCTTGGGTCTTTTGTCTGGATTCAGAGATGGGATGAACTTAGAGATGGGCACGAAATGAGCGATTTTTTGTTTTTGTTTTCATTTTTTCACTTCATTACGCAACGAAAACGAAATAAATTTTTTTAAAACAAAATGAAAATGAAAATGAAACGACCAAATTTGCCGTGTTTTTCGTTTTCATTCCAGCAGATGCATTGAACTAAAAAGAATGCTAACGAAACAGCAATTTTTCATTTTTGTTTTTGTTTTTTGTTTCGTTACCTAACGAAACGAAAACATTTTTTTTGCAAAAAATGTCACGAAAATGAAAATGAACCGAAATGGACCCCTAAACGACCAAACGACAAATGAAACACCATTTTTTTGAGTCGTGCCCATCTCTAGATGAACTATCAGTAAGTTCATGCTGATTCATCCTTTGGAAGAATAGGTGTTCAGCACTTCCCAGCCCTGCCTTCTCCAGTTGGCATCTGCTCAGCAGTTGCACGCAGAGGTGGTGGGGCAGGGAAGCTGGGCCACTGCCTCTGAATGGGCACCCACTGGAAGGGGGCTGAGAAGCACCAAACGCCTGCCAATCTTAAGGGCAAACTGGCAGTTTGTGCCCCTGTGTAGTTGGGGCACAACTATCTCAAGACTCACAGTTTTGAAGAAACACATTTGACTGTATGTGAGGTGTTTAAAAAGCTGGGGTCCCACTTATACCACTCCCAGGTCTTACTGGCTTAGTGTAAAAGTGTTTATATGTGTTCTTGCATATCATTGTGTACCAAAAAAGCCACAGAAAGAACAGGGACAGAATCAGTTGGATTTCATGCATTTACATGCATTCTGGATTAATGTAGTTGTGCATGTCCTGCTTGAACTGCTAGAGCACTGTTGCAGAATCTTCCATAAGCCCCATTAGCACAGTCTGGAAAGTATTCTCCTGTTTAGAGGACTAACCCCCTTCCTCAACAGTGACAAGTGAGTAGGGGCGATGTGTATGGGACCAGCAAGCTTGTGTCACTTATTTTATTTATTTGTTCATTGAATGTTTATATTGCCCAATTAGAGCTAGGCACTAGTCATGCCTATTAACAATCAAATCTACCCCTGTGAAGATTCTTAGTCATCCTGGTGAGGTTATTTGGAAGTTGAGTCATGGTGACTAGAGATGGGCACAAAATAGAAAATTAGTGATTCATTTCATGACTCATTATGTTTCATTTTGTTTCATTACTAAACGACTTTTTAAATAGAAGTTTTGTTACAAAACAAAATGAGTAACAAAGTAATTCAGAAGCTGCCACCACCCAGGGTTTTTTTTTGGGGGGGGGACAGGTGCAGGATATAAGCAGAACACTTTTTGGGACAGGAATTTCAAAAGCCTCCCTCCTCCACTCTGGTTCTCCCACTGCCACCCAGCTGGTTTTGACAGCTTGAGTTGTCAAACCAGCTGGGTGGTGGCAAGAACCCAGCAGGGAAACAGCTGCAGGATCTTGTTACAGCCCCTTGCCTGAAGTTAGATCCAGCAGTGGTGATGCAGTTCCTCCAAACCCAAAAGCATCATTTAATTTGGTTCTTGATGACATGCTGTCTTCTGTTTTGTTTTATTTTGAAACCTTACAAAACGATGGAACATCATGTCATTTTTTTGGTTGGATTTCTTTACATGTAAGATAATGTTTCACTATCCATCAAAGTAGCTTTGTCAGTCTGAAGGAAGTTTATGTGAGGCCTCCACTTTATAGTTCACCTTGGTTTCACACAACCCAGGCCATTGTCCACCTAGCGAGCCTGTTCAGGTCACTGTCCACCTGAAAATCCTATTCAGACCAGGGTGGTTATAGTAGTGTCACCCTTCTTTTGGCTGCAGCACTGAACACCTTGCATTTGACTTCCCTGGGCCCTGATAAATAGAGGACAGGGCAGTGAAATTACAAGGACTTTCCTCCTTTGTTTTGGCCCTCAGACCTTAGGGAATGGATTGGTACTAGGGTGGCAAGTATTATTTTAGTAGATATCTTTAATGTAACATCACACACAATGCAATCAGATGCAACTTATGATATATTTGTGACTGTAGTCTACCTTTTATTCCACGAGCTTCAACTGCTGTAGCATTTAGTTCATCTCTGAGTCAAGATGCCTTAGTAGTGGTCTTTCACTAAAAACAGCTTGTGTTCAATGTGTTTTAGAAATGTAACATTGAAATTAGTGGGGCTTATATCCCAGTCAATGACATAACATTTCATCCACATTTATAGAAGTCCAGTATTGGTCCTTCTTGGAAGCTGATCTTGTGAGGGGGAAAAGGCTTGATAACTTCATATTTCTTTTCTTTCCAGATAAAGACCTAACATTGCAAATATTCCCACATATGATTTATTTTCATATTTTGAGGAAGCCTGTAAGATTAATGTCACTACTTAGGGTAATGAAAATACAAATTTGTCAAATAAATGCCTGGATGGCTGAACCAATTGCTATTTATTTCACAATTTCAGCAAAAAGTGTCATTGTTTTCATCAAATAATAGTTTCTGATTAAGTTGTTGGCAACAATTTCCCAAGTGCTGCAGCTGAAAAATATACTGTTAATTAATAAAATTTTTCAATGAGGTTAATACAAAACTAATCAAATAAACCACCAAATTATTACAGTAGAAATTTAACTTAGTCAATTTACCAATCATTTTGAAAGGAAATCGATATAAATAAATAACATAAATGATCACTTCCATAAGTGATTTCAAATTAAGATGAATCTCCAGGTGCACTGGAAATGTGTATGTGTGAGAGACAAAGAGACAGTGTGTTAGAGAATGAGTATGGGTGATAGAGTTAGCAGTTATTTACATAGTTATTTCTTTTACTCATTTGTCTGAACTCTCTCTCTCTCTCCTCTCTCCCTCTCTCAATCCCCCCTCTCTCTAATAGAATATTAGAGTACAGCATATAAGCCTGGATGGAACTCATGAATGCATGCACTTTTGGAACCAATTTGAATATACATAGGGCTCTCAGCACTTGAGAGCCCTTGAGTAGTTGGTGGCTCAGTGGACTTGAGCACTGAAAACAGTTGGCTACAAAGTTGGCAGCTAAGTGGTTTGAATAGGGATGGGCATGAAATGGAAAACTAATGTTTAATTTTGTTTTATTTTGTACTCACCCCATTTTCTTTGATTTCATTCTTTATAATTTTTTAAACAATCATATAAAATTAAATGAAATGAAACAAATGGGTCCCCTGGATCCTAGAGCCACCAGATTTGGTGCCCGGGATTCTGGGAGCCATTTTTAAAGGGCTTCTTCTGAACTGTTATTGGCTGGACCCCTTTAAAACTGGCCCAGTCAGCACCAGGGGATCCCTTGATACCAACTGGGACAGGTTTAAAGGGCTCCAGCCATTGACAGCTTGGCAGGAACACTCTGAAAATGGTCGGGAGGGCAGTTCTGGCAATCATGCTGCACTCCCGAGCATTTTCAGAGGGCTTCTGCCGAACGGTCAATGGCTGGACCCCTTTAAACCTGGCCCATTCAGTGCCAGGGTATCCTCCTGGTGCCGAATGGGCCAGGTTTACAGGGGTTCAGCCATTGACAGCTTGGCAGGAGCCCTCTGAAAATAATGGAACAAAACAGTTTGTTTCAATGCAACTATGCAGTTTTGTTTCATTTATAATGAAATGTTCCTTGTTTCATTTCATTTTGTTTTGTTTCATTATGTAACAAAATGACAAAAAGCCTTTTGTTTTTTGTTTCCTGCCCATCCCTAGGTTTGAATCCCAGGTGCCACGCAGTGGAGTGAGCTCCCACTGATAAACCCAGCTCCTACCAAACTAGCAGCTTGAAAGCATGTAAATGCAAGTATATAAATAGTTACGGCTGTAAAAAGCAAGAAGGTAAAACAGTGTTTCTTTGCAGCCATGCCAGCCACATGGCCATGGACTTGCACAACACTGGCTCTTCAGCTTGAATGCAGAGATGAGCAACGCCCCTAGAGTCTGACATGACTAGCACGTATGTGTGGGGGGAACCTTTACCTTTTTACCTCAGTGCTAAAAGCTGAATTACATGTAAGTCATTCTTCCTATAGACAGAAGTGAGTTGGGGCTTCATTTTTTTTCCATGGCATTTGTTCTAGGAAAAGTATTGAGTAGCCAATATTCTTCTGTGCCAAGAAACTACTGCTTATGGAACATAAGGTTTAAACTGATGTAATCATTTACTGTGTGGGGGGTGTCAATGTGGAAAGACAGGCTTTGGGGACTGAGCAGGGATAATGGTATGGATAGTCTCTGGAAGGATTGCCTTTGCTATTTCAATTGGGAATGACTTAACACTTGGATTTCTAGAGAGAGTCACAGCCAAAACCATGGTAATTGGTGCCTTCTAAGTCCAAAATTAATTTTCTGTTCATTCTATGAAAGTAGGTGTCTTTAAGGTTTTGCATGGTAATTCTTAAATCTTTAGATGTATTTCAAATTCATGCAATCTGATCAACCTCAAACTGGGCATCTTCAAATCCCCAAGAAATCCAGTCTTACTGCTTCATCTTTTTCATGAGTATATCAATTCCCACACAATTCTTTTAGCAGTTTAATCTCTTCTTCATGGTCTCCATCCATCTCTTCATGGTCCTTGCCCTTGATGTCATGGCTCTGTTTGAGGCAGTGGCAGATATTTAGTCACCTTTTTGTGGCTCATTTGTGGCTTCTCCTCAGCCATAACATTCTCATGGCTTTAGTCTCGACTACATTTAAACCAATGCCAGTCTCTAAATCAGCCCCTAGGTGGATGAAAGGATATATATGAGTCAATGTTGATATTAAAGCTTGAAACAAAGGCAATAGTGCTGGCACTAAAATGCTTAACTTTTTGGAGAACAAATCTAAGCAATCTTAAAATCCAAGCAATTTTTTGAAGCATATAGTATTGAAAAATGGAAGGTGAGATATCTATACTGGAAACTAGTTTTCAGGAATTAATCTACTTTTTGTGTATGGTATCTATGTGGAAATAGGCAATGTGGCACAATTTAAAATGTATGAGAGTCTTCATAAGCTCACAAGATGAAATCACACTGCTATTAAAAATGCTACTTTGCCCTGGTAACCACAGTTAAATTTTTCTCTACCTGTTTGGAAAAATATATATCAGCCATCCTGAGTTCTTTTATATTACTTGCTGCACTGTGAGAATACCAGTTGCTGTTATTTATTTTAGTGGGAAGGTGAGTTTAAGCCCCACAGGCTACTAAAAATGTATCTCCATATATTTATTAATATACAGAAGTAGAAATATTTCAGGTAAAGTAGCTTGTGTGCAACTATAGCCAATGAGGCTAGCAAAGAAATCTATCATCTTATGCATTAGGTACAGCTCCTCAAATATGCCTGCATATTTCTTCTATGCAGTAGTAAAACAGGAAAACAAAATGCTCAGTAGTTTCCTACTGTTTATATATAAGTTGTCATCTGAACTCATGCATCAACAGACAAAATGTTTACCAAGATTCTGAGATATGCCAGATATTTAGATAACTCATTGAAATGCAGACAGTGAGCACTTCAGGTTGTTAATAGTACATAAACTGGCTGATATATCATTCTGTGGGGTCAGTCTGGGACTATAGCACCAGCTTATTTTCTTTCTTTTTTTTTAAAGATTGTAATTGGTTAGAGATGTCTGATTTTATTTTATTTTTATATAAAAGACTGGGTAGCAAGTGATAAGAAAAAGAAACAGATGGCTTGTGTCGGCAACACAGGGGTACCGTATTCCAAAATGCCAAGGTGGTGGATCTTGCTTCTTGTTCAGATGAGGTGCTGCAACAGACTTACTCCTTTGATGGACACAAATGAGTTAGAGTTAGCACAATACTGGGCTTCCTATTGCTGTTCCTTTCCTACCAGCATGAGGACATCATCACAGCAACTCTCACTTGCACTCAGAGGCTCCGAAGAGTGATATCAGGTGGCATCTACAGAGGCTTCACATATTCTTCTGATGATAACTTTTTCTCCTTCCCCCACATCTTTCCCCACTTATTTAACTCTGAAAAATCAACTACAATGATATCTGCTTTTTGTTTCTCATTATGGAAACAAAGCATTCCAGCTTTTCACATTTCAACAATTCTGTGATATTTGTGTATGGGGTTGGGGCTTTATTCATTTTTGGTCTTTATCTGGTATGAGTCTAGAAGGACAACTAGGTTAACCTGGGCTGCTTTTACACGACCCCTAAAATCTGAGGCAAAGGGCTCCCAGATGCGGAGCTTAAAATTGTTTTCCCACCAGCTGTGGACTTAAAAAAAATAAGTACACCCACACCCACCTAAGTGCGTCCCAGCACATTTTACAAGTACCTGGTCTCCAGAGGTAAAAAAATTTCTGATGCCGATTATAAAGCTGTGTATTTATTTATTTATTTATTTATTTATTTAAATACTTATATCCCGCTCCATCTTCCCAACGGGAACTCTGGGCGGCTAACAACACAAAAGGCTAAAAGCAAAAAAGCTAAAAAGCTGAAAATAACCAGGCCACCAAGCAAGGGCGGCGGAGGACAAGATGGCGGCAAACGATGAGGCAAAAACAAAACAAAACAAAACAAAACAAAACAAAAAAACACTAACTAATAAGGTCACCATATGCTTCCTTGAAGAGGAAGGTCTTCAAAGCCCTCTTAAAGGCGGGCAGGGACTCCAGCAGGCGCAGCTCAGGAGGGAGATGGTTCCAGAGCGAGGGCCCCACCACAGAGAAGGCGCGGTTCCGCGCGCGCGCTTCCGCGCCTCTCTGGGTGTGGCCACTCTCAAGGAGCGCGCCTGCGATGATCTCGTGGGTCTGGATCCGGATGCCCTCAGGGAGATGCGCTCCGCCAGGTATCCTGGTCCCAAGCCATGGAGGGCCTTGAAAACCAAGACCAGGACCTTGAACCTGATCCGGAAGACAACGGGAAGCCAATGCAGGCGGACCAGGACTGGGGTGATGTGCTCGAATCTACGAGCACCCACCACCAGCCTGGCCGCCGCATTCTGCACCCGCTGTAACCTCCGGACCAGGGTCAAGGGCAACCCCACGTAGAGGGCATTGCAATAGTCGATCCTCGAGATCACCAGGGCCTGCACGACTGTCCTCAGGGAGGACTCACAAGGTACTGGCGGATCTGGGCGATCCTGCGGAGATGGAAAAAGCGGCCCTGGAGACGGCCATCACCTGGGCTTCCAGGGAGAGGGCCGAATCCAGGACCACGCCCAGATTCCTGGCCCTGTCCGTAGGCTGGAGGGAAGTACCCCCCAGTCTAGGGAGGGGGCCATAGTACCGAGGCGAAGGCGCCCCTAAGAACAGAACCTCCGTCTTCTCCGGATTAAGCTTGAGCCGGTTATCTCTGGTCCATTCCAGAACGGCCTCCAGGCACAGATCGAGGGAGCGAACCGCCTCCTCTGCAGACGTAGAAAAGGAGATATAGAGCTGTGCGTCATCAGCGTACTGATGACAGCGAACTCCATATCTCCTGATGACCTCCCCCAGCGGCCTCATATAAACATTGAACAGCACGGGAGATTGCCGACCCCCTGGGGCACCCCACAAGGGAGAGCCCAAGGAGCCGACAAGACATCCCCCAGCTGTACCCTCTGGGTCCGGCCGCCAAGGAAGGAACGGAGCCAGGCCAAGGCCTGACCACCAATTCCGCCTCAGCGAGCCGGGCCAGAAGGTTACCGTGGTCGACGGTATCAAAGGCTGCTGAGAGATCAAGGAGGACGAGCAGGGAGGAACACCCCTTGTCGGCCTCCCTGAGGAGGTCATCCTGCAGAGCGACCAGGGCGGTCTCGGTTCCGCGAAGAGGCCTGAATCCAGACTGGAAGGGATCCAGGATAAGGTTTAACTCCAGGTATGACTGGAGCCGGACGGCAGCCACCCCCAACAACCTTGCCCAGGAAGGGAACAATGGCGATCGGACGGAAGTTGGAGAGATCGTCCGTCGCCAAGCCAGGTTTCTTAAGAATGGGTTTTACCACGGTCTCCTTCAGGCGGGAAGGGAAACAACCCTCCCGAAAGGAGGCCGTGGCGATGGAAGAAAACCACTCTGGCATGTTCCCCTCGGCAGATTTTATAAGCCAAGCTGGGCAAGGGTCAAAGGGAGTGGCCGCCGGCCGGCAACGAGCCATAGCTCTGGAGGCCTCCGCTGAAGAGACCGGCCCAAACTCATCCAGAAGGGGAGAACGGGGGGGTGAGGCACTGGAAGACCCAAAGGATGGACTAGAGCAACTGGGGGGCAAGTCGGAACGGATGGCCTCAATTTTTGATCTAAAGTGGGCTGCAAATTGCTCACTAGTGAAATCACTAGGAGGAGGCCGCAGCTGACTGGGATTGGAGAGGTCCCGAACCACCCGGAATAACTCCGCCTGGCGGCTCGAGGCCTCCCCAATTCTCAGGGAGGCATAAGATCTTCTAGCGTCCTGATCGCGCGCGAGATAGCGGCCAGTCAGCTGTTTAAGGGCAGCCCTATTCACTTCCGTCCGGTTCGCCCTCCATATGACCTCCAGTCTCCTACGTTCTTGCTTCATCGACCGCAGCTCCTCCGTGAACCACGGGAGGAGCGGCCTCGACATCGTAGGAGACGCTTAGGGCGATCCGGTCTACCGCCCGGTGGCGCCAACATACCACCTTTCCACCAGGGCATCAACCGGATCGCCTGCCAGACCGCCAGAAAGCTCCCGAAGGCCTCCATGAACCTTGTAGGGTCCAGGAGCCTACGGGGCGAGCCCAGGTGTAAGAGGGGCTCCCGCGGGGTGGGGGGCGATCGACAGGGAAAATTTTAGCAGGTAATGGTCCGACCATGACACGGGCAGGGGCAAATGTCCCCAACCCCAGACACGAATCCGGCGACATGGAGGAAAAGACCAGGTCTAGGGTGTGGCCAGCTCTATGGGTGGGGCATAAAACATGCTGAGATAAGTTCATGGAAGCCATGGATTCCATGAATTCCAGAGCCGCACCAGAGAGTTCCACCTCGGCATGCAAGTTGAGGTCCCCAACCACCAAAAAGGCGGGGCGACCTCAACGAAGCAGCCGAGATGAACTCGCGCGATCTCTGGTAGGGATTGTGCTGGGTTGCGGGGAGCACGGTACACCAGCACAATGCCAAACTTATCTCGCTGACCCACAGATAGATGGAGGCATTCCACCCCAGAACACACCATCGTCGCGGACCTGCTAACGTAAAGGGATTCCCTGAAAACGATGGCCACCCCACCCCCCCTACCCTCCGATCTGCCTGCCCACTGAACCTGAAACCCGGGTGGGCACAGGAGAGAGAGAGAAGCCCCGCCCTCCGCGCCCACCCAGGTCTCGGTAATACACGCCAGGTCAGCGCGCTCATCCAAGATAGAATCGAGGATGAGCGGGGTCTTATTGTGCACCGACCTGGCGTTAATCAGCAGGCAGGTCAGATCGGAGGCGCTGGCGGGATGGCACCCAGGTAGATGGCGGTGGACGATGGGATCAGAACGGGGGACAGGCCTTAGATGCCGGACCCTAGTTCTTCTTACCCGACCGAACCCACCGTCCAGAGCATACCTCCCACGGCCAGACACCACTGAGATGAGAGTCCCTGCCGACATGGTGGCCTAAGGGAGAAGGGGAGGAAAAAGAAAGGAAAAAAAAAGGAACAAATGAAATACAATTGACAATAACCAAAGCACAAAAACCGTGCAAGCTACAACTGAGTAAAAAATACAATGCAAAAAACTATAATAACAATGACAATAACAATAACAATAAAGAAAAAGAAAAAAACAGATAATAAAGTAATTACCAACAAAGCAACTAAATGAACAATACATAACATAATGGGCAAAGCGCCAGGAGAAGATGTAAAACACCTGGGAGAGGGGGGGGGAAGAGAGGGGCCAGGTGATCGTGGCTCAGATGGTTAATTACAAGGTCACTGCAGCTAGGAGGAAAATCAGGCATGTAACGATGGCAAGACATGCCAAGTCAGACTGCAAGAAATTAAGGTGAAACCCAAGGTCCGAGTTCGAACTTCGGAGACCCCCGACAGAAAGTTCGCCCTCATCATACCCCAACTCCACCGTTGGTCAGACACTCCAAGTCCCAGTCCTTCAGCCCTCCACAGGAGGGAATGGCGCCAGCAGTCAACACACAAACTGCCACCTGGGAACCCCCAGCCGCCAAGAATAACAAAGGAGGATGACCACCAAGTGCCCCCCAAGGGAGATGAAAGGCAGCCACCGGCGGCCGGCATGCCGCCCGAGTCACTGAGAGTGCATGCTGCACGCCGGCGGCCGACATGCCGCCCGAGAGCCTCCGGCGAAGGGAAAAGGCAAGAAGGGAAAGGAACCACCTCGGTCCTCTGGGCGGGACGATGGAAGACGGGCGCCGGCGGCGACAAGCCGCCCAGGTCTCCAGAGGGCGAGCGGTGCGCCGGCGGCCGAGCTGCCGCCCGAGAACCAGAGGAGGGACAGGGAAAAAAAATTTCTGATGCCGATTATAAAGCTGTGTATGCCTTCTCTCCTTGCCTTCTGTTTGCTTTTTTTTGTCCTTGCCACCCCTTTAACAACCTGGAATCCCTATGGGGTTGCTCCCACGGCAGACAGAGGTGAGCCTGCATTCTTTTCTCCCTTTTTTCTCCCTCCCCTCACTGCAGACAGGAGCAATGGAGTGTGGAAGGGTGGGAACACAGCAAGCAGAACAAACCCCCACAATCTCTGGTATGAATTTAAGCTTCGGGCTCTAAGCTGTATAAATTCTATTTTTCTTGAAGTGTAAAATGCCAAAAATACATCTTTTCCACCTGAAAGCAATGTGGCAGCCCAGATCAAGCAAAGGAACAGCTTCCTATTAATAAGAAGGGGAGAGTTTTCAGTCCACTGCTGTTTGCAATTTGCTGAAGCAAAAATATATAAAATATATGTTTACAGTCTAGAGAGAAGTTAATAATGTTATTTGAGTATCATTGTTTGACTCTTGATATATGTTATCTTCTTTCATGCAGTGAACTTAATATATGACATTGTGGGAATGAGGAGGTGTTCGATCATTGGAATTGCACTAGACTTGTAATTCTCAGTCTTGACATATGCAAAAGGCGGCCCTCAAGTGGCTTTAACTAATGGCTGCAATTCATGCTTCTCATACAGAGGAAAGGTCAGAGCTTTGCTATATAGGAAACTGGTTAAGCCATTTATTTGCTTTTTGTGACCTGTGCTGAAAATGGATTATGTTGACAATATTATTTCAAATAACACAATCACATACCTTGTTTAACAGAACAACATAAGAAATTTCTGTCATCAAAAGAAAGAAAGAAAGAAAGAAAACTAGGAATTACTACAATATCTGAGGACAAGCACTTTCTTGCATGTATGACATATTAAAGCAAAATCCAAAAGCAAGCGGGGGGCGGGACAGACTCTCATGCCTTGGGTCCTTATCAGGAGAAAGGTGCCTATGAATTAAACCAGCAATACCAATATGTCTCCAACTTATTGTAACTATGACCTTTTTAGGAAAAACTGAAAGAATGAATAAATCCTTTATCAGCCTTACTTTTCAGGCTGCTTTGCTATAGGGACTTTCATGAAAGAGCAAAACACAACACTGTAAAGCTGTTGTGGGGAACTTGTGGCCCTCCCAGTGCTGTTGGATTAGAAGTCCCCCCAGCCTTGAATACCAGAACCAGTGGTGAGGGATAGTCAAAGCTGTGTTCAACACCTTGTGACTCTGAATTGGTCATCCTTGCTCTGAAAATTACAGTAGCAACTTAAAACTAGGCAGTTAGCAATTACCCAGAATTAAACACAGTGGGGCATGGGTGGATCTCAAACCTTGAGCCCACATTTTCAGCAAATTCAGTTGTAAACCCAAATTAATCTATGGAGAAGCATACTGACCTTTAAGGACCTCAACACTCCACCATGCATGTTTACCACATACTTAGTACAGATGGGCACAGAATGAACATTTTTCATTTCCGTTATTCATTTGTCGTTCCGTTACGTAACGAAACGACAAACGAAAATTGTGATGAAAATGCAACAAAACGAACAGAACCACAAAAATTGTAGTCGTTACGTTTTGTTTCTGTTAATGGTGACGCACAATGAAATGAGCTGTTTTAAATGTTAAAAAACGCCCTGGACATACATAAAAACGCAGCAATAATTATTTATATTGTCTGATAATACCTACCAGGGGGGTTGGGGTCCTTAAAACGTTTGTTTTTGTCTTCTCCCATCACAATGTATTTTTCTTTTCCCTTTAAAATGGATGTCACCACCAGCCACAAAATGGAGGCAAGCCATGTGATGGGATCATGTTCAACCAATAGCATGCCCAGGTTGCAGACTGGGCGGGCAGGTCTGGCAGCCACAGAGGGCATAAAAAGCTCTGGCAGCCCCCATCCTCCTTGCAGTCTCTGGTGGGAGTTATGGTGGGATTGCTGTCTCTGCAACTCTAGCTTCAGTCCTGCAGCCTCCCTGCATGCGTGCGTGCTGCGTACCTCTCTGTGAGTACCCTCCCTTGCCCCGCAGTGCAGTCATTCTGTGGCTGCCTTGCACCCTGGGCAACGCCCACCACTGCCTTTGCAGCCTCCCTGCATACCTAGTCTATACTGTGTCTCTGCCAGCATCTTTTTTTTAGTGTTTTCCCTCTGGTGTGGGGGTGTTAGAGGATGCCTGCACATGGAAATGCTTTAAAAATCGTGCAAATGCGGGTAGAAATGACAAACGAGAAAATGAAAAATGGTAACGAAATTTTTCAAAAAAATTCGTGACAAACGGAAATGAACCGAAACAGACCTCTCAACGACAAATGAAAAACCGAAACACCATTTTTTTTGTTTCATGTCCATCTCTAATACTTAGCATACATGGGATAACCTCATCCTATACACATGGCAAAGAGTTAGTCTCTGGATCACAGAACTGTCTCTCACTTCTCAGCAAGCACCTAGAGCCTATGAGGTATAAGCAAAAGTCTGGGAGCATGAAAGGCTTAAAACTATGTTGTCATTGAAACAAGTAATTTCCAGTCTAATCTTGAGAAGCCCATCTATCAAAACTCAGTTTTTCCATGGAGAGTATCATGGTGAACCGTCCCTTTCTGTTACTTGCCAGTCTTCAATTACCTATTGGCTGTTGGTTGTTTGCTAAACGTGCATGCTCTAAATCCAATCATGGGCTCTAATTCACCAAATTAGACAGAATTTGGAATGGTTTTAGGTTAGGAATTAAAGAGGGGCATGAATCAGAAAAATTGTGATTCATTTCAATTCATGATTCCTCAAGGTTGATGAACCACAACAAATCTATGAAGATTTTTTTGTTATGAATTCATGAATTGATGAACTGATTCACTTTTTTCAATCAAAACACTCGATATTGCCTTCCCACCAACACCTAGAGACATTGGATTTGCAGAGATGCTTCCCTGACTCTTCTATACATGCTCTGCAAGTACGGTGAAGTATGGTTTCTAGGTGTCTGAGTTATGAACCCCCAAAGAACCCCACCCTAGGAAAATGCTTCCCAGGCAACAAACGTGCTTAAACGTGCTTAAATATTCCCTTTTTGTGTTTAGGAATGTGGTCAAATTGAACACAGTGAAATGAAAACACATGAACCCAAAATCCGAAAAATAAAATCTTAATCAGCAGCAATTGGCCATTGGTGATGATGTCATTCCCATTATGCAAGTGGAATCCACCCAATATGATTATAGAACAAGGGAATTGGAAGGAAACAAGATTGATTTAGAAAATCACACACACTAGAAGCTGTTGGTTTATAGTACAAAGTGTTCTCTTCTGTCATCCATCTCAGTATCTTAGATCCTCTGTCTTTTGAAGCTTTGCCTCTTACTCCTGATAATTATTTATATGCATATATTGATTTTATATGCTTTTATATGCTTTTTAAAAATATACCCACTGTTTTATCGTGTTTTATACTGTAAACTGCCTAGAGTCTCCTCTGGGGAGATAAGTGGTGACAAATCTAAATAAATAAATAAATAAATAAATAAATAAATAAATACATTGAACACCCACAATGCAACATGAGAGAACACTTGAAAACATGCAGTGTATTTCCTCTGTCATTCAGTTAGCCAAAACCCCTCTAAATAAAAAGCTCAGTCACATTCCAAACAGAGGGAAAGTGTTAGAGCATTGAAGGAATTTTTGAGATCTCTCATTCACAGGATTCTCGTGAGTCAGAACAAGCTTGGTGACATGTAACAACAGCACCACCACCACCACCACCACCACCACCACCACCACCACCACCACCAACACCAACAACAACAACAACAACAACAACAACAACAGATTATCCATAGTTAATTATATTCACATTCTGGGGCAGGCACAAGCGTCTGTTGAGGGGTTCAGATGCCATGTGTTCAGAACATCTTTGAACATAAGTCCATGGATCTCAATGGCTGCATATGTACCTTCAGATATCAGTATTGTATTATGTTGAGATGAATGGCCAGTCTGGAGGTATGACAGAAGAGATGGAGCCAATAGCAAGACCTCACTCCTTATTTTATACATTGATATTCTTCATCTTTTACATGGATCTTTGCACACCTTAGAGGTTTTGTATAGCATGAAGTAGTAAATCAATGCCAATACCAATAATTCATTTTATTTTTTCTGGAGTGCTGCTTATACTCCTTCCCTGCTAGTTCTTGATATCTCCCATTCTTCATCCTTGCTTATACAATCCTAGACAATGCATTGACTGTAATGATATCTTGCCACCATGCAGCCATATGAGGACTATGATGATATCACTAGAAATGAAGTTACCCAGAGAAAGGTAAATACTTGTTTATATTGCTCTCGCACCACGTGGCTCTCCATATGTGTATTCTTTTCCATGTGACACATCCTCCACAACCCCTAAAATAAAAACAGAAGAAAATCAGTGAAACATGGTCACATACCCACCACCACTGTGGCAAATGTTTAAGGAAGGTACACCCATACCTTTGGATCAGCCATAGAAAATGATTCAACAGTATCATTTCCTACAAATATACAGGATTTTGTAAATTTAAAAAAATCATGCTTTACTATTTACACCAGTCCCTTGTCATTGTCTTGGGTCTAGGCTACAAAATGATCACAGAATAAAATTCTTTTAAATTTTGGTATCTTTAGTCTAGTTGGTATCTTTAGTCTAGTCTAGTCTAGTTACTTCATATTGTATCTTTCAGAAAACTTCATTTTGCATACGTCTGTGAAGATTCTCAGTCATCCAGGTGCGTTTAACTGGGAGTTGAGTCATAGCTACTGGACTTCTTTTTTGAGAGATAGAAACGTTTCACTGTTCATCCAAACAGCTTCATCGGTCTGAATACAGCTAGTGCAAGTAGTCCTTCTTATAGTACATCTGCTACTTATCAGGCTGTACTTTCCAAAGTACCCAGGCAAATCAAAGAGCCTTCACCACCAAGGTCACAGCTAACGACCCATTCTTGATGGGTTTCAGCACCTTAGGCCATTGTTTACCTTAAGGCCATGGACACTAATGTCTCCCTAACGAGACTATTCAGGCTATTGTTCATCTTATGAGCCAATCAGACCAGGGGACAAGAGGTCAAGCTGACTATAAGAAGAACTACTTGCACTAGCTGTATTCAGACCGATGAAGCTGTTTGGATGAACAGCGAAACGTTTCTATCTCTCAAAAAAGAAGTCCAGTAGCCATGACTCAACTCCCAGTTTCATTTTGCATAATTTGTTGAATATCTCTTCCCCTTCTCCACAGCAAATGCGTTGTGCGAATGGGGTGAGATTATTATTCTGATCAGCAAGATTATACTTGGAACAATGACTGAAGTACAGTTTGATTGCTTTCTCTGAAAGGACAAAGAAAAGGTGAGCTACAACAGTAGAAAGAGTAGGCTATGTCATTCCTCTACAGCCCAGTTTCACTGCTCCATTACGACAATTGAAAAATGTAGCATTTATTTTAATTTAGTGGTGCACTGTGTTGAATCTGTTATCAGCACTGGCAATGGCAGTAGCATTTGTCAAGTTAACCTACACAAAATCTTCTGTGAGAAAGAATAATTGTATTCCAATATGCTTGTCTCCTGTTCTCCTTTCCAGTTCTCTCTATTTTTAAAAAAGTTTGTAGCAAAACAGGGCACAGCTTGCTAAAAATCAAATGTTTTGGAGAGTTTCTGACCCCATCTGAAAACAGTAAGCTATCTGTTCATAAACCTGACTACACTTATCTTTAGGTAAATTAAGTCAGTGCACACTACCCTCGGATCAAACAATCTGATTATCATGCATGAGAAGCAAGCCAAACTGGAGTAACTCAAAGTAGTAGCCAAAATCCCACTGACTCTCTAGGAAGGACATTTCAACCCATTTCTTCATGACTTGGGCAGCCAAGTAGAATGGGGTGTGCATTTACATGGCTCAAGTTTTAATGCAGGTAGTGGTTCTGCACCCTTAGGGCCAATTTGCCTTAACATGCTACAAGTGACACATTAGTTTGATCTGTCTCCATAAGGCACGGGAAGTAGACCTAAGCCACTATGCATCTGAAGATATAGCATTTTCTCGTGATTTTATATGTGCTTTCTGGTCATTGGCTGAAGAACTCACCCCCACCCCATTTAGGACCCAAAATGTTTAGCAGCTGGCTCACCAGAAGAGGCATGCTGTGGTGAGAATTCATCCCAAAGTTTTTAGGAGATTTGTTGTTCTGATGTCTGTTGCAATTGATGCAGTCATGTTGTGTGTTATTAGAAACTATGTTTATTTTTGACACGGAGATGGATTCACTGCATCTCCCACTTTCTCTGCTGCCAGAGGCATTAGGACAGGTAAATTTAGAATAGAGGAGTAGTTGTGTGTACCTGCTCCAAAAAGATGTTTCTCAGTAAGGAAATTGGGGAGATAATTTGACATAGATATTTTTCCAGCTTATGGGATAGCAGTTCTACCCCAGGTGAGCTTAAGTGACTTAGTATGTTTAACACATATGAGTTCCATTGTTTTCGGGCTCCTGCCAAGCTGTCAATGGCTGGAGCCCTCAGAAAATGGTTGGGTAGGGAGCGGGATCCCATGGAACTGCCTACCTGACCATTTTTCAGAGGGCTCCTGCCCAGCTGTCAATGGCTGGAGCCCTTTAAACCTCCCCCCCGGTGCCAACTGGGCCAGGTTTAAAGGGCTCTAGCCATTGACAGCTCAGCAGGAGCCCTTTAAAACTGACTCCCAGAGTTCCAGGCACCAAATCTGGTGCCTTGAGGACTCAGTGGAGCCATTTCATTTCATAATTCATTTCATACATTTTTTTAAAAAAATAATTCATAAGAAACAAAAGAATGGGGTGAGCATGAAACGAAATGAAACATTATTTTTCCATTTTGTGCCCATCCCTACTGCAGACCTGATAGTGGCCATTTGCCCGTAAATGTTGCAGGCATTTGAGCACCATACAGAGATAAATCAGTTTAACCAATTCATTCATTCTCTGGGCTGTTTTGTATTGCAAAAAAAAAAAAAAAATCATACACTGAAATGCAGTTTCCCATAGGAATGCACTGAAAAACAATTAATCAGTTCTGGGGATTAGAAAAAAGGCAAACTGGGGCATTCATTTAAAAATTTCTTAAACCAAGGCATCCCTATTCTTTTTGTCATAAGAACATCACACATCATATTTTAATGCTTTATGGGAAAAATGTAAACTGGGGCATTACATTGAAAAATTTCCTTAAACCAAAGCATCCCCATTTCTAATAATTTGTTTTCCTAAACCATTTTTTGTTAACCAAAGTATTCTTAAACTGAGGTACCACTGTATTTATATTGAAGATGTTCTAAACTACAATCTAATACTGAGACAATAGTAATACTAGGATTATTTATAGGATACATTGAAGAGAGCATTCTCTGTTGCTGCTCCCAGTCTCTGGAAGCCCCTCCCATGGAAGGCCAAGCTCCCCTGCCACAAGAGATAAAGACCTTTCACTTGTGCAGACTTTCCCCTTAATGCAGGCATGTCCAAACTTCGGCCCTCCAGATTTTGTGGACCACAACTCCCACAGTCATTTGCCATTGGCAGTCTAAACGTAGAATTCTGGGAGTTGTGGTCCAAAACATCAGGAGGGCCAAAGTTTGGACATGCCTGCCTTAAGGAATGGCTATCCAAGCAAGGTTTTAAAATGAAGATGGCTCGTACTTTGTTGTGTTTTATCTGTTTTAATAATGATTTTATTTAACACTTTAATTTAATTATTTGGGTAGTGGGCAGCATATAAGTTGTAAAAATAAATAAATAAATAAATAAATAAATAAATAAATAAATAAATAAATAAATTGTATACTGTATTGTTTTTAGCTATCTTCATTAATGTCCCTTTTGTGGAGAAAGGTGAGGTAAAATATTTTAAATAAATAAATAGATGTCAGAGAAGGGTAAGGGTTTTTCTGAACAGTTTAATGCAGACCATCACTCTATGATTTATACCACCTTTCTCTGAATAGGCCCAAATAGTGGAATAATTGAGCAGGATGCACTATAAAGCAGCATTGATAAAATAGCTAATTGAGTCTTTTACAGCAAGAGATCTAAAGCAAGTTTGAACCAGAGAATTTAGATCAAAGGATTGGTTTGATCAGGAGTGTAGCAACATTTATGAAAGCTTCATAATAAAAACCCAGCATAAATGGATGTAGAGGGAAGCTATTGCAAACACACACACACACACACACACACACACACACACACACACACACACACACACACACACACACACACACATTTTCTACCAAATTTTTCTATATCTGATGTTTAGATAGATAGATAGATAGATAGATAGATAGATAGATAGATAGATAGATAGATAGATAGATAGATAGATAGATAGATAGATGTAAGAATGTGCAAAAGGCAAAAAAGAATAGTGTGCAACTAGCAGTATGGGAAATTCTTATTAATGAAGTCAGGTTGAAAGAGATGAGTACTTTTTGGCACCTCACCACAACAGTTACAAACAGTTGTTCAACATGGGTAGATCACCCTGTTAACTGCATGAAACCCATTTTTGTGAATTATATACATAAAAAGAGTCACCCACTGCTCATTTGAAACATATTGGCAGGAAGGAGCTTGCCAGAATGGCCACAAGTACCACAATCTGAAGCAAGTATCTTGGTAAACCAATTTACACCAGGCAAGGCTCCTAGCTGTGATAGACTGTGATGGTATTCTTCCAGAGTTAATTAAGAGAAAGATTGAATGGTGAGCCCAAATATTTGCAAATCTTTCAACATATGAAGACCAGTAAACCTACATTATATCTGTTTGGAGCATGGCTATTATCATCCCTATCTGCAAAATGGTAAAACATATAATCCAGTAAACCAGTTACTTTATTGCCTATAATTAATAACTACCCCTTTACTGGAAACATCAGAGCTAAATGGAATCTGAAAATAGTTTTGTGTGATGAACAAGTGGGCTTCAGAACAAGAAGATCTACTCTGGATCTGGATCTGATCTTACAATATATGGTAGAAAATTTTCTAGTAAATCTAAAGGCCCCTATCTGCAGCCTTTATTGACTTTAATTCTCGTTTTGATTCCATTTCCAGAGACAAGTTTCAGCATAAATAAACCCTGCAGTAGGTTTACATTTATTACAGCTTATCTACAAGCTTGGAAATAAGGTGAAATTGGGATAGTTATCTGTCCAGTAAAGTCCCTATATATAATGAAGATAAGCTAGGTTGTATAGTGGCTTCACAGTTATTTAATGTTTATATTACCTCACTGCCTTTGGGTAGACCCCTTTAAGTGCTGTTATACACCAATAATGCAGGTATAAATACCTATTGTCTGTTCCTAATACATGACAGCTATGAAGAAAGTCTCCAAATAAACTCTGAAAAATTAAGGTGGTGGTGTTTGCAAAAAGGCCAAAGCTCTATAAATGCTCACATCATTGAGAAGTCCAGGGCCTTGAACCAAATGGCACCTACAAAGGAAACATGCAGAATATGGTGGCCAAAGAGGACAAAGATGTACTGAAAAAAACATTTTTTTTATTTTGTTGCACCAGAGGAGCTATTATGTCTCAGCTGCTTTAAATTTATTCCAGGCCTGATCTCTTCATTCGTTTCTTCATGGTACACTATTGGTTCCTTGTTCTTGTACTCCTTTGCAAGTAGTTCAAACAAGGATTTTTGAAAGATATTTTTCAGATACCCCACTGGGTTTCAAATGCAGCTCTGAGGTTGAAGATGGGATACTTGAAGGCTGTAAATATTATTTGGCTAGTTATCTTTAGGATTTGGCTGAAAATATATCCCCATCCATTCTAGACTTAACCCCTCTAATACTACAAGATAAATTACTACAAGTATTTATTTATTTATTTATTTATTTATTTATTTATTTATTTATTTATTTATTTATTTATTTATTGGTTGGTTGGATTTTTATACCACCCATCTGGTGGTGACTGGGACATTTTTAAAAGGGTCCAGCCAATGACAGCTGGGCAGGATCCCTCTGAACATGGTTGGGACACCAGCACGAGAGCCTGAGCTGGTGACCCAACCATGTTCAGAGGGATCCTGCTGAGCTGTCATCAGCTGGATCCCTTTAAAAGTGGCCCAGTTGGCACCACGGGTGTCCCCTGGTGGCAACTGGTCCATTTTTAAGGGGTCCAGCTGATGATAGCTCTGCTGGTCCCCTCTAAAAATGGCTGCTTGGCACCAAATTGGTGCCGTTAGGACCCAGGGGAGTCACACCCCACCCACCTCCCAGATGAGAGGAGGCTACTGAAAAGAACAAAATTATGCAAGGGATGAAAATGCTGTTTTGTTTTATGAATTGTGTGAGGCTCAGGTATTTAATATTTTGTTTATATATGTTTTGTAATCTTTGATCACTGTGTGCAGTTTGCTTCTCAAGCGGAAAGCAAACTAGTTTTGCCCAGAGCCATCCTTCACAAGCTGCAGGAACTGCATAGAAGAAAAAAGCTCTGGTTGAATGGGAGGCATCATGCAAGGCTTTCAGATTTCTCATTGAAATGTCTTGTCAATTAAAGGTAACAAAAACTGATAAGAGGAAACTATCCTTCGAGCGGATGTAGAGGAGGGTGACCAGGATGGTTGAGGGTCTGGAGGAAATGTCTTATGAGGGACGGTTTAGAGAACTGGGAATGTTTAGCCTTTCAAAAAGAAGGCTGAGGGGGGATATGACAGCTATGTTTAAATATTTGAAAGGATGTCATATTGAAGAGGAAACAGGTTTGTTTTCCATGGCTTCAAAGACTAGGACTTGCGGCAATGGTTTCAAACTACAGGAAAAGAGATTCCATTTCAATATTAGGAAGCACTTCATGACAGTTAGAGCTGTTCAGCAGTGGAATATGCTGCCACAAAGGGTGGTGGGGTCTCCTTCTTTGGAGGTTTTTAAGCAGAGGCTGGATGGCCACCTGTCGGAAATATTGTGATGGGGTTCCTGCATGGCAGGGGTTTGGACTAGATGGCCCTTGAGGTCTCTTCGAACTCTATGATTCTATGATTCTATTTTATGATTCAAATCACTAATGCTTAAAGCAACAGGGTGGAATAGCCCTGTCTCAGAATAATACAAGGCTGCAGCAGAGGCTTCCTTAAGAATAAAGACAATACCACTAAAAGAAGTAACTCTTTTGGAAGAAAAAGGGTGATAGAGGCTAGAAGCTTAGGACTGTTTGAGTATGAGATGATAGGAACCACAAAGGTGTATTTTGACTGTTTGACTATCAGACCATAGCAGTCAAAGGAAAAGAAAAAAGCATGCAATCTTTTCCATTACTAGCTAACATGGGCTATGGAATCTATATAACCTACTGAAAATGGGGCAATATCCATGGGATCTTGAGAAAACAATTTTTGCTGTCTCTCTTTTAACCATTTTACTACCAGACCAGAGGACACAGAAGGACATACAGTACTTCAACTGTTTATGCTGTGTGCATATACAGTGGTATCTCTATTTACAAATTTAATCCATTCCGCATGCATGCTCTTAAGTTGAACAACTCATAAGTAGAGGTACTGTATCTAAAATATCAATACATAAATAAATAAAAACATCAAAAATGGGAAAAATAAGTTGAAGAGACCACATCTAAAAGTTGTAAGGCAGAAGTTAAAACGCCAATGGTTTTCTGCTCTTAATTTGAATTGCTCTTAAGTAGAGCTGCTCTTAAGTAGAGGTGCCATTGTACTGGGGTATCCACTAGACATGGGCATGGAGTGGCGAAATTGTTGTTTCCGTTTTCGGTTATCGTTTCCGTTATGTAATGGAAATGGTAACGATAATTACACTGCTCCAGCTTGAACCTGACCCAAAAAAAGAAAAAATGGGTCAGGTTTTTCGTTGTCATTAATGGCATTGCGGCGATCGCGTGATGCAAGCAGCACAGAAAAAAAGTTTTAAAAGGTAAAAAATAAAAACCCTGACTCCCGGCCAAAAACGCAGGTGAAAATATGCCTGCCTGAGGACACCTACCAGAGGGGTGGTTTCCCCCCTCTCCTGTCCTGGGCTGCTTGCACCAGGCTGGGGGGGTGGTCATCCTCGTCGTCTGTCTCGCTGCATGCCATGCGGTGGGGGGGATCCAAAATGGCGACCACAATTTTCTTTTGAAATTGTGGTAAAAAAACACACCAAATCACCACAGAAACATGTGAAATGTATTTATTTTAAATGCCTGAATTTTAATAGTAGCAGCAGTGGGTTTTTATAGCAATAAAACGTCATATTGATTTTATTTTATTTTATTTTATTTTATTTTATTTTATTTTATTTTATTTTTTAGACCTGCCCATTTGGGCTGGGCATGGGAAGGGACCATGCAAATTGTTTGAACCATTCCACCAATGGCATTGCCAGGTTTTTGACTGACACTTCTGGATGTCTCGGAGGGCATAAAAAGCCGAGGCACCTTCCAGAAATCGCAGTCGGGTGTATGGATGTGGTTGAGGGAGGAGGGCTGGCTGCTGGTGCTGGTGTGATCCGATCGAGATTGAGGAGGGAGGCTGGAGGCTTTAGGATTTAAGTTAGGCAGGCAGGGAGGGAATTGAATTTAGAAAATAATTTCTTTGATTCCCTGCAACTTTGTCTGCTGAAGGGAATAGCAGTTTATTCTTTATTTCTTCTCTGGCAGTTTGTGAAGATTTTTTTCTGATATTGGATAAAGGGGGATGTTCGACTGGGAGTGGGAGGTGTGGGTTTATTTTAAAAATATATTATATACTACCATTTATTTTCTATTTCCCCAACTTCAATTTGCTTGCACACACACACATTTGGGATGCAAGCCAAAAACAGAACCTCTATCCTAAGTGATATCCTAACTGCCCACTCGCCTATCCGCCCGTGCCACCACCCGCCTGTGGCCCGCGCCGACCACCCGCCCACTCGCGCTCCCGTGACCGCTGCCTGCCTGCTCGGCCACCCACCCCTGCCACTGTCACCACCCGCCCATGGCCCCCTGCCACTGCCACCCGCCCGCACCTCCCCCATCACCCACCCGCCCACCCCGCCCTCCGCCTAGAGTGCAAAAACACCTAGCGCCTGCCCTGATTGCGGGATGCCCCTATGCTCTGGGGGAAGTCAAATCACGCTAAATCGCGGTGGAAATGACAAACGACAAACAACAAACGAAATGACAAATTTTTGAAAAATTTTTGACAAACGGAAACGACCCGAAACGGTCACTTTTGTAAAAAAAAAAATTGTCATCGATAGTTCAGTAGGAATTATCGGAACTAATAACCCCCTAAAATATGGTTAACAAAAGTGACTTTATATAATTGGTATGATGCAACCTGTATGATCTTCATGCTGTCATGTCAGCTGAATGTCTGCAGATAAAACAGAAATTTTATTTCTTGTTTCCCTATTACTTTCTTTCATTTTATTACTTGCCATAACAGTTTCTGATTATAATCAAAAACATTGTGCTGGAGCTGTGAAGAGTTAGGGATTATATGGACTTCTAGTTTATTATGCTTGTATTTGTTCAATGTTTTCTCTTTAATCTCAAAGGAAATTGCTACAGCATCCTGACTTTCCATCATGCTTAATTACATCCACCTTCAGACTTCTACAACTTTAGGATAAAATAATAAAGCATGACGAGAGAACAGGGTGATTAGAACTGTTTTTCTGTTAATACATCCTCCTCTATAAGTTACCAATTGTGTTTTTCATTTTTCAAAAAGCAGCTGATTTCCTTCTAGATCTCATATAAAAAATTAGGAATATGCTTGAGATCTATCTGAAGGTTAAGCCAAATCAGATGCTTTCAGAATACCTCTAATAGTTCCAGAGTCAGTGTTCTCTCCAAAGAAACTATAATTGACTCTGAAGCTTATTAACATTGTGTACTTTGCATGTGTGTTCATTTTGTAGACTTAAAATGATCATGGAGCACCAGAAACAGGCACTCACTAGGCACAGACACTCTCTTAGCAGTGTGGTAAACCAAAAACACCTCTGAAATAAGGTGTTGCCTGTGACTGACCTGAAGCACTGCACTGCTATTCTTCTTTTCCAGCAATCAACATTCTTACTCAGAGAATTTGTACAATTAAGGCTAGTACACAAGTTATGTTTTTTTTTTTCTTGAGAAACCAGCTCTGGCCACGGCGACACATGCCCTAGTGATGTCCCGCTGGACTACTGTAATGTGCTCTATTTGGGGCTACCGACTAAAAGTCTCAGGAAACTTCAACAGGTCCAAAATTCAGCAGCCATATTGCTTACTGGGGTGTGATACACTGGCTGCCAATCAGCTATCAGGCATAATTCAAGTTGCTGATCTTGACCTATAAAGCACTGTATGACCTGGATCCAAGCTGGGTCCAAGATACCTCAAAGATCGAACCTCACAGTATGAACTGGCTCAGGTGTTAAGGTCATCAGGAGAGTCCTTTCTCTTCATCCCACTACCCTCACAGGTATGTCACATGGGAACACATGAAAGGGCCTTCTTGGCTGTGGCAACCAGACTCTGGAACTCCCTTCCACTAGAAGCTAGGACTGCCTCATCTCTGATGTCTTTCTGGAAACAGGCAAAGTCCTTTCTCTTCAGGCAAGCTTTCCCTGAATGATGGACTACCTATTATATGTCTTTCATATGAATCTATAGGATCACATAGACTTTGTGTTTATAACCACTTATAACCTTGTGTGATTATATTGACACTATGTTTTCAATGTTAATTTCCATCACTCATAACTTTAGATGGAATTTTATTCTCCTTTTAATGGCTCGCATTCTCCTGTAGCTTTAATGTTGTCTTTTAATGCTGTAAGATGTTCCTCAATTCCCTGTTCTCAATACTTGAACATGTCTTAATTGTACTGAACTGTATAGTATCCCTCATTACTGTAAGCTGCCTTGGGTCCTTTTCCAAGGGGGAAGGCAGGGTAAAAATACTCTAACTCTAAAATATATAAGTAAATAAGTAAATAAATTAACAGCCATTACTCTCTGCCAGACACTTCTGCATTCCTTCATTAATGGGCCCCAAGCCTGGTCTTAGCTTGTTGCTGCCATCAACATGCTTCAAAACTACAGTGACCTCAGTGAGGGAACAGAGTCCAGCACTGAACTGACAGTTTGCAGGAGGCTACCTCAGGAAAATCCCCTGGACTTCAGGAAGGCAGTGACAAGCCTGAAGGGAACAGTTGTTAGAAGCTATAAGGTTATGATTTGGCTAAACAGGAGAAGGGAGAGACAAGACATGCAATCTTACTTAAAATGACTTCTATAATTTCCCACTCACTTCACTTCTAATTCAAACACTAATTCAATTAATTTTAATTTTAACCAGCATATCTTTACAGTGGTTCCTAAAGATTAAAAGACAATAAAACTGTCACATTCCATCTATAGCATCCCCCCTGCACTACCATGTGCTAATAGAAAAGCCAGCAGTAATTTCTTTGCTTTGGCATAAGGACTTATGCTATATTCATGCCACCAGTGTAATTCCTGGTTGGGAAACTGCTTCTGAGCTGAAAACATCAATTAGGTCTCGTTGCTAGTAGTAGACAGATCAATCCTACACAAATTGGTTTAATTCATAGGTACAGCTTTCTAAGGTGCTAGTCCTCAGTTTATCTTGCAGCAGCGGATTATAATTTAGGTATGGAGTTAATCAAGGATAATTTTGGTCTTTTTTTTTTAGTCCAATGTCAGTCAGTTTAATCGGACAACACTTTCTGATGCTAGAGACAAAGGACAGTAATTTATCCTACACCTATTCTACACCATTCTTAATTCTAATCGGTTACTTCAAATTAGATCCTAAATACACATAGAGGAATCTTTTTGTGTTTCATTCAATGTATTGATAGTCTGTGTACATGCATATATAGACTTGTAATCCAAATATTTATAACTGTTAATAATGCATAACATTAAACAATAGTACAGTAAGTGTACTACACATAAAAACTGTCAATCAGTTAATTCATAACTCATGGAAAAAATAGTAGTGAAATACTGACCAGTACCTCCTGTAAAAATCTATAATCCATGGATGTGAATAAATGGATTAGAATACACATTTTAAATCTATGTTCATTGCAGACATATTAGGACCTGTAATTGGTCCTAACGTATGCTAGCTCCGCGGGCGGCTAGTCCCCCCGCGGAGCCGTTTTGCCCCTCCCAAGGAGGACAGAGGGGCGAGGCAGGGAGGACGTGCCCTGGCAGGGCGGGGGGAGGAGCGCGCAATAAAGGGCGGCCCCTCCCCCCCAACTCCAGTCAGTTGAGACCGGCGTTCGGAGGAGCAGCATCATCCGAACGCCGGCTGGGCGCCGCCATTTTGTGGCTGGGGCCACGTGGCGGCGCCATCTTGCGGGGCCGTTTGTGCGGCCTACGCGCGTTTTTAACGCTGGAGCCGGAGCCGGGAGCCCAGCAGCTGAAGAGCGCGCGGGGCTCGGCGGCGGCTCCGAGGAGTTTCGAGTCGGCGGGCGGCCAAGCGGCGGCGGCGGCGGCGAGCGGCGTCGGCATGTTGCGGGCGGCGCGGAGTCGGGCGGCGGCTCAATAAGTCGGGCGGCGCTGGGCGGCTTCAGCGGCCGCGTCAGGCGGCAGCAGCTCCTGCGGCGGCCGGCGGCACCTGGGGCCGTGACTGGGGCCGGGCTAGGCCGGACAGCGGAGCGGGGGAGAGGCAGCGGCCCTCCCCCACCACAGTGAGCGGGTCGACGCTGGGCGGTGGGAAACGGCCGCCGAGGCCTCGGGGCGAGGCGGCAGAAAGGCCTCCGGGGGGGCGGGAGGCCGGGGACAGACTAGCGGGGGGGAACGGACCACAGGCCGCGTGGGCGGGCGGCACCTTAACCCCCCTTGCAACAAGACCAGAAAGCCGTTGGTGGGTCTGGGGAGGGCCCCAGAGGGGGTTGGCCGAGGGAGGAAGCAGCCCCGGACGGGCCGGGGAGCCACAAGCTGCGCCAGCGGAGGCTGGACGCTAGGCTAGGCCGAGGGCGAACATCAGGGAGGAGGCCTAACATCCCCTGTCGTGCCTGTGGGCGGAGAAGCCGGCCCTCAGCCAGGCGCCCCCGGGGTCCAGAAGCGCGCATACTCCCCCCCCACCACCTCCACTCCCACATAGTTTGGGGTCCAGGTGCATAGGGGATAGACGACCTTGGCCTGCTTGGCACTTGGCTGGGGGAACCCGGCCTAGTGGAAGCAGAGCGAGGCATTATGGCCCCGGGCAAGGGTAAGAGGGCTGGCAAAGGCAAGCAGCCAGCAGCGCGACAGCCACAGCAGCAGGCGCTCAGTCCTGCAGATGAATCAGATGAGGAGCAGTGGCCCATATGGTTACAGCTGGAGGAAAGGCTGAAGGCCTTGGAAGCAGCCAAGGGGGTGGATCAGCCAAACCTTCAGCCACAGTCGACCCCGAGGACTGGCGTACGGCCCGCCAAGTCGCGTAAACGGGCTCAGTTGAGGGAGAGGGCCGCTAACATGTCCGCCGCTTTGCCGCCCTGGAACAGATGGAGGCGGCTCCCAGTACATCGGGCGGGAGCCAGCGCAGCGCTGGCGGCAGCTAAGAGGCCAAGACCGGCGCAGTCGGAGTCGGAGGAAGACGCGGGCATGGAACCAGTCCTGGCGCAGGAGACACAGGCAACACCGCCTGCGACGGAGACCGCAACACCCAGTGAGTTGGCATGCGCGCCTGAACCTGCGCCCACTGTGACATGGCCTTGGCCAGCGGGCTCTGCCCCGGCCGGGGTGGCAGCTTCGGTACCAGCAGTAACCCAGACACCTCCGGCCCACTTCCCGACCACGGTGCTTCCGGCATGGGGACCGATCCCGCCCTGGACGCCTGGAGCCGCGCCACCAATGGCGGGGCCGAAACCGGGTCAAACTACACCTGCTATGGGGGGGGTGGGGCAATTCCTGCCGGGTTGCCCGGGTGGTCCAGTACAGTGGCCGCCCGGCCAACTGGCGGGATGGCCAGGTGCTGGACACATGGCAGCGGGAGGGCTGCCCTGGCTGGGCATGGCGGCCGCCCCAGGGTATCCCCATTCGGCCATCACCTGGCCCAGGCAACCAGGGAAAAGATTTGGCGTGGGGAGTATGTAGATATCTTTAGTTTGCTCAATAGAGAGCTGGATGTAAAAGAATTGGACAAAGAGGACCCCCTGGATAAGGAACGCCGGCTCAAGAAGAAGCCGGAGCGCTCCTGGGCCGCCTGGCTGCCGGCATACCTAATATTCATGTCCCTGACGCTGCAGGCCCACCCTTGGAGGGCTCAGGCCATGCTGAAATACTTGGATATCATATACAGGGCGTTTGTAGATTACCCGGGACACTGCTGGCTTTTGTACGATGAGGAGTTCCGTCGGAGAGCAGCCCTAGACCCATATGTGCGTTGGGATGAGCCGTTGCCCCCCCTGTGGTTGCAATTTATGACCCCAAATAGGCCTATCTGGGGGGAGAGGTATGACAGTGGTCACACGATTAGAAGGGGACCGCCCTCGCATCTGCCCGCTCGGCGGGCCAGCCGGTTCAAGTCCGGCTCGTCTGTTGGGACTATAACGGACAGGGCGTTTGTAACAGGAAGCCCTGCCGTTTCAAGCACGAGTGCTCTGTCTGCGGGGCCCAACACCCGGCCACTAGCTGTAGCAGGGCGCGTCCGCAGCAAGGTAGACCCCGGGACGGGGGAGGGCCTAAGAAGCCCGGGGGACCGGATGGGCCCCCTGCGAAAGGGACCCAGCCCAATTAGGCTGGACGTGTTGCGGCGGTGGGCGGCAGAGTACCCCGATGTAGAGGCCGCATGTTTCTTAGTTACCGGTTTTGAGTTAGGGTTTCGTATTCCTTTCTGTGGAGCCCGTGCCCCCCAGTTAGCCGAGAATCTGAGATCCCTGGAGCTGGCAGAGGGGGTAGCCGAAGAGAAGATACGCAAGGAGGTCGCGGAGGGCCGGGTCCTCGGCCCGTTCCAGGTCCCGCCTGTGCCTAACCTGAGAGTGTCCCCGATTGGTTTGGTGCCCAAAAAAGCCCCTGGGGAATTCCGCCTGATACACCACCTATCCCACCCCGCAGGGACTTCCGTCAACGACGGCATACCCCGAGCTCTGCTCGGTAAGGTATACATCCTTCGATGGTGCGCGCGCCTGCGGCGTGGCGGGAGATGGCGAAATGCGACATTAAGTCGGCCTTTCGCCTGCTCCCCGTACACCCGCAGGACTTTGAGCTCCTGGGGTTCAGATTCCGGGGCCAATTCTATATGGATAGGGCACTGCCGTTCGGGTGCTCCATTTCGTGCGCCATTTTTGAGGCATTCAGCTCTTTCATAGAGTGGCGCCTGCGACATGTCACGGGGTGGAGGAGCACAGCACATTATTTGGATGATTACCTCTTCTGCGGCCCAGCAGGCACAGGCAGGTGTGGGCAACTGCTAACCAAGTTCCGTGCCTTGGCAGAGGAATTAGGCATGCCACTGGCGGAGGAAAAAACTGAGGGGCCCAGCCAGGTACTCACCTTCTTGGGGATAGAGATCGATACCAGAGAACAGGCTTGCAAATTGCCCCGGGACAAGCTGCTGGACTTGCGGGCCAGGGTGTACCAGGCACGCCACCGCCGCAAGATCTCCCTGCGGGAACTGCAGGAGCTCGTAGGGCACCTTAACTTTGCTTGCAAAGTGGTGGCCCCTGGGCGGGCATTCCTGCGCCGGCTATGCGCAGCTATGAGTGGGCTGCGAAAGCCGACGCATAGGACCAGGGTGACAGCGGACATGCGGGAAGACCTGACAGTGTGGGACTGCTTTTTGCAGGGGTTTAACGGGGTATCCTTCTGGAGGGATGAGCTCCGGTTGGGTGCACAATTCCAGGTCCACACAGACGCAGCCGGGGGCCTGGGGTTTGGCATCTACTGGAAAGGGGAGTGGTGTAGCGGGCCCTGGCCGAGTGATTGGCAGGCGGAGGGGGTCACCCGGGACCTCACCTTCCTCGAGTTGTTCCCCATATGGGCTGCACTTTACATCTGGTCAAAGGCGTGGGCCAACTCGGTGGTGCACTTTTGGTGCGATAATATGGCGGTGGTCCACGTTATCAATGGCCTTACGTCCCGCTCCCCCCGGGTCATGGGGCTGGTACGGGCCCTGGTGCTACGGGCGTTGCAGTTTAACATTGTGGTGCACGCCCGCCATGTGCCGGGAATCGAAAATGAGATCGCTGACGCTTTGTCCCGCCGACAGGCCGAGCGTTTCCGGGCCCTTGCCCCAGAAGCGGCCACTCTGCCCATGGAGATCCCGCCGGAGGTATGGCAGGTTGGCGCACCGAGGCCGACGGAGCTCTTTGCTGCTCTGTCGCCCCTAGGACGCAGCGGGGCTATGCAGCAGTGATGGGTGAATTTACATCTTTCCGGGAGACGCAGGGCCTGGACCAGCGATGGCCCCTTCCCGTGGAGCACCTGCAGAGGTTCCTGGTATACATGCACCGCAAGGGGTTGGCGCCCGCTTCCCTACAAGGGAAGCTAGCGGCCTTGGCATTCTTTTCCCGTCTCGGGGGCCACACGGACACCACAAAGGATTTCCGGGTGCGGGGCATGGTGGCGGGCTGGTCCAGAATGCGGGGGAGGGCCCCAGACGCCCGCTTCCCGCTTTCGCCGCGGCTCCTGGAGCGCATGTGCGCCAAATGGCCGGAGGTTTGTGCGGATAGTTACGAGGCCGCCTTGTTCAAGGCGGCCTCTTTGTTGGCCTTCTTTGGCGCCCTGCGCGTCAGTGAGCTGGTGGCGGCGAGCGGGCAGGACAGGTCCTGGACGGCACTATGCATGACAGACATATCTCTGGCGGGGGGGAAAGTGACAGTGAAGATTAGGAGGTCTAAGACAGACCAGAGGGGGAAAGGTGCCGAAATAGGGCTAGGCCCATGTTCGGTGGGGACCATTTGCCCGGTGGCAGCCATGGGGGAATACATTGCACGGCGAGGCGCTGGGGCGGGCTACGTCTTTATACATCAGGACGGGCGCCCCCTTGACCAAATTCCAGTTTGCCACAGTGACCGGCAGGGTGCTGGGGGCCCTGGGGCTAGGCACACTCAAGTTCGGGACGCACTCGTTTAGGATTGGGGCGGCGTCAACGGCCGCGGCAGTGGGATACGACGAGGGCTCAATACGCCCGACTGGGGAGGTGGGCATCCCAATGTTATAAAAGATACGTTTTAACGTGTTGTTTCTGTTTCCTCAGGACCAGGAGGCCGCGCCCATAGTTATGTATATTGGGCCGAGAAATACGCCTGCAGATCGGGATGGGGGCCAAATTTAGGGCTGGGTAGTAGGGCAACGATTGAATGGTGGGGCAAAAGGGGAATGAGGTGGCGGGAATTCCTGGGTGTGGCAATGGCTGCGGCCAGGAGCGTGCCACCGGATTTCCTCATGATCCACCTGGGGGGAAATGATTTGACGAAGCAGACGGGTAAATCACTGATTTTGGAAATTCTGCGGGACCTGGCTACATGGAAGGCGCAGTTCCCGGCTGCAGGGTTTTGTGGTCAACTTTAATACCAAGGCAGACATGGCGGGCAGACTGTGACCCACAAAAGTTGAACCGCTCCAGGAAGGGCGTGAACCAGGAGGTTTGTAGGGCGGTTTGCCGGGAGTTTGGGGCAGTCCTGGGCCACCCAGAGTTCAACGTTACAGACCGGACGGAGTGCACCTAACAGATGCGGGCACTGAATTGTTCTTGCAGGATTTGCGGAGGGGCCTGGCTGCGGAATTGGAGGCTTGTGGGTGGCCGGGGCCATAGCAAGGCTAGGCCATGGCAGTGGCAGCGAAAAGCTGAGGGAGGGCAGCAGGCAGCCATGATTGACAACTAAACCCAAATGCCCCCTCACCACAGCACCGCGGGCCAGGAGGTCTCGGGGCTGGGGTGGGGAAGGCAGACGCCTCCCTGCGCTGGGAATTACCCAGGTTGGAGAATAACAAGGGCAGGGAGGAGATAACCAAATTGACTGGCCTGGTGGGTGCTGTCGGACGACGGCACCACCTGGGGGTTGACGGCTAGCCTGAGGCTGCTCGGTTGGAGGGGTCCCGGGAGACCCCGGGGTTCCAACCAAGGAAGGGATGCCTGGCCCCTCCTGTTGTTATGATGTTGTTATTGGTTAATAAAGTGTGGCCCAGTTACCCCCAACACCTGTCTCGCCTGGTCATTCCGAGTGGGGGGGCAATGCTAGCTCCGGGGCGGCTAGTCCCCCGCGGAGCCGTTTGCCCCTCCCAAGGAGGACAGAGGGGCGAGGCAGGGAGGACGTGCCCTGGCAGGGCGGGGGGAGGAGCGCGCAATAAAGGGCGGCCCCTCCCCCCCAACTCCAGTCAGTTGAGACCGGCGTTCCCCACCCACCCACCGCGTTAGGGCCAGTGTGAGTTTAACTGGTCGCCTTTTTTGGGGCCGGATAGGAATTTTTGACCCGCACTCTAGATTGGGCATGTGAGAGCGGGGATTTTTCGCCTATCCCACACTGGTTCCTCGAGGTTAAAGTTGCGGAATTGTTCTTTGGTCACACTATGGCAGCGAAAAGCTGAGGGAGGGCAGCAGGCAGCCATGATTGACAACTAAACCCAAATGCCCCCTCACCACAGCACCGCGGGCCAGGAGGTCTCGGGGCTGGGGTGGGGGAAGGCAGACGCCTCCCTGCGCTGGGAATTACCCAGGTTGGAGAATAACAAGGGCAGGGAGGAGATAACCAAATTGACTGGCCTGGTGGGTGCTGTCGGACGACGGCACCACCTGGGGGTTGACGGCTAGCCTGAGGCTGCTCGGTTGGAGGGGTCCCGGGAGACCCCGGGGTTCCAACCAAGGAAGGGATGCCTGGCCCCTCCTGTTGTTATGATGTTGTTATTGGTTAATAAAGTGTGGCCCAGTTACCCCCAACACCTGTCTCGCCTGGTCATTCCGAGTGGGGGGGCAATGAGTGTAAAAAACCTTCACTTGTCTTGCTTTCGACTACAGGAGAAAAAACTGTAAAGCTGCATGATGCTTCTGACAAGAGTAGAACAAGAATGAAGTTTTACCCATTTTAAGCAAAATTGCACAAAAATGCAGATTGTTAAAAAAAAATGATGGAGCTTGATGGTTTGTTACATGGATGTCTAAGGATAACAGCTGTTGTTTCTGTTGTGTATGCATTGTGGTCCCCGCAGATAAAGGACAATTATTTTGCAAAGATCACCTAGAAATTGAAATGTGCCACTCTTATAGGATAGGGTTGCACATCACTCCTGCATTTCCTTTGGGTTTAGCAGGGTTGAATTCAATTTTGAAATATCCATTTATACAATGTACAGCTAAGCACTCATTTTAAGTTGTTGGAAAGTGAGGTATTTTAAACAGCCACGAGGGGGTTGTTTGTTTTTCCTGGATTCTGAACATGATTTCTTCTGAATTATTTTGGCAGGTGCAAATGCCTGCATCAGAGTGAATTGTGTCTATGAGATTTGTCAAGTATTGGATCCAGGATCACATGTTTTTTGATATGTTTCTATTTCAACATTGCATCACTTAAGTGCTAGAATGTTTTGCCAGCTGCCCTGCAGATGGTTTATCTTCTTGTACCTAGCTGATCTGTAGCTATGCCACTTTGAAATACATTTTAAAAATTTGTGTCATGCCAGCTTTCACAACTTCTAGCAAATGAAGGCTGGAGGATGAGATGGGGAAGCAAATAAGCTAGCCACCCAGGGCCATGACATCAGGAAAGCTTTCCTCAGCAGCTAGAGGCCAAACCCAAGGTGGCTGTTATTATTGAGCAGTGCTCCCTTCTCTTGCTGCACATACCATAAGTCCCTCCTCAACTATAAGAGATGAGACCGGCTCAAGGGTCCTAATCCTTCTCCCTCCTCCTCTCTCTGGCAAAGTAGTCCTACAAACCATTCACAGTTTCTTTTTTTGAAATGGGGAAATGTGCTTTTCTTGAATGGGGGGTTGTTTAGTAATACTCTTTTGCTCTTTCCCCAAAACCCATTTCCCCCTTTGTTTCTGTTGAGGGAGCCAAGCATCTACACCTAACAATGCAATGATTTCCAAAGGTGAAGTAATGATTTCCCACAGGAGAAGTAATATGTATAAAAGGAATTAATGTAAAGCTATGTAAATGTGTGGGGGATTTTGGATGGTTTATATTGTTTAATAAATAATTAAAAATGCAATAGTTTCAAACTACAGGAAAAGAGATTCCATTTGAACATTAGGAAGAATTTTATGATGGTTAGAGCTGTTCGGCAGTGGATATGCTACCATGAAGGGTGATGGAATCTCCTTCTTTGGAGGTTTTTAAGCAGAGGCTGGTTGGCCATCTGTCGGAAATACTGTGATGTCGGTTCCTGCATGGCAGGGGGTTGGACTGGATGGCCCTTGAGGTCTCTTCCAACTCTAAGATTCTATGAGTCTATGAATCTATGATAAAATCACTTGAAGTCCCATGTATTCCCATCTACCGATATACAGTTTCATACTGCTTATAACCAGAATATACATTGTCCCAAGAGGGCAAACATGCTGACCTGAGAACCACATGATTTTAAGTCAATTTTAAACATCATGAGTCCTGACCCAGCTCTCAGTTCATTTAAATAGTGTAATCACATCCATAGTTTGATTGGATCAAATGTTGTCCCCATCTGACATGTGTCCCTGATTATTAAATGCCCATTATTAAAATTACTCTCATTGTTTGTATCCTTTGCCATGCATTTCTCTCCCCTAGGCAGGTGTATACATAGCTGACTATTTAGGTAACACTCTGTTTCTCCCCCACCACCAATTTAGATGCTGGAGAAGGTGTTGGGTTTGGAAGTAGGCACAGTTTTAATTGAGTACAAATGACCTGCAGTGCAGAAGTTAGCCAAGCTAACCACTATTAGTGCAAGAAGCATGAACTGAAAACTCCAAGCCTATATCATCATAGATAAGTACCTTGTCTATAAAGCCACATCAGCAAACAGCAGGCCACATATGACTTCATCCCAGTTACCAAGTTGGCATGCCTCAGCCAAAGCCCTCAACAATTTGTTGCTCTGGTAGGTTCGGCTTTTTGCCATCCACCTCCAGCTCCTGCAGGGCTCCCAGCAAGGAAAATGAGGTGTTTGGGCAGGCTTTTCCCACTTTGTTGGGGTCGGTTTTCAGGTGCCTGCTCCAACACCTCCTTTTCCCTGCTGGGCACCCTGCAGGAGCTGGAGGTGCTGTGGGTCTTGGCTGTTGTGGCTGCTAGGGCTCCCTGCCAAAGCAGATTTCTCTGTAGGAAATAATGGAACCTAGAGCCCCAGAACTAATAATCTAAGTTTCCATTCTTTCCTATGGGGAAATTTGCTTTGACTTATGTTTTAGTTGATGAGAATGCTTCCGTAATGGATTATGCTCATAAACCAAGGTAGCACTGTAGTAAGATCCTGAAATAAGACAGATGAAAGCATGATATCTTTCCCAAATTATTTCCCCTCAAATGGAGCATGAGAATGTGAAGAAATGGAAACTGTGAGAAACTGTAAGAAGGAAGAGAGAGCTACCAACAACAGGATATACTAGCTTGTCAATTGTTCAACTTTCACCAACCCAGGCCTCCTGAGTCCTTGTCTGTTACTCTATCTAGTACAGCACACTAGGTATCTAGTTCTTCAAAACAGAGATTGACAAATAGTGTCCACATTGATAGGTAAACTGGTATTTACTGTACAGATCAAGACTGACATATCCTGAGCTGGTTTCAAGTCAATGAAACATGCCTAGGATCAGTATTTTAGAGTGCATATGTGCTCTAAAAATATGCACTCTAAAATACTGGTTTCATTCATGTGTGTTTCATCCTAATCAGGCTTAGCTTCCTCTAGCAATTTTAGGGAACTCCTTGAAGTTTGGAAAGGATTGGGGAGTCACAGAGCTATGATGCTCCAAAGGGGGTGTACCTAGGGAAAAATATTTCTAATTGAAATAGGAAGCTGATTAGAAATATGGGAATCTGTGCTCCATTTCAAGTTAGGGCTCGAAGTTGGCTGTTGCAGAATAGTTGGCATCTCAGTAGAGGAATATCCCCATGTAATAGAGTGGGATGACCTGGGTGAATTTCTTTCTGAGTCATTGATGCATCCTCATTGGCAAAAGAAAAGTCGAGCACAACAGTGGCTCTTGCATTGAGGTCAGCAGTTTTCAGGCTCGAACTCAAGCACACAGAATAAGAAGCCAATAGAGCCAGTTTTAGCTTCAAGTTTGATTTCGACATTTGCCATTTCTGCTTTTTGTCAGCTTTCAATGTTGGCTTAGATTTAGTGGTCGACTTGGCTTTAGGCTTTTGCAGGATTGTAGTTGGTGCAACTGCTGAAGTTTGTGAGGTGGCAGGACTAGTATGAGGGACAGCCGAAATCGGTGTTGAGGCCATATCCATGCCAAGGCTCAATGACTTTTCCCAAAAGTGGGAATGGAGCCTTCGAAGTCTGCCTTTAAGAGCAGCCTTTGTAAAACTTTTACAGTGCTCACAGGAGGAATGCTGGTGACCTTCTCCAAGGCAGAGGAGGCAGGGTGAATGTCCTTTAGTAAACAGGATCTTATTTTTGCAGGATAGACAGTGCTTAAATGGACCTGAGGTGGCCATAGAAAGATAAAGAAAGATTAAAAATAGAAATAAAGAAGGTTTTTTCAAGGAGAAGCGAAGGAGCACAAGAAGTACTACAGGGGTGGAAAATAAGAAACTGAGGTAAGATGGTGATAGGACTGATATTCTTTAATCAATAATCAATAAGCTTGTACATGCATAAGGGCTGTAACTTTGCACTATTTAAAGCTGCAGATCACACAGAGGTGGCAACACAAGGAGTTAGGTAACTTCCGTAGCATCTGTAGAGGCCTAACCACAGAGGCCTAAACACAAGCAGCTTCCTGTAGAAAGGGAAACATCTTAAGTATATGAAAGAAGTGTTTGCAGATGGTCTTGCAAGTAGAGATGGGCATGAAACAAACTTTTAGTTCATTTCATTATTTGTTATTTGTTTCATTACATAACAAAATTAATAACAAACCCCAGAGTGGATTTAGAACAAAACGAATCAAACAAAAAAAATTGGTTTGGTTTGTTTCATTTTGTTAATGGCAGCACTGGAGATGTCCCATACCTGGTGCTAGTCCTGGAGGTCCAGTATTCCTGGCTTCAGGAAGGGCGACCAGAAAAAAACAAGATGATGGCTGTGCTACAGCTGTAGCGTGGGCCATGTGGTCAGCAGTAGAAAAAAAAACCACAATATATATATATTGGGGTGGCTGGGTTGGCTGCCTAAAATCAAGAAGAAAAGAAAACAAGTGCTGTCCCGGACCCAGGGGCCGCACGGTCGGTGTTTGGGAAAAAAATAAAAAACCTGTTCCTGCTTGCGGGCCTGGTACTGGCCCACGAGCACAGAACTGGTGCATCTGGCAAAAAAAAAAACCTGCTGCAGTAGCCAGGATCCACCGCCGCCACCAGCACCACTGAGCCGCTGTGGCCGCACTGGTAAGAACCTAAACCGGTATGATTCTTTTTTTTTTTTTTTTTTTTTACATTCATACGAACCTGAACCGAACCGAACCAAAGGTGAGCCCAAACCAGACGAACCCGAACCATGGGTTTTCTGGTTTGTGCCCAGCTCTACTTGCAAGAAAATAGGACTCTGAATGAAGGGCCAAGCTGGAATATGAAGGCAGAAGAGATGAACTGGGTTTGGCTGGTTTTAACTGATCTGAACAAAAAGCAGAACCATCAGAAGAAGATTCAGGATTCTGGGTATGGTGGTGAAGAGGGTATATAAACAAGTGTTCAGTTCCATTTGGGGATCCTGGAACTTGGGATCACCATTGATGGTCCCCAGACTCAGGTCCCGAGATATATCTAGCCTTTTGAGTGTCCGTCTTGTCCTCTTTTTATTCTGAAATAAAACTTGCTTTTAGCTCTTGAACCAATGCATGGCAATGCTATTTTTAAACCAATAACAATTTTATCAGTGGGCAGAGTCTAGCCTTATATAGGGAAGGGGAGGTCCTGACAAGTTGGCTCTAGAAGGTTCCAAAAAGTTACTGCATGTACACACATTAACCCAATGTGTACAGTCACAGAAGACCATGAAGAAGAACAAGATAATTCAGTTCACCCCTGGCTTAGAAAAACAATGAGATTTAAAATCATTAAAGTAGCTTTGAAAACAAGGCAAACACTTCTTTGTGGTTCTATTTAATATTAGTGGAGTAATCAGCTGTGGAATGTGCCAGACATTTCTATGAGTACACGTCAACATGTAAATGTTGAAACTGGTCGATAGAAATTCTTTTATGCATATCCACATCAGCTTTTGAACTCGTGAACCTTGATTTCTTTTCAGTTCAATCCTTTGTTTCAGGAGCAATGCTCTGAAATAGTAATAACCAGTGCACACAGTGCGGCACTCTCATCAAGGCACTTTATGAAGCACAAGAATATATAATACCCAGGCATCATTACATGCAGTATGGAGTCACAGGCACCAAACCATAATGATCACCTAGAGAAAGAAAGTTTTAATGAATCTCACCAGATCAGATAATTATCTCTGCAGTTCAACATGGGAAAAGATGCTCCAAGCAAAGGATAGAACAATGTATGTGGAAGAAAACAAAACAAAACAAAACAAAACAAACAAATGCCAAAGCTTTATAGGATAAGATTGTGTTAAACAAGCTCAGAAAAACCCATAAAGCTCTAGCATGGAAAGTCAATAGGCAGATGCAGAATGGAATATATAAAACAAGCAAATGTGTAAAAGAAAAAGAAAAACAAGAGGACCATGGAATATTTGTTAATACAGGAAGGCAACTATATGACGGAGCAAAGGAGACTTTTCAACATGAGGCAGAACAACAGCCCAACAGATCCTTCATACTATATTGGAATTGGCAAGATTGAAAAGAGAGTCTGTAATACTTATTTATTTATTTGTAAAATTATATCCCGCCCATCTTTCCTGGCGGGAACTCTGGGCGGCTAACAATGATAAAAACACATAAAATAAGTGGAGAAACCTCCGAGCAATAAAGCAACGGAGGGCAAAGATGGCGGCAAATCGAATAGAGAAAAGAGGGAAGAAGGGAAAAAAAACTAACTAGTAAGGTCACCAAAGGCCTCTTGAAGGAAGGACCTCCTGGGGGAGAAACATATTGGTAGCTCACCTCCTTTCCCACAGGAAACCATAGATCTACCCTGGACATGCCACACACTAAGGCTTTGGTGGGGGTGGGGTGCGGTGTATCAGAATGAGATCACTGTGCACTCTATATATCATCTGCTCCACCATTTGTCCCCCCCCACCCTTTCACGGTTCATATACTGTGGTCCCGGTATATAGCGGGTCCGCAGTATATGAAAAAATGCCCCCTGGGGTAAGGAGGAAAGGCCTTCCAAGGCCCATCGGAGGCCCCCAAAGTGCTTCCCTGCAAACTGGAAGGGACTTCCAGTAAACCAGAAGTGACCTCCCGATCACTAGAAAGCACTTTTGGGACCTCTGGGGGACTGGAAAGCCCCTTGCAGGCCTATTTGGGGCAGTGCCAGGCCTGGGGTAAGTACAAGAGCCCGCAGAGAGCCCGCCCAGTCGCAACCTGACCCAGCATCCACATATTGCAGATTTTCAATTATTGCGGGTTGGGTTGGGTCCCAAACCCCTGTGGTAGGTGGGGGTTTACTGTAGAGCCATGAGGTGATGAGAAAGGGTATTATTTCTGTTCCTTGTGGAATACCATTTTTCTTTCTCCTCTCACCCACACTGAGTTCATTAAACTTATTGAAAGATTATTGAGGAGTTGGGGGTGTGTGGTTGTGTGAATTAATGAGTATGGAAGATTAGCTGTTGTGCATGCTTTGACTAATGCATAGCATTAGGACCTCAGGGTCTTTCTTTCCTCCCTTGTCCCTTTGCCGTTCTCTTATTTTTCACTTTTTGGTGCAGTGGTTCAAGGATCAACCAGTGCCTGCTCACCTTAGTGCCATAGTGCAGTTCCTCTAGCAGGTCCCGCAAGCTTTTGTCCTTTTGATGGAATATGTGCACCCTGATGGAAATGTTTTCCTTGCCATGTTATCTCACTGGGAAAATGTAATGTATTGGGGACTTTAAAAGGAGGTTTCTGAGAGTAGCAGGAGACAGGTGGACCTTTTAATGAGGTGATGCTTAGATGGGCTAATTGGGGAGGGTGGAGTTGTGTTATTTATGCAATGTGTGTTCTGTGTTTTTCATGTTGTCCTTGAAATAAAGAAAGCTATGCTGAAGCACATTGTCGCATCTGGACCCACTACATAATACTGGCGACCAACGGGATTTTTGCTTGCCTGCACAGGGTATGTGGGATTGAAGGAATTACCAGTCTGTGGGGAGAAGCTTTTGGAGAAGGGAAGGAAGAGCTGTGGAAATGGCTACAAGGGGACTGTTGGAGCCTTTTTGACCCAGCTCTTACCGACTGGAAAACTTACATATGAAGATTTGAATTTTATCTTGCTGCTAACAAAATAACAGAAGCTGAGACTGTCAGAGCCATCTTCCTCGCGTGTGTGGTCTGACTGTCTTTGAGACAGTGAGAGCGTTGTGTGCCCCCATCCCTTTGAAAGACATTACAGTTTGCAGTCATTAAAGACAAGCTCAGAGAGCACTTCTCAACTCAACTTTCAGAGATTGCTTGTCAGCATGCCTTTTACAAGTGGGACCAGGGTCTTGGTGAGTCAGCAGCTAATTATGTTACAGCCCTCCAACTAGTGGCAAGGTATTGCAACTTTGCAAACCTTGAGGAAGTATTGAGATATAGACTCGTTTGCAGGCTAAGGGATGAAGGAATACAATGTAATTTGCTCACAAGAAAGAACTTGGATTTTAAAACAGCTTATGAGGAATTCTTAGCTATAGAGGCTGCACAGAAATTTACAAGAGAAACCTGACAGGGAAAGACTGTAAGCTGCCCATCTCACTGTAAGCTGGAGAGTGCAAATCAATGGCAGTGGGAGGACCCTTGCAAGGAGGAAAAGGGAGAAGTGGTGATGCAAGTTGTCCATCAGAGAAGTCAAGAAATAAAATTACTACCAGAAAATGTTTGTGCCAGTTGTGGGGGGCCCACCTGAGGAAAGCATGTCCATTTTGGAATGCACAATTACAAAGGTGTGCAAAGGTGGGGCAGGGTTGGTCGTGCTGCTCCTGAGTTGAGGGCATCTGAAAGGGGGAATCATTAAGCAGCTTGGGCATCCAGGAACAGCATTAATCAGCAGGGTGAGTGTTACACCCTTTCCTTGTCTCCTGCTGAACTGCCAGAGATTAAAGAAAACAGCTTCATAATGACTTTACAGCCATCAATTTGACCAAAGATTAGAGTGACCATAAGAATCTTGGACATGCCATGTGAAATGGAAGTAGACACAGGTTCTGCATTGTCTATCATTGCAAACCAGACACTCCAACAGATTTGTCCCAAGGGATGGAGAAACAAATTGGAACCATGTAATGTACTCCTTAAGGATTTCCAGGGCAGGCAGGTTCTGGTGCTGGGGATGGGCACCCTTCAAGTTGCCTATAAAAACTTTAGGGGACATTGCGAATGGTAGTGGCAAAAGGGCAATTACCAAGCCCACTGGGATTGGAATGGTTTGAACCACTGGGCATTTATATTTCTGATATTCAACAAATTAAGAATGTGGACGGTATAGCTGTGTGTAAGAAGTCTGGAACAGTGTGTGTTGGATCTTTGGGGAAATATACTGAGACACCTGTTTCACTCTACTTGAAGTCAACAGTGGCCCCAATCCGGTTAAAAGGACATAGGACACATCATGCCAAGATGTGCCAGGTGACATGACCAGCACAAACACAGTCCCCCGTTCAACCATGGGGGGCAGCACAAGGGCTTTGGTCCCAACTCCACATAGACTTTGCTGGTCCTTTTCAGGGGCAACTATTTTTTATTGTGGTGGATGCATTTTCCAAAATGCTGGAGGTAGTCCCAGTGTCCAGTATGTCCATGACCACTGTTGCTCGTGTACTTAGGCAGTCGTGTACAACACATGGTTTGCTGGACACTATTTTCTCAAACAATGGGGTGTAGTTCATGTCTGCAGAATTTCAGCAGTTTTGGGGAAATAATGCTATTCGGCATGTGACATTAGCTCCCTTCCACCCTGCTACAAATGGACAGGTAGGGAGAATAGTAAGGACAGTAAAAGACACTCTCTGCCAGGTGTTCAGGGGAAATTGGCATGACTGGTTAGCAGCACTGTTGTTGCAACAACATGCTACTCCCCATTCTTCAACCAGACATAGTCCAGCAGAGTTGCTAATGAATAGAAGACTGACTATGGCCCTGGAGAGGTTACATCCAGACTTGTCAGCAGAAGAATCACAGCAAGCAGAGGGGAAAGTGTGGGTGTTTCACCCAGGAAATCTGGTTTAAGCCTGTAATTATGGTGGGGGCCCTGACTGGGTGCAGCAATAGTTGATAGAGTGATGGGCCACTATCATATTGAGTGATTACATCTGATGACTGAGAGTAGTGACGTCACCTGGATCAACTGTGACAGAGATGGTCTGGGAGCATGGCAGCCACCAGGGAAGAACCAGAGCATGAGACACCAGAAGCCCTGGTGCCCACTGCAGCAGACATCATGCTACAGCCCATTAGAAATCCACCAACAGTGTCAAGACCAGAGGGCAGTGACGATGGGGAATGTTCTGAGGCACCAAGGGTAGAACAGACTGAGACACTGGGTCATAATGGGCAGACTGAAGATAATGTTTTAATATGTTCTCAGTGAGTGCAGGCACTGCCCCATTATCTACAAGACTATGATTGTAATCGGGTACAATCTTTTCTTAGGGGAAAGGGGTGTAGTGTATCTGGCACCTTAATGGAGGTTTCTAACAGTAGCAAGAGACAGATGGACCTTGTAATGAGGTGATGCTTAGATGGGCTGATGGGGGGGGTGAAGTTATGTGTTATCTATGGAATATATGTTCTTTGTCATGTTATCTTTGGAATAAAGTTATGCTGAAGCATGTTGTCACATCTGGACCCACTACATAATATAAAAGAACCTGCTTTTCCCAGTAATTCCTTCAGTGACTTTTCTTGACACCCTGTTTGGAAAAAAGTCCCTTTGATGAAATATGTGTTCTGTATTGCCTTTTTAAAGAGGAGATTAGTGCTGTCATTGAAAGGTTCCCCTGTGAGTCAGTGACAGTCAGTAATCCCACTGCTGTGTTTTGCAATAAGTCTTTCTGGCAGTAACTTTTAAAAGCACTAGACTAACCCCAGGTCACAGTTTCCTGCCCCTCCACTTGATGGTGGTGGTGGTGGTGGTGGTGGTGGTGGTGGTGGTGGTGATGATGATGATGATGATGATGATGATTGTCATAGTCATAGTCATAGTCATAGTCATCATCTTTGTTTGAGAGTGTGTTATATATTTTAAAAGTAAGAAAATTTAATTATTCTCTCGGGTGGTCATGGGAGAAAAAATGTGTGCAGGGACAAGGCAAGCAAATATCCACTTCCCTATCCTGTTAATTCCAAAATGGCCCAGGTTCACATGACTTCCATAAAATTATCTACAGCCAAGAACCACAGTTATTCAGGGTTCTTCCTTAGGTGTAGACCCTGCATTTCAATGGTTTTGCAAACATTGCTCTCCACATGGGTACAGCAACGATGGAGAAGGGAATGATTGATCCTCTTTAAGCATGTTGCCAGGAACAGACAAGTAATAACAAAATAGTGTTCTTGTCCTTTGTCCTAGTCAACAAAATGTCTTGGGCTGGTCATTTTACCTATATATGATCATAAAGAGATACAGTAGGTTTGCAGAAAAAAATAAATAAAAAATTCAGCAGCCACAAAGCAAGCTACTATCACAGACAGCAGCTGTAAAGAAAACTGCTCTCATAAAAAAGCAGTGTAAAGCAAGCTACTGTCACAAACAGCAGCCAGAAAGCAAGCTACTGTCTCTCCCTTTCTTATTACTAGGAAGCTGTTCCTTTATTTATTTATTTATTTATTTGTTGCATTTATACCCCGATTATCTACATAGTGTACTCTAAGCGGCTTACAAGGCTACCAAAGCCATAGAAATTACAATAAAAGTACAAGTAAAGCAAATAGTAATAGCAATAAAACAGAAGGTTAAAAACCCTTATGGCACCTCAATCAATGTACAGTGGTAGATAAAAACAAATTGCGATGGCGGGGAAAAAAAAAACACTCAGTTAAGTATCGCCGAAGGCCTCCCGGAAAAGATAGGTCTTTAACGCCTTCCGGAAGGCCAGCAGGGACTCTGCAGAGTGCACTTCACTGGGGATGGAATTCCAGAGGCTGGGGGCCACCACTGAGAACACCCGGGTCCGAGTACTCGTCCTCCGGGCTTCACGAGGAGTGGCGACACGAAGCAAGTGCGCTCGCACCTGCCGAACGGGACGGGCCGAGGTTGATCGCTGAGCGATACACTCTGCCAGGTAGTCCGGCCCCAAGCCATGGAGGGTTTTATAAACTAAAACCAAGACCTTGAATCTAATCCGGGCTACAACGGGCAACCAGTGCAGGCGGGCCAGGACTGGGGTGATGTGGTCATAGAGATGCACACCAGCCACCAGCCTGGCCGCTGCATTCTGTACCCGCTGCAGACGCCGGAGAAGAGTCAAGGGCAACCCCATGTAGAGGGCATTACAGTAGTCCAGCCTCGAGATCACCAGAGCTTGGACCACTGTTCTCAGAGAGCTCGCGTCCAGGTACGGGCAGATCTGGGCGATCCGACGGAGATGGTAATAGGTGGACCTGGTCACCGACGCCACCTGGGACTCCATAGAAAGCGCCGGGTCCAGGAGCACACCCAGATTCCGCGCCCTCTCCGCGAGCTGCAGGGAAACTCCCCCCAGACAGGGGAGAGGGCCACCGTACCCCGACGGCGAGCTCCCGAAGAACATGACCTCCGTCCTCTCAGGGTTGAGCTTAAGCTCCAAGCCAGCACGGCCTCCAGGCACCCGTCGAGGATCCTCACAGCTTCCACAGCAGAGGTGGTAAAGGAGAGAAAGAGCTGCGTGTCATCAGCGTACTGATGACAGCAGACTCCAAAACTCCTGATGACCCCCGCCAATGGCCTTACATAGATGTTAAACAGCATGGGGGACAGAGACGACCCCTGTGGAACCCCACAAGGGAGAATCCAAGGGGCCGATAACTCCCCCCCATGCTGCACGTACTGTGGACGGCCCTCCAGGAAGGAACGGAGCCAACTGCGAGCAGTGCCTCCAATTCCGACCTCAGAGAGCCGGTCCAGCAGGATACCGTGGTCGACGGTATCAAAGGCCACTGACAGATCCAGGAGGACCAACAGGGTAGAGCAACCCCTGTCGGCCGCCCGGAGAAGGTCATCTTGCAGGGGGACCAAAGCTGTTTCGGTACCCCGGCGAGGCCTGAATCCGGACTGGCATGGATCGAGGCACTGCTGATCCTCCAGGTATGACTGCAGCCAGACCGCCGCCATCCTCTCGATCACCTTGCCCATAAAAGGGACATTGGCGATTGGGCGATAATTTGTTAAATCGTCCACCGCCAGGCCAGGTTTTTTCAGTATGGGCTTTACCACCGTCTCCTTCAGACGAGAGGGAAAAACCCCCTCGCTGAAGGAGGCGGTGGCGATGACAGAAGCCCATTCGGCCATAGTCCCTCTGGCAGCTCTAATAAGCCAGGCAGGGCAAGGGTCGAAAGGAGTGGAGGCAGGCCGGCAATGCGCCATAGCTCTGGAGGCCTCGACAGCAGAAACAGGCCCAAGCACATCCAACCGAGGCGACGAAGGCGGACCAGCAACTGGGGATGGCGGGGCTTGATCTGGGCTGCCACATTGCTTTCAGGTGGAAAAGATGTATTTTTGGCATTTTACACTTCAAGAAAAATAGAATTTATACAGCTTAGAGCCCGAAGCTTTGTGGTAACAAAAATGGTAAATAAACATTCATTTATGATGGAACTTGTGGTAGGAAAATGGCCGCTCCGGCCATCCGAAGTGCTAGGCCAGGGGTTCTTTTGCCTACCTGCCTGCTTGGCGTCATGTGGGTGCATCTTATGCGGCTGTTGGCAAGGGTGTTAGTTTTCATAAGGCCTCAACCTGGTGAGAGGCCTCTTTTAGATTTAGCCGTCTCCCCACCATCCCTCTCAAATAAGAGAATTAGATTAGCTGGTCACGTAAGGGCCACGTGGGATTTTTTTTTGGCTGCCACTGAGATTGGACAAGAATGGCAGTGTGTTTTCACCCCTCCCATTCTCTTTAAGCTAAGGGAGGGTTTGGGCAGTATAAAGGGTGGTAAAAGGCCTGCTTCGGGGTGCCAAGATGATTAACAAGAGATGGGAAATGTGACATGAAACTCCTGTTGTTGCGTTACGAATCACACGGACACAGCTTCAGGGTGAAAGGATCTGGTCCTCAGGCAGCATTCCTGTTTGTCTCTCTATCTGGGCTCCATGGATGTCTGGCTGTATGATGCGTGTGTGTGCATGTGTGATGTGTGTGTGGGCTGACCCTACTGCCTGAGCGACCAGTGTTTTATTGATAAGAGAAGAACAATAGATACAGGAATACATCCCTTGGTGGGAGGGGGAATGCACGCTTATCTGTAAGACCATATTGGCCCATCTATTTATGAGGACCCGGGGGAAAGGAAGCTGTGGGGTCAAAGGTGATGGAACAGATGGCCCTGATGTTCTTGCCCCTGGTCTGGCATCCTGTTTGCCATCCTGTTTTCCTTTGGCCTTCTTGCCTACATCGGCACATCCTGTTGTCTGCTCGGCTCTGGGGATTGCTGGGAAATACAGGCCAAGAAATACAGGCCTCCATGCAGGCCTCCCAGGCCTTCAGTTTCCTCTGTGCTTGACCAATGTTGGGGCCCAGAAATATGGGCAGTGATATTACCACATCCTGTAGTGGCTTACTGTCCACTATACATTGGTGATGTAAGTCATTCCTTTGACCAACTGTTAGAGCAGTATGATAGTGAAGATCTGGTGAGTGCTCCAACACTGTAGGTGTTCAAGAGATATTTAGACAAGTACCTGGCAAATATCCTTTGATATGCATTCCTTTGTTGAGCAGTGGAGCAGACTTGATGGCCTTATTGGCCCTTTCCAACTTCATTATTCTTTGATTCTGTGATTGAAATAAGCAATAATGGCCCAAGGTTCCCACAGTGGAGGTCATTTAGAGAATGGCAATGTGGGAGCCACTGAGACCTGGTGGATTTAAAATTGTGTGCAAATGAAGTCTTAAAGTTCACTACGCTGTTTATGGACAGATAAATTGGGTGAAATGTATCATTGAATTTCTCTAAGAGAAGATATTCTTCAATAACATACTCTTCAATAGCATTTGTACAAAATTCTAAAATTGTATTTGCTGCTCCTGAAGGCCCCAAGGGGCAGTAGCAACAGTAATCCGACTTACAATCTGGCTACCATTACACTGTCTTTGCAATTGGCAGTGGCAGCAGCTCTGATAGGAGCCTAACTACCATATTAAATCCTGCCACAGAACTAAGATTTTTTTCTTTGAAAAATATAGACTTGCCTGCGGTTTGCATTTCAACCCTGAAGACTTTGCTTAAAATTCAGGTAAACTGAGAAGTCATTAGGTATCACTTTCTGAAGAAGGTGGTTTAGATATTTAAAAGAAACATTGAAAAAGAAGTATGTTGTTCAGTGGCTCCTTTATTCTTCCTCTTCTCACACATTCCGGGTCATATCTGAAATTGAACAGTATGCATGACTGATGTGCAAATATAATGCATCTATGTTTTTTACTGTATATTCTACACTTCACCTTTGATATGCCTTGCGTGGAACTAAGAGTCACCTGTGCTTTGCATTCTCTTCTTCAGAGAATGTCATAAGCCGTACTTTATGTATAAAGAGGATGGAAATTGTTGTCTCTAATGAATTCCGTCCCAAGACTTTTTTAAGTTGTTGAAAAAGGGAAATGTAAATCATCTCATTTTAAAATTAAAGGTATTATTATCTGTTACTTGACTAAGGTTTGCTGTTATTTATATCACAGTCTCTTGGATTCTGAGAAGTATGATTCATTGCGAGATTTCCTAGAACTTTCAAGCACTGCAAAGAAATGTTGAAGTGTGCATAATGTCTCATTAAGTTAGTCACAGGAACAGAAAGGATCAAGGTTAGGGGAGAAGCCATAGGACTTTTTCTTTGATGCTATTTTCCAACATTTGTTCAAAGTTCCCTTTAATGATCACTTCTTTATCTTGAACAACTAATCACCTGATGCTTCAGGTTTGCATTACCATCCTACAATAAACAAATATATAGAATCATAGAATTATAGGGTTGGAAGAGACCGCACTCACCCTGATATCTTTTGGCATTTTTCAAGCATCCCTCCCACCCATCCTAGTAGTAATCAGAATGAGACTAGCTGGTTGCTTCATGGGCCAGATGGGATTTTTTGACTGTTACCCAGATTGGCTACAGGGTAACTGTGTGTTTTCACCCATTCCATTCTCACTGCTGGCAGTATATTATCAGGTTACAATGGTAGGCAGAGCAAGGAGATTGAATTAAAGTGAGTTCATGATATAGGTGCCCTTAAGGGTACAATGCAGCCTTTACAGGTATAACAAAATTGGAAGATCATAGGATCAAGTCAGTATAGCATTAAGACAATATAGTTTAATGATCTATGTGTGTACGGCTGCCTGGGGGAGATAGTCCCCTGGAGTTTGGAGGAGTGTGTTTGCTGCAAAAGCTGTGCACCAATCTGGGGCTTTGCTGCCTGGGAATGGGAGCCAATAAAAGACTGCTCCCTCCCTTCTGAAGCCTCCTTGTTGTGAAACCTGCAGCAGTGCAAATTGGGAGAGCATGCTGTGACCAGTGCTTTCTTTTATGCATCAAGGGGTAGAGAAGGACAACAGAGAAGTGCCGGGGAATGAGGAGGAATAGGGCAAGGATGACTGCGGAAGACTGGGCAATTTGGAAGCGGCCTGCACTACTGCCAGACTGCACAATTTGTCCTTGAGGTGCTACTGGGGGGGATGGGGACTTAAATAATGGGGTGGGTTGTTTGGGGGAGGGGGCCTGGGACACTCCCTACATAGCCGCTCAAGTGGGGTGGGGAACGGCTCTAGGAGAATAGGCTAGGGATTGGTCATTGGGCAAACTGACCTGTGGGATACTTGTTTCCCTGTCGCAGTGGGGAAGTTTTTCCTTCACTTTAGCTTTGGTCTTCTCTTCCTCGTTTACTAATTACAACAGCAGCCAGGGGAGGCTGCTTTCCTTGGCACAACCACATCCCTGTCTGTTGTTACCCAGGGATCTGAGGGACTGTGTGCTTGGAGGGAATTTGGGGGGGGGGGGAAGAAAAACATTATTTGTTTGCTTGTGCAGGGCATGCATTCTGTTAGCACCCCCATCAAAATTTGGTTATCCAGCCCCATTGAGATTTCAGTCTCTTGCAGCCACTGATTGTTGTGCATGCAGCTGGCTTTATTGATTCTTTGTTGGGCTATTGCATATACCTAGGGCCCAGAGTGTGGGGCCTTTTGCCTGATGGCCCACCCCAATTGCATTTATACTATGCACCTTGAATAGCAGATCACAGGACTGATATGGCACCCAAGAAGTGTGGCATCAAGGCAAAGGGAAGACCCCCGTGAAGAGGAGGGCTCCCTGTCCTCAGCCTCCAGAATTGTCCTCATCTTCATCTGATGAAGACCTCCCAGATTATGCAGCCATCTGGGATAAGTTTAGCCATTTGGAGCAAGAATGGGCCCTTTTCTGCCCTGCCCACACTGCACTTCTGAGTGTCTCCATTGGACACCTCCCCCAAAAAAAGCTGGGTGAATACCCGCTTATCCACCATTTATCCTACCCTGAAGGCGATTCAGTCAATGACTAAATCTCTTATGAATGGTGCTCTGTGTGGTATACATCTTTTGATGCAGCTATAAGCATGATCAAGAAATGTGGGGTTATGGCAGAGTTAGGGAAATGCAACATCAAGTCAGCGTTCCGGTTCTTGCCGGTATTCCCTGGGGATTTTGAGTTATTGGGTTTCTCATTTGAGAGCAAATTTTACTTGGACAGGGCCCTTCCTTTTGACTGCTCAATTTCATGCACAGCTTTAGAGACATTTAGTTGTTTCCTTGAATGGGCTATCAGGGCCAGTACGGGCAGTTCCCAGGTGGTGCACTACCTCGATAATTACCTTTTGTGTGGGACATCCAGTTCCAGCCACTGTGCATATCTAATTGCCATGTTCCAGGGCATCACATATGAGCTGGGTGTCCCTCTAGCAAACGAGAAAACAGAGGGCCCTGCCACCCATTTAAACTTTTTAGGCATAGAGCTGGACACTGTGAGCCAGCCTAGCTGGCTCCCTGAGTGTAAGCTCAGTGACCTCCATAGGTTAATAAATGACCTGCTGCATAAGAGCAAGGTCTCCTTGAGGGAATTGCAGGTTGTGATTGGACATCTAAATTTTGTATGTAGAGTCATCGCCCCAGGCAGGGCCTTCCTCAGGCGCTTGTGTGAGGCTAGTGCTGATGTTTCCAAGCCCCATCACAGTGGAGGGTGCCAGCTGAGATGAGAGAGGACCTCCAACTCTGGCTGAGCTTCTTGGTTCATTTCAACAGGGTATCATTTTGGCAGAGGGATCTCATGCTGGGGACCAAGCTCCAGGTCCAGACTTATGCATCTAGCACCTGGGGATATGGCATATTATTCCAGGGCAGATGGTGTGCAGGTACTTGGCTAGCTGACTGGTTGGCTAAGGGTACAACCAAAGAGCTCACCTTTTTAGAATTATTCCCCATTGTAGGTGCAGTCTGTGGATGAACACTTGGGCCAATGCTGCTGTCCACTTCTGGTGTGACAACCAGGTGGTGGTCCCCGTCATCAATTCATTTTTATCACGTTCAGTTAGTGTTATGAAGTTAGTTCGCACCCTCAAGTTGAAATGTTTAGAGTTTAATATAGTCCTTCTGTCACACCACATCACAGGGTTCAAGAATGAGATAGCCAATTTATTTATTTATTTATTTATTTATTTATTTATTTATTTATTTAGTACACTTTTATCCTGCCCATCTTCTGAAATGGAACTCTGGGTGGCTAACAATAAAACAGCACAAAAAAAGAGATACAGGCAACAAATTCCAATAGAGGAGGGAGGCAGTGCCCTCCAGAGAAGATGGCGCAGGTGGCGACAAAAATAAATAAATAAGTAAAAAGGTCACCAAATGCCTCCTTAAAAAGGTGAGTTTTCAAAGCCTAGGTGCAACTCACTGGGGAGATGATTCCACAACATGGGGCCCACCACAGAGAAGGTGCAGTCATGCGTACGCAATTTCCGTGCCTCTCTGTGTGTGGCCACCATCAGTGAGCGCGCCTGCGCCATTCTTGTGGGCCTGGTCCCAGTGGATTTCTGAGAGATACGCTCCAACAGGTACTCTGGTCCCAAGCCGAGGAGCGTTTTGAAAATCAAAACCAAGACCTTGAACCTTATCTGGAAGACAACAGGGAGCCAATGCAGGCGGACCAGAACCGGGGTGATGTGCTCGAATCTACGAGCACCCACCACCAGCCCGGCTGCCACATTCTGCACCCACTGGTGCCTCCAGACAAGGGTCAAGGGCAACCCTACATAGAGGGAATTGCAATAGTCGATCCTCAAAATCACAAGGGCCTGCATGATTGTCCTCAGGGAGGACTCATCGAGGTACGGTCAGATCTGGGTGATCCTGCGGAGATGGAAGAAAGTAGCCCTGGAGACAGCCATCACCTGGGCTTCCAGGGAGAGGGCTGAGTCCAGGACCATGCCCAGATTCCTGGCCCTGTGCGTAGGCTGGAGGGAGACCCCCCAAGTCTAGGGAGGGGGCCATTGTACCCGGATGAGGACGCCCCAAAGAACAGAACCTCCGTCTTCTCCAGATTCAGCTTGAGCCATTTAGTCCTGGTCCATTCCAGAACTGCCTCCAGGCACAGGTCAAGGAAGTGTACTGCCTCCTCTGCAGAAGAAGAAAAGGAGAGATAGAGTTGTGTGTCATCAGTGTACTGAAGACAGCGAACTCCAAACCTCCTGATGACCTCCGCCAGCAGCCTCATATAAACGTTGAACAGCATGGGTGAGATTGCCGACCCCTGGGGCACCTCACAAGGGAGAGTCCAAGGATCCAACAAATCCTCACCCAGCTGAACCCGCTGAGACTGGCCACCAAGGAAGGAATGGAGCCAGGACAAAGCAAGGCCCCCAATTCCCGCCTCTGCGAGCCAGAGCAGCAGGTTACCGTGGTCAACGGTATCAAAGGCAGCTGACAGATCAAGGAGAACCAAGAGGGAGGAGCACACCCTGTCGGCCTCCCTGAGGAGGTCATACTGCAGAGCGACCAGGGCAGTCTCAATCCCATGAAGCGGCCTGAACTCAGACTGGAAGGTGTCCAGGATACGATTTTCCTCCAGATACGACTGAAGCCGGACAGCGGCCACCCTCTCAACAACCTTGCCCAGAAAGGGAACAATGGCAATCGGATGATAGCTGGATAAATCGTCCGACACCATGCCGGGCTTTTTCAGGGTGGGCTTCACCACAGTCTCCTTCAAACAGGATGGGAAAAATCCCTCCCTGAAGGAGGCCATGGAAATAGCCGAAACCCACTTCAGCATGTTCCCTTCGGCCGATTTGATGAGCCAAGCTGGGCAAGGGTCAAAAGGGGTAGCTGCCAGCCAGCAACAAGCCATAGCTCTGGAGGCCTCTGCTGGAAACACTGTCCTGAACTCATTCAGGAGAGAAGACTGAGGGGGTGAGACCCCTGGGAGATCAGAGGATGGACTAGAGTAGCCGGAGGGCAAATAAGAGTGGATGGCCTCTATTTTAGGTCTAAAATGGGCTGCAAATTGCTCACTAGTGAACTCACTAGGAGGAGGCCTCAGCTGACTGGGATTGGAGAGGTCCCGAACACCCAAAACAGCTCTGCCTGGTGGTTTGAGACCTCACCAATTCTCAGGGAGACATAGGCTGTTCTAGCGTCCCTGATCGCACAAACATAGTGGCCGGTCAGCTGCTGTAGTGCACCCCTACTCACTGCCATCCGATTCATCCTCCAAATGACCTCAAGCCTCCTGAGTTCTTGTTTCATCGACTGCAACTCAGCCATGTACCACGGTCTCCACAGTGCAGGAGGCGCTTGGGGGCGACCCAGTCTTCAGCCCTGGTGGCACCCTCATACCACCTGTCCACCAGGGCTTCAACTGGGTTGTCTGCCAGACCACCAGAAAGCTCCCTGAAGGCCTCCATGAACCTAGCAGGAGCCTACGGAGGCGAGCCCAGATGAAGGGCCAATGCTCCTCGCGGGGCGGGGTGATGATCGACAGGGAAGATTTTAGCAGATGATGGTCCAACCATGACACAGGTAGGGGTGAAATACGCCTATCCCTCAGACAGGAATCTGACAACATGGAGGAAAAAACCAGGTCCAGGGTATGGCCTGCTCTATGGGTGGGGCACTCAACATGCTGAGATAGATTCATGGAAGTCATGGATTCCATGAATTCCAGAGCCGCAACAAAGAGTTCCTCCCCAGCATGCATGTTGAAGTCCCCAGTCACCAGTAAGTGGGGGGACCTCAACAGGGCAGCCAAGACGAACTCCGATATCTCTGGAAAGGATTGAGCTGGGTTGCGGGGAGCATGGTATACCAGCACAATACCAAATTTATCTCTCTGACACACCGATAGATGTAGGCTTTCAACCCCGGGATGCACCAATGCCGCAGAACTGCTAACATGAAGGGATTCCCTGTAAACGATGGCCACCCCACGCCCCCGACCCTCCAACCTGCCAGCCCACTGGACCTGAAACCGGGGGGCACAGAAGGGAGAAGGAAGCCCCTCCCTCTGCACCAACCCAGGTCTCAGTGATACAGGCCAGGTCAGCTCGCGTATCCATGATAACATCGTGGATAATAGGTGTTTTATTTTGAACTGACCTGGCATTAACCAGGAGGCAAAACAGGCTGGGGGTGCTGGCGGAATGGCACCCAGGCGCATGGCGGTGAGCTGAGGGATCAGAACAGGGGACAGGCACCAACTCCTGACCCGAGTTCTTCTTACCCGACTAATCCCCCCGCTCAAAGCATATCTCCCATGGCCAGACACCCTGGAAATTGACGTCCCTGCCAACATGGCAAACAAAAGGAAAGGAGGGGGAAAAACAGAATAGAACTTAAAAATACAAAATACAAAATACAAAATACCAAATACAAGTGTAATTTATTTAGCATAGCACAAATTTTATGTACCAATTTTATGTACTCATTGAAATACTATCATGGAATACACATTGATGCTATGTATTTTGTTGCTATATCTGTCCAGTTTGGCCATAAATAAATAAATAAAAATAAACAGAGTCAATCCATACCAAATACAAAAATGTATGTAGTTAACAATAAAAGTAAGATAAAATAGCAAAATATAAAATAATAATAGAAATAATAACAGCATGGGCCAAACACCAGAAGCCACCAATGGAGGGGGGGAAGGGGAAGGAACTGCCAGATGCTGGTCAGATGAGAAGGGGGAGAAACAAGACCGCAGGGAGACAAAACCGGTAAGATGGAAGGGGGAACTACCCCCAAGTGGGTGGCCAATTGGTTCCAGGTCCAGATAAAATCCAGCGGGAGGCCACCAGGGCCGCTCCCAAATGGGTAACTGTCCCAGTCCCAGAGTTCTAAAAGGGGGATAGCCACTCAAACCAGTCTCCAGCAGTAATGGACAAGATCTTCACAGCCAGGGCTCCAGCTGTGGAGGCCAAGATCTACCAGGCCGATGACCATCAGCCAACAGAAAGGGCCACACAAGGCATCACCCTGCCGTCGAAACTCCAGTCTGGCCAAGGCCAATGCACACTCCAGTCTCCAGTGTTATTCCAGCAGTAACAGTCAAGAACAGTCAGGAACCACCACCTGGAAAGACAGACCTAGACGGCCACGATCTCCGAACCAAGGCCCCCACCTCTGGCCAAGATGGTTCCCACAGGGGCCATGATGGAAGCCACTCCCAAGTGTGGCAGTGCCTCTGGGTCAAGGGGTCTTGATGGAAGGCCCTCCACATCTGTGGCCTCTCGGAGAGGGGACATCATCTCCAGCCTTTGCCAAGCAGGATTGTCCTCCTCTGGTACGAGAGGAGCCCCATAGAACGATCTCTGGGGCAGTCACCTGCAACTGGAAACAGCAGCCTCCACCCACCACCGACAGACCAGGGTCACTACCTCCAACCCCAAGCAGGGTCTCTGAGCCTGGCCAAACACGGCTGGGAACCTCCTCAGTCACCACCTCCAGGTCAAGCCACCACCAGGGGGGAGACAGCAGAGGGTCCGCAGGGGGTCTGCCAGTCAGGTGGCCCTCCACACCTGCTCCAGAAGTCCACACCACAGGCAAGCAGCCAAAGGAGAAGCAAGCAGCACTCCATGAGCCGACAACGCAGGGGCGGACGAATTCCAAGGCTCCAAAAAACAAGGAGCCCGGACGTGGGGGCGAGCAGGCACCAAACCCCAGCCAGCAAGGAACCCACAGTGCGATGGCAACAGCAGAGACAGGCAGGCTCTGAGGGTCCGATGGACAGGGGGCCCAGACACAACGGCAGATGAACGCCAATGTTCCATGTGGTTACGGGCCCAGGGCACAGAGGCAGGGAGGCTCCAAGGCAGGGAAACCTCACATTCTTGACAGCGAGTAAAGAGGAAAAGGGAGGGAGGGAAGAGTTAAGCACCCCCCATGGCCACTGGCAAGGACCCATAAAAAGAAATTAAATAAAGAAATAAAAACTAAGCAACAAACTTAGGAAAGACCAGCAGCGTGACCAGGAACGAACGCCGCTGCCACCTGCCATTGATGCTCTCTTACACCAACAGATGGAGCACTTCAGGAAGCTGGCCCCTCGGGCATTACCTGATCCGGAGACACTCCCACAAGAGGTATGGTCCCTTGGCAGGTAGAGGCTCACAGGGCCATGAGTTTGGCACTCGCCCCTAGCACCCGGCATGTCTATTCTTCGGCCTGTGCTGAATATGCCAAGTTTTGTACATGGGAGGGTATTAGTTCCATGTGGCCTACAACCCCGGAGCAACTAACACAGTTCACAGTTTATTTACATTTTAAAGGTTTGTCTCCCAGGACTATACAAGGTAAACGTCCACCTTAACATTTTACACCAGGGCCCAGCATTATGAACACCCAGCAAATGATTTCATGCTCCAGAAAATGATAGAGGATTGGCCTAAGGAAAGGAGGCAAGCAAAGGGAACCAGATCTCGCTTTACCCCAGAGATACTAATCTGGTTGACTGAAGCTTGGGGAGGAGTGTGTAGTGATATTTTTGAGGCAACCCTATTTAGAGCAGCAACCCTGACAACCGTTTTTGCCATGCTGAGGATTAGCAAGCTTGTAGCGATATCCAAATCAGATAAATCCCATACCCCTCTGCAGAGGGCAGATTTGGTATGGCTCCCCAAAGGTGTGAATCTCAGAATCCGTAGGTCCAAGATGGACCAATCGGCCAAGGGACATGACATAGTACTGGGCTGCTGTCATTTAATACCTATCTGTCTGTTCCTTGCTCTTCGGAAATACTTGGGGATGAGAAGTGATGCATAAGGTTGCCTTTTTCAGCATAAGGATTGGACACCACTGACTCATTGCTAGTTCTGGAAAATGACCTCAGCTACCTTGGCTAAGGCAGACATAAGTGGGTGGCACTTTGGATCCCATTTCTTTTAGGATTGGGGCTACTTCCATGGCCACGGCCATGGGTTACAGTGCAATGAGCATCCATCATATTGGTCGGTGGAGATCTCAGAAGTTTCAGGTTTATGTCCGACCATTGCCAGATTGTTAGGCTGTTGCTTGTCTGTTTTAATGTTCATGTCTTTCCAGGTGGGCCACTGAAGACAAGGGCCAGAGTGGTTGTGTTAGGCCACAAGTTTGTCTTCTTTGCAGCTGAGACCTTGGAGTTCTTATTGTGGCCAAGATCTTGGCCTGGGTGTGTGTGCCCCTATTGAATGGTTGGACTAGAGAGGCAAGCACTGGGATGAATTCCGCAGCTGGTCATGTCAAGAGCCACCAGAATATGCCCCCCCACACACACACACCAATCTTCTGTTAATCCACCTGGGAGGCAACAACTTGCTTGCAACACCTGGCAAAATGCTTATCCTCAACATTTCTTGCAACATTTCCCAAGGACACATTTAGTTTGGCCCACATTGATTCCACGTTTAGTGTAGAGATCAGCCCATGAGCCTTGACAGGTGGACAGAACCCATCGGGGAGTAAATAGGAAGATAGCTAGGTTCATTTGTGAGGGGCGTGCGTTGGTGATAGACCACCCTGGCATTAACGTACATTGCCCTCAATTGTATAGACAGGATGGTGTACACCTGTCCAACCAAGGCCTAGAGATTTTCCTTAATGACCTGCAAGGGGGCCTGAGGGCTGAGCTCAGCCGTGTGGGTTAAGAGGCATTTACCTCTTAGTGCAGTAGGTAAGGCAAGAGTTAATAGTATTCAGGTATGTCTGAGTAAGTCGCCCTTAAGGTGCTAGACAGACATCAAATAAAGTTAAACATCATTGGCAATTTTAGGAATTAAACAAAATCAGTAAGTTGATATTAGGCAAATCAAAGGCTGTGATGGGCTAGCAGACTCACCCAAGTTGGCACAATGCTGAACAGGTGGGCAGCATCTTTCCAGAGGTGAATCTCCCTGAATGCATACTGGCTGGTAGGAGATTATTCCCTGGGCATTACCTGCTTGCACTATGTTTCAGGTCCCCTTAACCGGTTATAGGCATGTTCGATGTTATGAGCGTTATAAATAAAATTGTGGCCCAATTTATCCCAAAGCTGAAGTGGTCTTGCCTCTTTATTTCTGGAGCTTTGGGGGCAAGCAGGTGAGCAGGTGTGTATATGTGTATACCCTGACACTTGCTGCAGACATACAAACAGAATACACACACACACAGAGAGAGAGAGAGAGCTGGGCTGAAAATGGCTGGTTGGAGAGAAAAATAGAGCATGTAGTGGTGTTTTGCCTGCCTGCCTGCCTGCTTTCCAGTTGCTGGTTCTCTATCTCCATGTATCTGTGTTAATCTCTGCTTTGCCTTTCTGTCTCTTCCTTGCAGAGGCTGGCAAATAAATAGTTAGTCTTCCTCCTACCCACCTCTCATCCCTCCCCACTATGATGACAGAAAAAAGAAAGAATAGAAAAGAACAGACAGCAGGGTAGGGAAAATGCTCCCTTCTTCCCAAGGTACCTTACTGTTTTGCTGGCAGCAGTGCCTTTCCTGAGGCTCTGATATTCCCTACCAAGTCTTTCTCTTTTGGTTCATAAATTTTCACCCAGCTCCCCTCTTGCTACCCCAGCTGTGTCTCCTTCCATTAGTGGCCATTAGTGAGACGGAAGCAACCAGCTCTTTCTGGAGAGATCAGTGACACTGTATCCTCCATAACATCTTTTAAGGCATCATTTCTTGAATCTCTTTCGGGAAGAAAAAGGCTGCTGATTCAGAACAACCTAGAAGCACAACAGAAGTCCTTATCCCTTTCTATGTTCTGCCTCCCCCTCCCCTCCTGTAAATGTTCCAATGCACTGTCAGCATGGATTCTGAGAAGAAGATGGTAGAGAGTGTGGATACCAGGGGATGGGACATTGGCAAAACCTCTCCTCCCATCTCAGACACAGAGATAGCGGACAATTCACTACTGTATCTCTTTCATAAGGATTCCCGGGAGTTGTATTTTAGTGATGTATGCAGAATTCTCTGTTAGAATATTTCCACGCACTACTGGAGCTATGGCAGAGAACTCACAAGTTGCTTGCTAAAATATAAATCCAAGGATTCTATCAAACTGGTTTAAATAATGTAATGTAGTATATTGTTGGGTAGTGTAGTATAGGTACACTTTTGGTTTTCCTACATCAAAGGATGAATTCTGAAAATGGACGCTCCGTGGGCGGGCCCTCCGCCCGGGGAGCGCGTTTGCCCGCCTGCACGGGGGGCGGGACAGGCAGGACGCCAGCAGGCGTCCAGAGGGAGGGGGAGGAGCGCCCGTTGTAAAGCGGCGGCTCCGACCCCTCCCACCAGCAGTTCTCAGAAGCGTTCCCCGCCCGCCCACCCTTTGAGGACTAGTGTGAGCGTTGCTGGTCGCCTTCGGGGGCCGGATAGGAATTTTTGACCCGCACTCCAGATTGGCCAAGGAGAGCGGGGGTTTTTTGCCTATCCCACACTGGTACCTGGGCATTAGGTAAAGCCACAAGAGAATTTTGGTCACACTGGCGGCTAAAGCGGATGGAGGGCAGCGGTGAGACGTTTAAACATCCGTCCCCAGGTACTCTTTAGCCCAAGCACTGCCGATCGGGAGGTCACAGTGCCGGGGTTGGGGTACAAGGAGACGCCTCCCTGCGCTGGGGATAAACCAGCTTTATTAGAAGGAGATGCAGGGAGGGTAAGTATCGGACCAGCCTGGGGGTGTTGTCGGCTTTAACTCGCCCAAGGCTGCCCGGTTGGAGGGTCAGGGACGACCCCGGGGTTCCAACCAAGATTGCTGATCCTTGTTACTGTTGTTGTTTAAAGTTGTGCTAATAAAGTGTGGCCCAGTTTTACCCCATCTTACTGCCTGGTCTCGTCATTCCGTGTGGGTGGGCAATGATTTGGAGCACTGGGCCATGTGCCTTTCTTCTGAAGATGATTCTTTACTACAGCTACTGCATTGCTTGGTGTAACTTAAGTAGCTTATTAATGCCTACAACTAGGTTTCTTTCTTTCTCTCCACCTCTAGCATCTTACTATATATTTTATTACTCTATATTATATAATAAATATATAATAATTATATAATACATATAATGCATATATAAATAATAAATAAATATGATTATATTATAAATTATGTGGATAGATGCCTGAAGATGCCTATATGGACACGTGTGTGTGTGTGTGTGTGTGTGTGTGTGTGTGTGTGTGTGTGTGTGTGTGTGTGTGTGTGTGTGTGTGTGTGTGCATGCGTGCGTGCATGCATGCATGTGTATATACATTCCTTTAAACATCTATTGCATACTGAAAATGATATGCTCTAAGATCTGATGAAACGGGATTATATTGTATGCTTTGATGTTTACAGAAAACACTTTCTTCATTTACATAGGAAATTAATTTTATAAAAAACAAAGTGATAGCAACAAATTTCCTCAACTATAGGTAAGCCTATTTAGATTGAAGCATAATTTGCTGCAAAAGACCCATTTGTAAATTTTGACTGGGTCACCTTTGGAACTAAAACAGAATATTCTCTGCCATAAATCATTTGCATTCTGTTTGTGGAATATTTGAGCCCAAGTCAATGAGAAATAAGAGCAGCATACTAATCATGACAAGTCCTCAGTTTTCTTTATGTTCCTATCTTCTTTCTGAAGGAGAAGACATTCACTGTCTAAAGAAATGAGTTGAACTCTTCAGGAAAAGAGTGTCATAGATTTTTAGAAGCAAAAAATGTTATTACAGATTTATTTTTAAGAAAAATGTATTAAGAAAAAATATTTTATTCACTCACACACACACACACACACACACACACACACACACACACACACACACACACACACACACACACACACACACACACACACACACACACTTGTTTCAAGCACTGGCCAATTCCATTCTTTGTGGAATTGAAAGCTGTGAACATGTTAGGATAATGGCTAAGATGGAAGAAAATTCAGAGTGAGTACAATCAAACATAAGAGAGAACTGATTGGAGTTGAACTTTATGGATAAAATCATTTACATTCCTGCAACGTGGACATCACATTTTAAACAAAAGTCAGATGTGGATGCAATTAGGATATCATCCCTCCCACTCAAAAGCTTACAAATAATTTTCAGGCTGTTAAACCTAAGACATAGGGTCAGTGTTTTGAAGAACTGAGTTATACAAAGTGTTTCCTAAATCAGTAGCTTTACTAAGCTTCCAGGGTGAGGGGAAGACTCTGAATCTCTGAAGCATAGAATCATAGAATCATAGAATCATAGATTTGGAAGAGACCTCAAGGGCCATCTAGTCCAATCTCCTGCCATGTAATTGGTGCTTCTTTAAGGGACAGAACTATGCCCATTGCCGAGGGATACAATTTTGCCTTCTGTTGTCTCCATTCCATCATCATACACAAAGACAATAAAATGCAAAATTAATCTTTTTGATCCATGAGTACTTTATTTAGGAATAGGAATAGAAATAGGAATCTTTATTGTCATTGCCCCCTTGCAGGAACAACAAAATTTCACAGTTGCTATATTCAACTCATATAAAACATTCCACATGGATTTAAAAATAGTTACAACACATAAAATATGACATAAAATAAGCTGACTTCAAAGTCCAGAATTTCCATTTTTTTGGGTGGCTCAAAGACATTTTAAACAAGCTGAACTTCCCCCCATAACACATCCGATAGTGGGGGGGAGAGAGAAGTAGTGGCTTGTTTAAAAATGTCTTTTAGCCACCGAGACAAGTGCTTGCCTTGGTGGCTGAAAGACATTTTAAACAATCCACTCTTCTCCCATCCCACTGGGCGTGTTCGGGGGAGAAGCGGTGGGTGGTTTAAAATATCTTTAGCCACAGAGGCAACCACTTGCCTCGGTGGCTAAAGACATTTTATACCACCCACTGCTTCTCTTCTCTAATGCACTCAGTGTGTGGGGGGGGGGAGCAGCAGTTTTTTAAAAGCAGTTTCCCACAGGAATGCATTGAAATCTGCCCCTCCAAAATGGATTGACTTTCAATGCATTCCTATTGGAAACCGCTCTCCGACTTACAAACTAACCGACTTACGAGCATGTGCTCGGAACGGATTAATCTCATGTTTCCACTGTACTTAATTCAGGATTGCAGTAAATGGAGAGCAATGTAAATATCTTATTTAATGTGATGTTTTCACTGTAGTCTCTATATTGTACAAAGTCTGCATATTTTATTTGTAAATGTGAGAAAACTTAAGTAGAAGCTTTTAAATGCAAAATGTTACAGCTGGCTTTTATTTAGTGTTTGCAGTGGACCTGATAGATTCAGTTAGGTATGATAGGCAAACCACAATCTGCATTCCAATTTCCTTTAATTGTGTTAGAACAAACTAAGCTATTTCACAAGCTGTAGGGAAAAAATCCTATTCTGAGCTGTTGTGTGTGTGTGTTGCATTGTTACAATCATGACTGACTCTTCGTGAACCCATGTTCATGGAGTTTTCTTGGCAGGAATACTGGAGCAGTTTAGTCTAAGTTAAATTGAAGCCTATTATATACTTGAGTACAATCACAACAGGGATTGAGCCTTCCTATTCAACTCTTGCCACTATTTATTTATTTACCAAAGAGCAAGGTGTAACTACACAAGCATGGATGGGTGCTATTATGGATATGAATCCTGAGGAGTAGTAGTAGTAGTAGTAGTAGTAGTAGTAGTAGTAGTAGTAGTAGTAGTAGTAGTAGTAGTGTTGTTGTTTACAGTTATAAACCACCTTAACATTTTTGATCCAGCACGGCAATGCAAGAAATTTATTCATACTTAGCTGATGCTAAGATTCTTTTCACCTTCAAATATGCAGCAGATATGATGTCATCATCAGTGTCTCTGAAGATTCTCACTCATCCAGGTGAGTTTATCCGGAAGTTGAGTCATGGCAACTGGACTTCTTTTCTTGAGAGACTGAAACGTTTTGCTGCTAATCCAAATAGTTTTCTCCATCTGTCACCTGGTCTGAAATAGGCTCATAAGATGAACAATGGCCAGAATAGGCTCCTTAGATGGACAATAGTCTCAATAGGGTCATTAGGTGAACAGTAATCCTCAGTGCTGAAATGTCACTGACTAAAGGCAAATTGCTGATTAAAGGTATTTCAGGGCAAATGTAACTCATACACAACATGATGATAGAGTGTGCACCCTGAAATTCCTAAAGGAAGCTTGTAATTAATGGTGACTGCATGCATTGAGCTGTCTAAACAGGATTTCACCCTATACACACAAAATTAGAAGTTATAGTTTCCTTAATGCATGGATTATTAAAAGTTGGACTAGCTGGTTTTGTCTTTGCAATCAGCTTGTCTGTTTGTGCTTGCTGCGTATAGGTACTTAGTTTCACAATGGGAAAAGATGACACTTTTGCTAGGAGGCATTTTTGCTCCATTTGTGAAAAAGTGTGCTTAATGGCCAAGTCTTCCATGAAAACAAGGTCTCTTGAATGAGTTGCATAATTTTCAATGACCTGCTTCAACTGAAAGAAATCTTAATGATGCCGTAGTTTATGGAGACAACATGTTAGCCTCTGTATACTGTGTGAAAGTGTTGATGTCCCCACAACTCATATAGAGTCAATGAACCTGCCTACCCGCTATCATAACACTCACAGTAACAAATAAATATAAACTCAGATTTATGCAGATAGAAACATACCCTTAGTGGCAGTTCTCTAGCATAACCCTCCTGGGTGGCAGCTGGGATCAACACAATGGGCTCTTGGCAATCCACTGCTGAAGTGATCACCTTACCAAACCTTATGTAAGGATAAGCTCTGGACAATGTAATTTCTCATTGCAACCTTAAAGGTTATTAAGGTCAAATTGGTAAGAAGTAGATTTGGGAAATTATTGCACTTTTAGGATCTCTTGGACTCTCTAGTTCACAGTTATTTCCCCCTTCTTGAATAGAAAGACATTTGTAAATTTTGGAGAATTGTAATTAAAAATAGATTGAAATGAAGTTATTGGTTATTGTTAGTAAGAAAACATCGCAAGATATAATGGTCCTTCATATTGTAGGTACATAAGTGTTACAGTTTGCTAAGGTTAGTGTTCTGCATCAAGGAATTCTGAAGATTAGTAACATCTTACTGAGACTAAAATGGCAGTATAAGATAATGATAATAAACCACTACATGTTACCTCCTTATATTATAGTGGAAGATATCTGTAATCCTCTTTTTCATGATCATGAACTTTATTATTTACATCAATACATACAATGGCAGTATAGGAGAGAGCACTCTCAGGATGCTGAATAAAAGTTTATTAAAAGAGCCCAACACGTTTTGGCCAAAGATGGCCTTCTTCAGGGACTTTTCACTATAGAAAAAGGTAACATTTAAAAGGCATATAGTCAGAGTATTCTATATATGAACAACATACAGAAACATTTCATATCAAATGCACAGTTAACACTTTGAATACTAAAACAGCATACATAATGGTCAATGTAAAAATCACTAAGTATTATAGGGACACTTTAAAAGCAGTCTGACCTGCTGCCTCAGACCACTGACTAACTTGCACTCACAACATTCTAGGCATTTTACAAATTATGCTGTTCTAAGGGAACAACCATATTGAACATGGCATGCACATATTTTATACAACTTCAAAGGTATTACTCTAGTCTGTGAGGAGGAGTGATAATAGCAGATACAAGAACCTCTTAACTGTTTGCCCCACTGCTTTCACATATAAGGTAGCATACAAATGCTTGCATATATGTGGATGTTATCCACAACTACTTCTAAACAACTTATCTGAAACTAAATTTTCAGTCATTTATTTGTGTATTCCACTTGTTACCAAACATTCTCTTATCTTTCTTCTCTGTAAGCCTCTGAAATTTGAAAAAAATTTGGGCTCAGGAGGCTGAGTTATTAAGCTCCAAAGGCGGTACCCCTAGGAAAAATTGTTCTAATTGAATTGGGAAGCTGCAGTAGCCCCCCTTCCCCTGTGAGCAAGCAACTAGCACAATCCCTATTCAATTAGAAAGCTTTTTCCCTATGGGCACTCCCTTTAGAGCTTAATAACTCTAATTGAATCGGGATTCAGAAGTGCTAGTTGCTTGCTCGCGCGGGGGGGGGGTTCTATTGCATCTCCCCAATTCAATTAGAATGATTTTTCCAAATCTGGAGCTTAAAAACTCAGCCTCCTGAGCCCAAAACCTCTTCAAATTTTGGGGGTTTACAGAGAAGAACTTGAGGAAGCTTCCCTGCCATTTCCTCTAGGACTAATTGTTTCATTCCTAGAGGAACACATGACATTTCATTTCATTTTGTGACTAAATGTAACAAAATGACAAAACAGCATTTCATTTTATGTTTTGTGCTGATCTCTACTCCTTAACTATCCCTAATTTTGTGAATTAAACATTTTGGCAAAACACAAAAGAATTGCTCCTTCAACTCTTTAATGAAAAGCAAACAATTTTCTCCAAATATGTCAGTAAAGTACATTAAACACAAAATATAGCCACCAAATCTGGCTACAATTCAATCTCCCCACAATGCCAATTATGCCAAATGTTTAAATTGATGACATTAAATCATCCATTAAATTCAAACTCTTCTAATTCCAGAACAGGCAGGCTTTTGACCTGGCAAGAGCTGTGCTGCTCAAATCTTATATGTAGCCCAGCATATTGAAGATGGTTTTGAAAAACATAAAGGAACTGGAAAAGTATTTGTCAAGAGTTGTAAGACAGTATCACATCTTATCATGAAACTAAGTCACGTTCATAAAAAAATAGCTGGGAAGAAAGCAAACAACAAGCTTGTGATTTCAGAGTACAATAAACATTACATTGTATGATGGTAAATATTCATGAACTTCAGTGTTCAGCCTTTCCTGTTTTCTGGCATCTGCACCAGCTGCAGACTGCACTTTGTTTGTGCCTACATTGTTTTGTCAAATCAATGTTTAAAAACTCACATTCTACAATCCAGTCCATTTCAAAGACACATTTGTTTTCTCATGCACGGAGCTATATCAACACTTTGATAAAACCCACAACATCAGCATAATGTTTTGTTTTGCACATGGGGCTTCTTATTGAATAAGCCTCTTGTAAGGAAAGCTTTGACTTTGCTATCCACGAATTTTATAGTCTTGATCCTGCTCAAACCATGAGGATTCCTGAATGTGAAAGGTATGAAGTTTTAATGATAAACAAAACTTCAAATATACAATGCCAGAAGGAAAGGATTGCAATTAATGCAATGAGGATGATCAATTTGATTGAATGATGCCCATAGCACCACACATAGAAACACATGCACGCACGCACGCATGCACGCATGCATGCATGCACACACGCACGCACACACACACGCACACACACACACACACACACACACACACACACACACACACACACACACACACACACACACACACACACACACACACACACACACACACTTGAACATGCCCAATAATAATGTCCTACAACACCATAACTTCATGTTTATTTTGATAGAACTGGTCTCATCTGAAGCTGTGGGTTTATTCTGAAGAGCCATTGCTTTCGACCATGAGTCACTTCTGTGGTGGGAATTAGAGATGGGCATGAACTGTAGGTTTGCTGGTTTGGCAAAGTTTGTTTCCTGGCCGCATGGCTGATCTGCTGTTTGGTGCCCCTCCCCTTCCAGCTAGTCTCCCCTCCCCCAGAGGCAGAGCCCCAGCACTACTTCCTCTGGACACTAGCTCTGAGTAAGCATTGAATAGAAGGTGCAGAACACTGAGTCCTGGATCAGCTGTGGGGCCTGCAAATGAACAAGCAGTTCATGTCCACCTCTAATAGGAAAGAAGAATGAAATATCTTTCTTCTATGTACAAATCTAAATAACATAATAAAGGGATATTCCGCACAGTCAATACAAAGGGTTGTCTCTGCTCTAAGAGAATTATTATTATCTATAGTCGCCTAGAGTAGGAGCTGGCAAGCCACTCCAGAATTCCTACCAAGAAAACTCCATGGACATGGAGTCACGAAGAGTCGGTCACGACTATAATGACACCACACACACACATGTGGGCACTGTAATGTGCAAAATACCCACTGCATAATAGTCTGTTTCAAAAAGTGTAGATAGTCCAGTTGATGGACAAAGTGTCAGACTTGGATTTAGTAAACATGGGTTCAAATCTTTGTTTGGGAATGGAAACTCACCAGGGCTGGCAATATTAAATGGCTTCTTGAATATCTCACATACTTTGATAAACTCTGCTAGAATTGCCATAAGGGTTAGTGACTTAATAGCACATATCAGTTTCAAAATATTTTGAACTGGGACTAGAACCAGTCATTCAGAACAGATGCTTCAAAGTGGGTGATCTACTTCAGGACACCATGTTTTATAGTAGGTGAAGTTCTTGAATAATTCAAAACACCAAGGTGGGTAGGCAGGTAAAAAGCATTCTAAGGTGAAGCTGGGGGTCACATTCATGCATCCATTACTATGTCTTGAGAGAGTATGTAATGCCTATGTTATTATTCCTGGAGGCTTTTTTTTCATATGTTCTAATGCTTTTATGTAGCTCATGGACAGGAATGTTGCCATAAAGTCACATTTTCTATAGCAGTCACATAAGGGACAAAGTTAGCCTGAATAACTGTTGAACTCATTGAGATGAGTGGCACTATCCACTATTTTATTTTAAAATTACCTGTCTGAACCAGAAAGAAAAAGAGACATGAAGCACAGTTAATTAAAATGAAATGAAATATACCCATTTTTTTTCTTCAAAGAACTTTACATTTTCTTTAGTCTGTCTAATACTTCACTATTTGGTTATATATTGGTGCAAACAAGGGAGGATATAATTGTCTGTCTCTGGAAGGCAAAAATGAGGAGAATCTACTTGATTAAAACCAAATTTTCCCCTAGACCACAATTCTAGTTCAATCAGTAAATAAGCAATTAATTCTGACAGCTTCTTTTCTGCACTTGTATTTCTTACACTAAACAATCAGAGACCTTGGTCATGAAACATCATGTCACTTAAAGTTCCAATTAAATGAATGACAATTATTATGCTTCTTTTGACACTTGCAGAGCACAGTCAGACACTAATGAAAAATAAGATATCTTTATGCAAACTTTGATAAAGAGTGTGAAGAAGATACTCTTTTTCTGATTGCTTCTGTTATGTTGTTCATGTTGTATTCCAACATTGCATGCTGCATTTGGCAGGTTCTGGTTTGGAGGGACCATCACGGGCTGTGCTGGGTTGATTATTAATCAATGCAGAAATAACCAATTCTTCATTATCAGCATCTGATTTAAAATAAGGCCAAACCTCTTTGCTTATGTGTCTTTGCCCCTCTCTTTTAATATGCTGGCAGTTGAATTGTGAGAGTGCATTTAGAATATATTCTACATAACTGTGCTGGCAGCATACTGTGTGTCTGCTAAGGCTTGTTCCTGTAAGTAATTTTTGTACAGTATGCTATTTTGAATAGGTTGAACTGTGAATAAAAGGGGGAAACTTTTATTCTTTTTATTCTTTATTTATTTATTTATTTATTTTTATTTATTTATTTATTTATTTATTTATTTTCAAATTTGTATACCGCGCCTATTTCCCGAATGGGAACTCAGGGCGGTTTACACAAGGATTAAAAAAAGATTAAAAGCAATAGCAACAACATCTAAGATGGTGAACCAGTATTGGCAGGAGGCAGGCGGGGGAACAGAAAAAAACCTGTACCTCTAGCAGTTTCCAAGGTGTCCCTAAATAGCCAGATTTTAAAGTGAATTACTGTGCCACTTGATGAGAGACAAAATGGAGTGGTCTATTCTGAGGAGCCTTGAAGTTAATTCTGCTCATCACCTTGTCCACTCCACAATTAGAGGATTTCAGCCAAAATTCAAAACTTGGTTATAGTTCAGAGTAGGAGACTAAGAAAAGATGATTTCCACACTCCAGTATAATAATCTCCAGAATACAGATGATAAAAAATATCTTGAATTTGCAGGAAGTCACTTGGTAAAACAGAACTGAGTTATTCATCATTGTTCCCTCCCCACCCCTAATAATACTAAAATAAATTTTATAATTTCAAGACAATTCTGATTTATGGAAAAATTAACAACAATAATAATATGCTTTAATGTGAATTCTGAATTATGGTGGCTTGTCCCATGTTTTTCAACATATACAGTATTCAAAAATTCCTTACCATTCACTTCTGCTAGGAATACCTGGGATTATGTAGCTTGTCCAAGGTTACACAAGCTGACTTTTCTCCCAGAAAACACAGCAGGGAATGAAATGCCTGATCTCTGGCTCTGCAGTCAGGTTGTCAGCTCTCTGAAATATCCAGCTAACTAATTCAGGTATATTTATATTATTACTGTAAACAATCAAAGGATATTTTCATTCCTTTTATGAAGGGAGTGAAGATTCTAAAGGGTAACTTATTATTTACTTTGAATATTAAGGATATGTAGCTTTAAAAAATGGCAGTTTTGCATCTCTGGTGCATTTTGTTTGTGCAGCAAACATGCAAGTATTTGAAAATACTTTGTCTGAAAACAGTTAAGTATATTTTGGCCAGCAAAACTACTGCTAATGCGCCTGCCCCCAGCCCTTTAACAGGCTATTGACAAACACCACTTCTGATTTTTTTTCTCTTGTGCTGCCACCAATTAGCTTCACTAGTAAATGAAATCCTTCAGACTGTTTCCAAGTTGAATAAAAATAAAAGAAGTTTATTGATTACAAAGTAGAATCAAAATCATTAATGGTAATGTGTTGAAATATAAACAAAATAAATATAGCTCAAAGTCACTTAAGTTTGATTACTAATAGAGATGGGCACAAAATGAACAATTTTTTGATTCCGTTTTTGTTTTTTTGTTTCCTTATGTAACAAAATGACAAATGAATTTTGTCTCTAAAATGAAACGAAACAAACATAAACACCGGAAATTTTGTCGTGCATTTCGTTTCCGTTACTGCAATATGAATGAATTGCTTAAAATCCTAAAAAAATCACAAATAATTGAAATAAATGGTAACGAAATGGTAACGAAATGAACAAAAACAAAAATGATTTTTTTGCAAAAATCACAAAAACAGAAACGAACCAAAACAGACCCTCCAAATGACAAACGACAAACAAAATGCCATTTTTTAATTTGTGCCCATCTCTAATTACTAATAAAGCTGAATACATGCACACCCAGTTTTAAGATTACAAACGATAAACATTTGGTTTTCTTCACAGACACTTTAAAAATCCTATCCTCTCAGACTCTATCTGGACTTTTCTTCAATAAAAGGAAAAAGCAAAGTGTTCTGTTTATATACTGTCCCATACCACTTCAAGTAGTCTCTCGGTGGTTTACAATTTAATTCCAGTATGCAGGCTACACAATCCCCCCCCCTGCAAGCTGGGTACTCATTTTACCAACCTCAGAAGGTTGGAAGGCTGAGTCGACCATGAGCCTGCTATCTGGGATTGAACCCCAAATCGTGAGCACAGTTTTACCTGCAGTACAGGCATTTAACCACTGCACCCTTATCTAGCCCTTATCTAGCTCTTATCTAGCCCTATCTGTCTTTCTCTTAGACCATAGCAGTCCCCATCTGATTCTCTCAGAGAATCTGTCTGATTCCCTATCTGAGTGCTGAGCGGAGCCTTAAATCCTCTCAAGCCACTCACAAGACTCCCTCATTGGTCTACAAACCCACAAAACAGTACAGACACCTCTTGTGTATTATTGATCACAACAGGTAAACACCACATCTCAGAACATATCAGTTGTGAGAAGAATGCTTTTCTTTTAATCATGTTGTCCCCTTATTGGCACCTATAAATGACACTAGAGATGGGCATGACCAGAAAAAATTACGTTTCGAGTTGTTGTTTGTTGTGACGGGCCCATTTTGGGTCGTTTCTGTTTGTCGCAAAATTTTTCAAAAATTTGTCGTTTCCGTTTGTCGTCTGTCATTTGTACAGTGGCTTAGGGAGCGTAACGTGTAGCCGCCGTTATACATTATGTTGGGGTTGTTAGTGAGACAGGAAACCTCGTCGGCACTTCTCTCTCTCACTAAGAACATTATGTTAGGGTGGGGGTTAGTTTGTCAGAGGAACCTCGTCGGCGCTTCTCTGACTCACTAAGAAGGAAAGCATACTGGCGTACTGCCGTACAGGTTAGCTTAGAGAGGGAGGGAGTGGGTCCCTGGAGTTGAAGGCACCTCTCTGGGTGCATCCCTTTGACCCACTAAGAAGGGAAGTGTACTTGCGTACGAATCTGGGTTAGGGTTGGGGTTAGGGTAAGGGCTAGGGTTAGGGTTACGGTTAAGGTTAGGGTGTGTTAGTAGGCTGCACCTCTGGGTGCCTCTGACCCACTAAGAAGGACAGTGTACTGGCGTATGGGTTAGGGTTAGGGTTAGGGTTAGGGTTAGGGTTGGTGGGCTTTTTATGCCCTCTCTGGCACATCCAGAAGTCTCAGCAAAACCTGGCCATGCAATTGGTGGAATGGCTCCAAAAATTTGCATGGTCCCATCCCATGGCCAGCCCATCATTGCGCGTGCGCAGGTGTAAAAAAAAATAAAATAAAAAAAAAATAAAATAAATCAATACGACATTTTATTGCTATTAAAAAACCCACTGCTGCTATTATAAAAATTCAGGCATTTAAAATACCTAAATTTCACATGTTTCTGTGGTGCTTTGGTGGGTTTTTGGACCATGATTTCAAAAGAAAAATTGTGGTCGCCATTTTGGATCCCCCCCGCATGGCATGCAGCGAGACAGACAACGAGGATAACCCCCCCACCTGGTGCAAGCAGCCCAGGACAGGAGAGGAGGGGAAGCCCCCCCCCAGAAACCACCCCTTGGTAGGTGCCCTCACTGAGGCAGGCATATTTTCGCCTGCTTTTATGGCCGGGAATCGGGTTTTTTTATTTTAACACTTTTTTTCTGTGCTGCTTGGCATCGCGCGATCGCCACGATGCCATGAACAACAACTAAAAATCAGACCCAATTTTTCTTTTTCAGTTCGGGTTCGAGCTGGAGTGGAGTAATTCTTGTTACCCTTACCCGTTACGTAACGATAACAAGAACCGAAAACGGAAATGACAATTTCGCCTAGTCATGACCATGTCTAAATGACACTAAAATGATAAAAAATGCTATGTGTGCCCCAGGTCCTGCCACCCATAGGGACAGGATTCAAATTGGCCCTAGTAAACAATCCTTTAGACTCCAGTGTACTGGTATGAACAGGGATAGACTTTATAGCTTGTTTACATGGTGATGCAGAGGTAGAGATTATGACTTTTAGGTAAGTAGTCTGCCAACAGGCTTAGATCCTGGCTATAAGCCTTCTGGCACAGTTTCTCTTGACTGTCCTAGCTAAATCTGCTGGTGAAAGGGGAGAGCCCTGGCTCACAAGTCCAAGCACTTGATGTGCTTTGACATTCTACCCACTCTCCACGAGCAACCTCTGACTCTTTCTGAAGCTGCTAGTCCTTCTTTCTGGCACTTGTGATACCAGTGTTGGTGCTCGAATAGGAGTCAGGTCAGAGGGCTCCATAAGCTTCCTGTGTCACCAGGTGGACATGATTTGACATAGGGGGTCTGCCGGGGTAATACGGGAACACCACCACCTCTCCCATGCCCTTTACCTATCAATGCCTTGCTAAGGGTTTTCTTTTAGCTGGTACTCAAACTCCCTTCAGCATAGACATTAGCTCCTTCACACATTCTTTACAGCTTTCTTCACTAGCCAAAGTATCTCTATTGTCTTCTGAAAGTTTTGTCCCTTCCTGCCCTCTGTTGAAACCCACATATCATATGACTCTTATCCTCTTATTTTTCCTTCAGCCTCCTCCACCTTGTGAACCTTGTTGCTGGCCCACTCAGAAGACACCAGCTCTCCTTCATCTATGCCCTGCTGGGGTCCTTATGTAATCTCCTTTTCAGGGCCCTCCAAAGAGGGCGGTACAAAGTCTGGCAGCCCATCTGGGGCAGCTCCTTCCCTCAGAACTGTAGAAGAATTGATATTTATAGAATGAATCTACTGAAATAGCACAAACAAGCCACCATAGAATGAAGTAGAAATGCAGAAAGAGATTTTAAATGATTGTTCTGCCCCTTTCAAATGTATATACTCTTGGTACTGTTCTACATATCTGGATCACTCATTTGGAAGGCCCAAGATTTTCTTCAGAGGATTTTGTTGGGTTCTTCATTCAATTTAGTGTCCAGGAGTTACATAAATCTGGCAAATTGAGCATAAGGATTGAGATATTAAACTAAATGCTAACAAATTACCAGGACCATATGGCATCCATCTAGAAGTTCTCAAGTAATTTAATTTAAAGATGAAATTGCTGATGTCCTAGCCAAAATATATAATTGTTCCCTCATATGAGGCTTTATGCCTGATGACAGGAAGATAGTAACACCAATCTTCAAAAAAGGATCCAGAGGTGAGCCAGGAAATTACCAACTGGTAGTTTGACATGTGTAGAGTGATGAAAACAATCCTAAAAGATAAAATGAATAGGCAAATAGAAGAGAAGGTACTGCTGAAGGAGAGCCAACATGGCTTTTGCAAGGGCAAATCATGCCTCACTAAACTGTTGGATTTTTTTGAGAGTGTCAACAAGCATATGGATAAGGGTGATTCAGTCAGCACTGTTTACCTGGACATTAAGAAGGCTTTTAACAAGGTCCCATATCAAAGGCTCTTGAATAAACATGCCAGTCATGGAATAAAGGGACAGATCTTGTCTGGGATCAGTAACTGGCTAAGGGACAGGAAACAGAGGGTAGCACTAAATGGAGTCATCTCCAAGTGGAGGGAGGTAAAAAGTTGGGGTCCCCCAAGGTTCAGTACTGGGACCCCTGTTTTTCAACCTATTCATAAATTATCTAGAAGTAGGAGTATATAGCAAGGTAGCCAAATTTGCCAACAACATTTAATTAAACAGGGTAGTAAAACTGAGAGATATTGTGAGGGATCTCTTGACACTGGGGAAATGAACAAACCAGTGGCAAATGAGCTTCATCACTAGTAAGTGCAGAATGATGCACGTTGGGGCAAAAAAAAAAACCCAACAAATTACATTTATAAACTGACGGGATCTGAACTCTGCAACAAACCAGGAAAAGGACATTGGTGTCCTGATGGACAGCTCAATTGAGGTGTCAACCCAGTGTGCTGCAGCAGTGAAAAAAGCAAACTCAGTTCTAAGGATCATTAGGAAGGGGATAGAAAACAAGTCAGCAAGTATTATTTTGCCATTTTAATAATATATGGTGAGGCCCCATCTGGAGTATTGTGTACAGTTCTGGTCACCGTACCTCCAGAAGGATATTATGAAACTTGAAAAATTACAGAGGAGGGCAACCAGAATAATTAGGGCACTGGAACACCTTTCTTTACCATATGCAGCTGCAATAGCTGGGCCTCTTCACTCTTGAATGACGGTGTCTAAGAAGTGACCTGATTGAAGTTTATAAAATCATACACATTGTGGACAAAGTAGATAAGGAAAAACTGTTTTCCCTATCACACAACACTAGAACTCAGAGGCACTCCATGGAACTTTTGTGTGCTAGATATCACACAAATAAGATAAATTACTTTTTCACCCAGAGGATCACTGGTCTATGGAACTCCCTGCCAGAAGAAGTGGTGACAGCTATCAGCCTTGACAGCTTTAAGAAAGGAATGGACAAGTTCATGGAGAACAAGGGTATCGATGGCTATCATTATGGATGCCTAAGGACAATCGCCAGGTTGGAGAGATAGGCAGGATATCTCTCAATGCCATTTGCAGGGAATCATAAGCAGGTGAAGACATCTGCTTGGGAATACCTTGAAGCAAATGTTGAGCCACTGTGTGAGACAGAATGCTGGACTGGATGGGCTGTGTCCTGTTCCAGCTAGGCTGTTCTTATGTTCTTATGTTGTTATATGTTTCAATCTCATGATCAATCCTATTGCTGATGAATTGTTCAGTAAATTTCTACATATTTATGAGAGCAAAATATAGTTTTCTTGAATTCTTCCAAGATCCTCAATTTGCTTTGCTTGTAAACAAATAAATATTTATTATTTATTTGCAGAGAAAATAGATTTTAAATGCTTTGCTCCTAGAAAAACCATCTATTTAACAATGTGATAATGTAATTTCTCTTGTTAGTCCTGTCACATTGTTTAGAAGTCACACTGGAAAACTAATCATTGACTAATTAGCACTGGTTGACTTGAATATTTTGCTGTTATCCTCCAGAGTAAAAAGCTCAGTGTCTAGACTTTCATATTACAAACAGGCCAATTATGGCTAATCATGTTCCTGGGAAATAAGACACACTGCATTGCTAAATCATTCTATGAGTACTTGTTTACTCTGCTACAGCTAAAGTCACAATATCATTCAGGCAAAGGGGCCAATAACATTTTGCCCAAATTACCTTTTCATGTCTGTGTATGGGCAAGATCATAACTCAGAGGAGAAGACAAATTACTGTTTAATGTTCTGGCCCGACACTTGCAAATTATCTTATTGCAGTGGTCCTCAACATCTGGTATTTTAATTCCTAACAATCAAGATTCTCACTATAGTATGAACTAGAGATGGGCACGGAACGAACATTTTTTCATTTCCATTATTCGTTAGTCGTTCTGTTACGTAATGAAACAACTAAAGAAAATTGTGATAAAAATGCAACAAAACGAACAGGACCACAAAAATTGTGGTCGTTACATTTCGTTTCCATTAATGGTGACACACAATGAAATGAGCTGTTTTAAATGTTAAAAAATGCCCTGGACATCTGTAAAAATGCAGCAATAATTATTTATATTGTCTGATAATACCTACCAGGGGGGTTGGGGTCCTTAAAATGTGCATTTATGTCTTTTCTCAGATCGCTGTATATTTTTCCCTTTAAGGGGAGCTAGGGGACATTGACCCAAAATGGCTCCCAGATGCCTAATATTGATTGATTTCTTGGGTATTAAAACACCCTGGACATCTGTAAAAATGCAGTGATAATGCGATAATTATTTGAAATTATTACCTACCAGGGGGTTGGGGTCCTTAAAATGTTTGTTTTTCTCTTCTCCCATCAGAATGTATCTTTCTTTCCCCTTTAAAATGGATGTCACCACCAGCCACAAAATGTCCTTGCAGTCTCTGGTGGGAGTTAGGGTGTACGTGTGTGTGCACCTCTCGGTGAGTACCCTCCCTTGCCCTGCAGTGCAGTCACTCTGTGGCTGCCTTGCACCCTGGGCAACGCCCGCCGCTGCCTTTGCAGCCTCCCTGCGTACCTAGTCTATACTGTGTCTCTGCCAGCATCCATTTTTTTTAGTGTTTTCCCTCTGGTCTGGGGTGTTGGAGGATGCCTGCGCATGGAAATGCTTTAAAAATCATGCAAATGCGGGTGGAAATGACAAAAAAGAAAATGAAAAACAGAAACGAAATTTTTCCAAAAATTCACAACAATCGGAAACAAACCAAAACAGACCTCTCAACGACAATCAAAAAACCAAAACACCATTTTTTTGTTTCATGCCCATCTCTAGTATGAATAAAAATATCTACCTTTGTGTGTTCTGACAAAAATATGCTGCATATATCTTGTTATATAGCATCACCTGCATAACAGGATTTATGTCACTGGCAATGCTAATTAATTAAAAAATCCCTGATATGAAGTCGTGCACATTTGAAACTGAAAAAGAAACTCTTTAATTAATGACTATATGTTGCTGGTGCTAACATCACTCTCTTTGCACAGGGGAAGAGACATGATGCTAGTCATTTTGTTATTATACTGATCATTTATAGTAAGATTCTGGGCAGGGAAATGAGGATATTTGGGAAAATATTGTATATACATTACATTCATTTCATTTCATTTAATAGATTTATACCCTGCCCATCTGGCGGGGGTATGCAAAGATAGTACTACATATCCATTGGTCAGAAATGGACAATCTGTAATATGAAAGCATGGCAAGATATGTCGAATTACACTTTGAAGGACATGAGGACTAAGGGGACAATGAATTATTCACAATTATGAAAATCATATGTCCAACCCAGACTACTTCTAAGTCTTAATTTTTTAAAAATAGCTGTTTTATTATTGAAAGAAATCTTAGCTGAAGAGGGATAATATCTTTGCTGAACAACTAAAATATTTAAAGCAGGTGAACTTTTCAATGCAACAACCATTTTCTCCAGTTTGGGCACTGCAGAGGCTGATGGGTGGATGGAGAAATAAAAAGGTTGGAAAATTATCCTGACCAGGAAATGCAGTGGCAGAAGTGGAGCTGAAGGAATATCCCAAGAAGGTGACTGCAAACTTGTTCAACTAGCTTAAGGTGTCAAATTTCACCTCAGAAATTTTTATTTGGTGGTAGAGACCTGCAGAAATTCAAGAAGCTTAGACCTGAAATCTCACCTGCTAGATGCTAAACTTCACATTATCTCAACATTTGAAAGGGTCCAATAAACGTACCATTCATTTTAGTGCTTCTCTCTGTTGGTTCATATATCTCTGGCTGAGAACCACTGTCTTATATAGCAGAAGCCCACCTTTAACAACATGAGTGGTACCTTGGTGACAGTTGTAAAGTGAGCAAACTGAACCCTTAGGCCAGTGGTTCCCAACCTGGGGGTCGGGACCCCTTTGGGGTCGAATGACCATTTCACAGGGGTCGCCATGAGCCAGTGAAGAAAAAGGCACAAATGGCTTGGGCCTTGAGGAGGAGGGGGAGTAAGTGGGGAAGAGTGAGTTACAGCTTGATAGGTTGGAGGGAATGTCAATCAATGGTACTGGAGGCTGCGACTGGCTGAGGGTGCCTGCAGAGGGGAGTTCTCTATGGCAGTGCTCCCCAACCTTTTTGTCCCTACGGACCGGTAAATGTTTGATGATTTTCCGTGGCCCGGGGCTGGGGGTGGGGAGGGGGGAGATGGGAGGTGCGGGGGTCGGGCGGGGGCAGGGGAGGGTGTGGGGCGGGGGGGCGGGGGCTTGGCGTGTGTACCTTGCGGGGGGGCCACGGGAGCGGCGGCGGCGGCAGCGGCGGCGGTGCTCGCCGGCTGGGGTCAGGTGTGCCGCTCCCCCTGTGCACGGGGGGGGAGGGGGGAGCCCGGGGCTCCTGGGCGGGCGGCCCCCCGCCTCCTCCTCCTGTCGGCGGCTGGCGCCATCACCGCCTTGTGCCGCCCTCGGGCCGGACCGCCGCTGGCGTCGCCTTGGGCTGCGGCCTTTGGGCGGGCGAGAGGGAGGGGGGAGGGGAGGGAGGCCAGTGGGGGGGTGGCGTCTCTGCGCTGGCGGCGACGTCTGGAGGTGGCAGCAGCGTCCGGGGCTGGTCGGGCGGAGGAGGAGGAGGAGGAGGAGGAGGAGGAGGAGGATCCGAGTCTCCGGCGGTGGCAGAGAAGAAGCGGCTGCATCACTGGCGTCGGAAGCGCTACGCCTCCTCGGCCCCGCCGCTACCGCCGCCGGCCCCCGTCGGGTTGCCCCTTTCTCCGGGTAGGCGGTGGTGGTCGCGGGGCCTCGGAGGCAGCGCGGGAGCGGGAGCGGGGCGGGCCTGGGCCCACTTGGGGGGGAGGCGGCGGCAGGGGGTGAGGAGGAGAAGGAGGACTACGGAGGCGCCGTGACCTTCCCGTCGGAGGGGCCCCTGGGGGGCGGCGGGGCGGGGAGCGGTGGGGGTAGCTCCTCCAGCCTTCCTCCTCCACCGGCCGCCCGCGGGAGAGGAGTGCCTCCCAGGCGGCCCCGGTGCCGAGAGTCCACGGACCGGCACCGGTCCGCGGCCCGGGGGTTGGGGACCACCGCTCTATGGCACCTGTGGCAGTGGCCTGCCAAAGGGGGCTTATGGCCTCTTCCAAGCAGGGCAAGGGGTCACCACAACATGAGGAAGTGTATTAAAGGGTCACGACATTAGGAAGGTTGAGAACCACTGCCTTAGGGTGTCAAAATAAGAGATCTAGTTCTTGGAGAATTTTCACACTTCATAAATGAGACTTCTGTGGTCTCCTTCATACTTTTTCTCTTGCTGGTGCAGCAAGTGCTCCTGTCTAAACTCTTATCTTTTGACCTTTCTGTCACACACGTCTTCTGTAGTTTGCTTACTGTGTCCTCCAGTCTCTGCTGCCTGGTCAGTTCTGCCAGTTGCTCCCATCTTCTCTCTCCTATGTTTTGATTTGTAAAATCACTAATGTGTAGTGCTGGTCAAAGTTTTTAGAGTCATGAGTTTTAGACTCAAGGAAGGAATTAGTTGATTTTGGAATAGCTGTGAAAGGAAGGAGAGTAGTAGAATGAATTAAAGATGGTCACGAAGTGGAAAAATAGCATTTTATTTTGTTTTGTTTTGTTTATGTAGTAGTTTCATTTTGTTTCATTTGTAATTAATTTTAAAGCAGTTTCATTATGAAATGAAGCAAAACAAAATGAAACACTGTGCTCCCTTGGGTCCTAAAGGACCAAAATGGCAGGGGAGATTCCTCAAGCAATTCTAGGTAACCCCCCTGAAATGTTGAAAGGTTTGGGGGTCAGGGAGCAGAGTTATGAAGCTCCAAAGTAGGTGCCCTTAGGGAAAAAATCTTTCTAATTGGAATCAATTGGAACTTTGTGTGAACCGTGCAACACTCAGCTCCCTGGCTCCCAAAGCTTTCCAAATTTCAGGGGCTTTCAGAGAAGAGCTTAACTTCCCTTGCCAATGATTCCTCTAGGTTGAATCATTTTATTCTAGAGGGGAAAGTGTCATTTCATGACAAGACAAAACAAAATGCATCCTACTGTTTTGTTAGGTAATGAAGTAATACCTAACATAATTTCATTTTTCATTTTGTGCCAATCTCTAGAACAAACCATTGTAACTCAGAGGTTAACATATGGCTATTCAGAAAAGGTTGCAATGTGCAACTGTTTGGACAAAAGTTGTGGCATGCAATATAATAGTATATGAAATAAAACAAATAAATAGTTTTTCTGGATACTGGGCACTTGAAAATAGCAACTCACAGGGTTTTTTTTTAATTGAGTTTTTGTTCTCCCCACCACACCCCCATATTGCACTGCTCCAAATAGTAAAATACAAAAATAGTCACAATGTGCTGTGCTTTGGGGTTTAATGCGATTTTTAACAGACAGTTGTAACCTCCCATGTAATTTCACATCACTTGTGCTGAATTCCAAAGTATGATATCACCAAGATAATTAAACCATAAAAGGCCCTCAAAACTATTAGAGGCCATTATATTCGCATTGTACCTATTACATGAATGAACAGGATGTGAAAATGGATTATTATTTCTACTAATGCACTAAAGCACATCAAGTTTTTGACATTAGACAATTCTATGTTCATTTGCAATAGCAGGTAGAAGTGAGCTCTTGTATTAAGAAGGAATGGTTCTAATCTCTAAATACCATCAGTGTTTATTTCAATATAAGCTGATAGCAGAAAGGACCACAAGATACAAGCAAATTAGTCTTTTACACATTAAGGAGCTATTTTCTTTAGCTGTTCTGAACTCAGAATTTCTGGGTTTTAAAATGGAGAATCATATTGTAACACAAATACTGTACTTTTAATCACTAAAAGTGTGGGTTTTTTAAAATCAGAAAATGATATATTATGAGAATGAAGAATATAACTCATATTACCTTTTGAACTTCTGAAATATTATGAAACAATCCCTAGGCAGATTTTTATATCATTGGATACATGAAGTTAGAGATAACCAGAGATTGGAAAAGGGAAATTCTTAACTAATGTGAACATCTGTCATAGCACTTCACTGACCTCTGGGATTATGCAAATTATTTTGCTTTGTTTGGTTATTGACTTTTTGGCCTAATGAAATATGATTTCATAAACCTGGAAATACCGTCTAAGGCAAGCTGAATCAGAATGCTTTGTCTTTGCTATTGCTTCAGTTGGACCTTCTGTTTGGATTAGATGATACCACAAAGCCCATGGATTGTTTCTATGCCAGGGTTCATATGGGGCCTCAATCTAAAGTGCTTTGATTGGCACCATTGGCCACATCTCTACTTTCTTTCATCCCACCCTCTGACAATCTCCCACACTCTTTTTATGGTTCATTGTACAGCCAGTGGACTATTTAAAGTGTTCTACAGTGCTAGACAAAGGGACAGTTTCCCAAAGTTCTCCATAATGTAGAAACACATACAACCTGTAGAAACATAGTCATCTGCTGTAGTTTATTGTTTCTATTTCATACCAATTTTGTCTCTCCTCCCCTCCCCTGCCAGTCAGTGGTGATCTAGTGCTAAACTCAGAAGTTTATTTTAAAACATTTTAAAATACTTTAGGGTGATTTGGAAGAAAGATTGCAGGAGTGTCTGTTATAGCTTAGTACATCAACAGAATACCAACCGTCCTTTTGGGGAATGAAATAACTGACCGCATGCAGGATAGTTCATTTGAATTGTTCCAGCTGAAAAAGAAAAGAAAAAGAAAAGAAAAAGAAAAATGCCCAGCAGTGGGGGTGGGTGGGCTCTATATCAAGAGCAAGAAGGGCCAGATTTAAATCCTGAAGTATTTGACCTCTGGGTCATAACTTCAGTCACCTTTCTGCAACCTAAAATGGCTATTAGAGATGGGCACGAAATGAACATTTTTTTGTTTCCGTTATTCGTTTGTCATTCCCTTACATAACAAAACGACAAACGAAAATTGTGATGAAGATGGAACAAAATGAACAGAACCACAAAAATTGTGTTCGTTACATTTCGTTTCTGTTAATGGCGACACACAATGAAATGAGCTGTTCTAAATGTTAAAAACGCTCTGGGCATCCATAAAAATGCAGTGATAATTATTTATACTGTCTGATAATACCTACCGGGGGGGCTGGGGAGGAGGGGCATTTATATCTTTCCTCAGATCGCTGTATTTTTTTCCTTTAAGGGGAGTTAGGGGACATCATCCCAAAATGGCTCCCAGATGTCTAATATTGATTTCTTGAGTATTAAAATGCCCTGGACATGCATAAAAATGCAGAGATAATGTGATAATTATTTGAAATTATTACCTACCAGGGTGTTGGGGTCCTTAAAATGTTTGTTTTTGCCTTCTCCCATCGCAATGTATTTTTTCTTTTCACTTTAAGGATGACAAAATGGATGTTGCCACTCCAGCCACAACATGGAGGCAAGCCATGTGATGGGATCATGTAAATTCTTGGACAACTTCAACCAATAGCATGCCTAGGTTGCAGACTGGGCAGGTCTGGCAGCCACAGAGGGCATAAAAAGCTCTGGCAGCCCCCGTCCATTTTTGTGTGTGTGTTTTCCCTCTGGTCTGGGGCATTCGGGGGTGCTCACGCACGGAAATGCTTTTAAAAATCACGCAAAAAGCGGGTAGAAACAACAAACCAAAAACCAAAAAATGAAAACAATTTTTTTTCAAAAAATTCGCGAAAAATGGAAATGAATAGAAACGGATCTCTCAACGACAAATGACAAATGAAACACCATTTTTTTTTTAATTTGTGTCCATCTCTAATGGCTATCAGCTCTAATTACTGGTAGTTTGTTTCTATCTCTAATTGTATACATTTTTTTCAGAGGGCATTCTTCTCATCTCTTATTTAATGGAAAATTTCCTCCCAAGTTCCAAAGGATGACTGGCTGTTGGGTTAAGACATTGGGAGGGGAGAAATTGTGGCCTAGATTTGGGATATATACACTATTTATCATTGCATTATGGGATCTGCACTTCCTTTGCCTGGAATCCAATGTCCTGATTTTGTGAGGGGAAGCAGAAAAGAGTCTCCATGTGCCCTAAGATCTCTTCCAGGTTGCACATACCCCCCCCCCCCGAATAGATTTTCAATGCTACATAGTTCTTCAGTGGGACAGGACAGAATGTCCCAACATTGCTCATGCTGTACTCATTCTCTGAGTACTTCATCAGTTCAGACACACTGAACATAACTGTTAGTAAAAAAATTTCCACTTTATAAATAACTCAATCAATGGAATAGTTATAAAGAGCAGAACAACCACTTGCATGTACAGTCACTGAAGAAAATGGTCTAGGTTCAGCAAACGAACCCTTAAATCCTGGTCACCATGACTACCCAACCTTCCCAAAACCTTCCTTTCTGCTTTTCTCAAATATAACATGCTATATCTACCAGCTATTGTGAATGAAGATGGAATAGTCAAACACCGGGAACTTCCCCATTATTTTATGTGCTGTTCTTTCCCAGCTTTTGTGGGTGTGGTGCTGGCAAACATGCTCTGGTAATGAATAATACAGCTTCAAATTCTGTAGGCACAAAGCAGATAAAACACTTGCAAGCATTAATTCTCTTTAGGGAACTGAAGAAACCAAAGAGGTCACTAAATGAAAAGAGAGTCATAGTCATTTCCCATACCATTGTTTCTGTTCCTCAGGAGATAGCAAAACAAATGTAAAGGAAAAGTCACATCCCTCACATTTCTCCCCTGTATCATAGTTGATGTGACTGTTGTAAGTTGTAAAATCCTCTGAGATACTCCATAATTACATACATGGATATGAAGAGTTCTATTAGGTATTCTGCCAGTTAATGAACCACTAAATTTAAATTGTTGCTTTTAGAGGTACCACTTATAGAATATCCCCTAAACAGCTATTTCACCTGAACACTTACTCTGATACAGCTCTAGTATGACTTCAGCAAAATAATGAAGAGGTTTACAAATAGTACTAACACCTTGGCTTTACCACAAGTGTAAGCTTTCATGAATCTAGGCAAAAAAAAAAAATCTGCTGAAGAAGCCCAAGTAATTATTTCAAATGCACTTTCAACATTTTTATCACCCTCACAAATCTTACCAAGCACATAAGAACATAAGAACATAAGAAGAGCCATGCTGGGATCAGGCCAAAGTCCCATCTAGTCCAGCTTCCTGTATCTCACAGCGGCCCCACAAGATGTGTTTGGGAGCGCATGAGACTAGATATCTGTCTCCTGATACCACTCTCCTGCATCTGGCCCTTGAAGTACCCTGGTTTAAACCCTGGAGGTTTAAACCATCATGGTTTGTAACCTGTGATGGACTTTTCCTCCAGGAATCTGTCCAATCCCCTTTTGAAGGCATCCAGGTCAGATGCCATCACCACATTGTGTGGCAGGGAGTTCCATAGACTTACAACGCGCTGGGTGAAAAAATATTTTCTTTTGTCAGTTCTTACTCTCCCAGCCCTCAATTTGAGTGTATGTCCCCTAGTTCTGGTATTTTGAGAGAGGGAGAAGAGCTTCCCTCTATCCACTTTACTCATACCCTGCATTATTTTGTATGTCTCAATCATATCCCCCCTCAAGCGCCTTTTTTCCAGACTAAAGAGGCCCAAATGTTTTAGCCTTTCTTCATAAGGGAGGTGCCCCAGGCCAGTAATCATTTTAGTCGCTCTCTTGTGCAGCTTTTCCAGTTCTTTCTTGAGATGCGGTGACCAGAATTGTACACAATACTCCAGGTGCGGCCTTACTATCTTTTTGTATAATGGCATTATAATGTTCGCTGTTTTATTTTCAATCCTCTTTTTGATAATCCCTAGCATGGAATTGGCCTTCTTCACCGCTGCCACACATTGGGGAGACACCTTCATGGAGCTGTCCACCAAAACACCAAGATCTCTTTCCTGATCTGTCACAGATAACTCAGAGCCCATGAGTTGACAGATGAAGTTTGGATTTTTTGCCCCAATATGCATTACTTTACATTTGGTTACATTAAAACGCATTTGCCATTTCTCAGCCCATTCCCCCAGTTTGGAGAGATCCTTCTGGAGCTCTTCACAATCTTCTTTGGTTTTTACCACACGGAAACGTTTTGTGTCATCGGCAAACTTGGCCACCTCACTGTTTATCCCTGTCTCCAGGTCATTTATGAACAGATTGAAAAGCACCGGTCCCAGGACAGAGCCCTGGGGCACACCGCTTTTCACTTCTCTCCATTGTGAAAATTTCCCATTGACACCTACTCTTTGTTTCCGGGATCTCAACCAGTTCTCAATCCATAAGAGGACCTGCCGTCTTATCCCCTGACTGTGCAATTTTCTCAGCAGCCTTTGGTGAGGGACTGTGTCAAAAGCCTTTTGAAAATCCAGATAGACTATATCAACCGGTTCACCCAAATCCACGTGCCTGTTGACATTTTCAAAAAATTCTAAGTGGTTTGTCAGACAAGATTTATCCTTACAGAAGCCATGCTGATTTTCTCTCAGCAAGGTTTGTTCTTTTATGTGTTTTAAGACTTTCTCTTGGATGAGGCTTTCCACCATCTTCCCTGGGACAGATGTAAGGCTAACTGGCCTGTAGTTTCCTGGGTCCCCCCTCCTTCCTTTTTTAAAAATTGGTGTGACATCTGCTATCCTCCAGTCCTCCAGCACTGTGGCCGTTTTAAGAGACAAGTTGCATATAACCATTAAGAGATCTGCAATTTCATTTCTCAGTTCCCTAATAACCCTTGGGTGGATGCCATCTGGTCCCGGAGACTTGTTAATCCTCAATTTATCAATTAGTCCTAAACCCTCCTCTCTTTTAACCTGTATTTGATTTAATTCTTTAGTCAAGAGGGGCAGCTCAGGCAGCGGAATCCGCTCAAGGTCCTCTGTCGTGAAGACAGACGCAAAGAACTCATCCAATTTCTCTGCAATGTCCAAGTCCTCCTTAACCTCCCCTTTTCCTCCCTCACCATCCAGAGGGCCAACTGGTTCTCTGGCAGGTTTTCTACTTCTAACATATTTAAAGAAGCTTTTATTATTACCCTTTATATTGCTAGCCATGCATTCCTCAAAATCTTTCTTTGCCTCCCTTATCATGTTCTTACATTTCTTTTGCCAGAGTTTGTGATCCTTTTTATTTTCCTCATTTGGGGAGGATTTCCATTTACAGAAGGACCTCTCCTTGCGCTTTAGAGCCTCTCTAACTCCACTCGTTAACCATGTCGGTGTCCTCTTGGACTTAAATGAGCTCTTCTTTCTTTGTGGTATGCACTTGTGCTGGGCCTCTATTATTGTTGTTTTAAACAGGCTCCATGCACTCTGAAGAGATTGGATTCTTCTAACCTTCCCCTTCAGTTTCTCTCTAACTAGTTTCCTCATCTGAGGGAAGTTTGCCCTTCGAAAATCAAGGGTTTTTATGCCTGATTTGGTTGACACTCTTCCTCCGACATGCATGGCAAAGGTAATAGCAGCATGGTCACTGTTCCCCAGAGGCTCAGTGACATTCACACCTCTGACCAGGTCCTGAGTATCACACAAAATTAGATCCAGAGTTGCCTGTTCTCGGGTGGGCTCCGTGACAAGTTGCTCTAAGGCACAGTCATTCAGCAAGTCGAGAAACCCAATTTCTCTTTCTTGCCCAGAGCTCGCATTGGCCCAGTCAATGTGGGGATAATTGAAGTCCCCCATGATTACTATCCTATCCCTTTTAGCCACTTCCATGATTTCTCTCCTCATTTCAAGGTCCCCCTCAAGTTTCTGATCTGGTGGACGATAGAATACTCCAACGATCACATCACTCCTTGGACCTGGTAGTTTAACCCACAGTGATTCTATGGTGGAGTCAGACCCTCTGTCAATCTCCATTCTGCTGGGTTTTACCCCTTCTTTGACATAGAGGGCCACTCCTCCTCCAACCTGCCCCCCTCTATCTCTTCTATAGAGTTTATAGCCTGGGATTGCTGTATCCCACTGGTTCTCCGCATTCCACCAGGTTTCTGTTATGGCTATTATATCTATGTTATCCCTAGATGCCAAATGTTCAAGTTCTCCCATCTTTGCTCGGAGGCTTCGAGCATTGGCGTAGGAGCACCTGTACAGTGGGTCCCGCAACAACAGCTGCTGCCTTGTTCTATTCGCCCCACAGCTTTTATTTTCAGTAGATGAACTGTCACATTCCATTATTCTCCCGGTGCTAATACCTATACCTGCTATGTCTTCTCTATGTGATTCTCTACCCTCTCCAACCTCGTTCCCCGAGGATGAGGTGTTCCGAACCGGATGCCACACAGCTCCTGTCGGTTTTCCCCCAGTTATCAGTTTAAAAGCTGCTCTGCTGCCTTTTTGAGGTTGAGTGCCAGCAATCTGGTCCCATCATGATTCAAGTGCAACCCATCCCTCCTGAACAGGTTTGGCTTGTCCCAAAATGTTCTCCAGTTCCTGACAAATCTAAACCCTCCTCTCGACACCATCGCCTCATCCACGCATTGAGGCTTCTGAGTTCTGCCTGTCTGGCGGGTCCTGCACGAGGAACAGGTAGCACTTCTGAAAATGCTACCTTGGAAGCCTGGGTCTTCAATCTTCTACCTAGCAACCTGAATTTGGCTTCCAAGACTGACCACTTGGCCTTCCCGACATCATTGGTACTGACGTGTACCATGACCACTGGCTCCTTCCCAGTTCTCTCTAACAAGCTATCTATATTTCTGGTGATGTCTGCAACCTTTGCACCCGGCAGGCAAGTGACCATACGGTTATCATGCTCCTCACAAATCCATCCCTCCGTATTTCTAATTATAGAATCCCCTCGTACAATGAGCTTCTCTCCTGCAGCCTGGTCATCAACATGTACCTGATCTTGTATCTCATCAATAGTGATGAGGGAGAGATCCTCCGGTGGAACAAATTCTTCCTCTATGTGTGCCTCATGAGGTGTGCTGAGGGAAAGACCTTCAAACTGATTGTGCAAGATGAGACTCTCTGAGCGATGCCTTGGCCTTCTACTCCTTTGAGTCACATTCCTCCACCCATCCACCTCCTGAGTTGCGGGAGTGACTTCCTCCTCTGAAGTTTGCCCTGTCTCCTCTTGGACCTGAGTAGTCTGTTCCGCTCTGTCCAGGAACCGCTCAAGTTCCTTAATATGTTGCTGGTCAGATATACGAGCCTCCAGCTGCTGGACCTTCTCTTCCAATAGCGCCACCAGCTTGCACTTGCAGCAGATGTAGTTCTGCACACGCTCTGTCAAGATAACAAACATGGCACAAGTACTGCAGGTAACTACAGCTGCTCCCTGCAACTCCATTTTAACGAGTGCAATAAAATGTATTGAAGGTCTCAAAAATGTAAACTTGCACTAATTTTTTTATCTAGTAAGACTCTTTACTTCTTTTGTTGTTTATTGACAACAAATGCTAATTCTATGTTCCAATTTATTAAGCTCAATAGCTACTGTATACCTTTGCAATATTTTGATGTTGTTACTAGAGATGGGCACAAAATGGAAAAATAGCACTTCATTTTGTTTTTTTACTTTCCTTAGCCATTTCATTTTGTTTCTTTAGTAACATTTTCCAAAAGGAAATGAAACAAAATGACACTATTCAGAACTCTGCTCAACACAGCAGGGGGATCCCGGCTTCCCTGAGACAGAAGGGGGCTGACAGGGTGAGTACTGGCATCCCTGCTCACCCTGTCAGCCCCCTGCTGTGCCCTTGGAAGCTGGGATCCCCCCCCCAAAAAACAGCAGGGGGCTGAGAGGGCAAGCGGTCAAGTCAGGGCTTGCTCTTTCATCCCCTTGCTGCTGTGTCCTTCTCATCCAGGCAATGGTTGAATGGGCATACACAACTCGCCCACCCCTTGCCTGACTTAGAAGGGGACCACAGAGCATGGTTTTGATTTCTGCACCACAGCAGTGAGAGTGTTTCTGTGGCAAAGGCTTCAAAACCATGCTCCACTGTGGCCTTCTCAGACAGGTAAGGGTTGAGTGGGTACAAAACTTCCCCATCCCTTGACTGGCTGAGAAGGTACAGCGGAGCACAGTTTATTTATTTATTTATTTGTTTATTTACCCACTTACTTACTTATTTATTCAGCGTATTTTTACACCACCTTTTTCCTTTGAAAAGGACCTGTGGCTTACAGTAATGAGGGACAATATACCATCCAGTACAATTAAGACATATTCAAGTTTGAGAACAGGGAATTGAGGGACAACATTAAAGCTACAAGAGAACATAAGCAGTTAAAGAGAGAGTAAAGATTTCATGTAAAAGTTATGACGAAAACTTAACATTGCAATTACACAAGGTTATAAGTGGTTATAAACATAATCTATTTGATCATGTATGGCAGATTCATATGAGAGACACATAGTAGGTAGTCCATAATTCAGGGAAAGCTTGCCTGAAGAGAAAGGTCTATGCCTGTTTCTAGAAAGACACAGCAGAACATGGTTTTGAATTCCAAGCCGCAGCAGTGAGAGTGCTACTGCAGCACAGAATTCAAACCTTGCTCATCTGTCCCTTCTCAGCCAGGCAAGAGTCAAGTGGGTACACCACCCGCCCACCCTTTGCCTGGCTGAGAAGGTACAGTGGAGCACAGTTTTGAATTTCCCATTGCCTGCTCTGTTTACCAATTGTCACCCCCACCCCCAGGTGATTTTTTTTACAGCTCTGGCTGTAGGGAGGTGACAATGGGAGAATGGAGCATGCAGTGGGAAATTCAAAACCCTGCTCTGCTCTCCTATTCTGGCCACCACCACCCAGCTGTTTTTGACAGGTTGAGCTCTCAAAACCAGCTGGGTGGCAGTGGCCAGAACAAGAGAGTGAAAGAGGGAAATTCACAAATTGTTTCATTTCATCAGTCATTCATTTTGTAATGAAATGCTGTCTATTGTTTCGTTATGTTACAAAACATTTCATAACTTTATGATATGATGAAACAGCATGCCATTTTTCATTTTGTGCCCATCTCTAGTTGTTACCTCTCTTGGCGTTTGTACTGGACTTGTTCTGACACACACTGTGAGGGTCTGAATCAGGACAAATTATTTTATGTGTCATCTGCCACTTTTGCTTCATCCTGTATTTAAATGCTTGTTTCTAATATCAGGTTCTTTGCACTGAGCTTACCCTCCAATAAATAGCATGAATCTTGATTGATTAAAATGAACTAATATAAATTATCCATTAACTTTAGCACCAAATTCAATAAAACAGCAATTTCCAGCATGAAGAGAACCTTGTTGTATGTCAGAAAACTGAATTAAACAAAGTGGCAACTTTAACCCCAGCATAGTTGAATGTAGATATATTCTCAAATCCAGTTTTTTTTTTTTGAAGGAGCTAAACATTTGAAGCTTTGAGCCAGCTTGAGCCACTTTTGGTTTTCTTTTCTTGTTTTCCATTGTTTTTAATCTCCATCACAATTTTTCTCCATCACAAGCATGCAGAAACACATGATTTGGGGGAAATTCCTATAAGATGAAATATAGTTCTTGCCCACTCTTAGAATCATAGAATCATAGAATCATAGAGTTGGAAGAGACCTCAAGGGCCATCTAGTCCAACCCCCTGCCATGCAGGAACCCCATCACAATATTTCCGACAGATGGCCATCCAACCTCTGCTTAAAAACCTCCAAAGAAGGAGACTTAACCACTCTCCGCGGCAGCATATTCCACTGTCAAATAGCTCTAACTGTCATGAGGTTCTTCCTAATGTTCAAATGGAATTTCTTTTCCTGTAGTTTGAAACCATTGCCCCGAGTCCTAGTCTCTGAAGCCATGGAAAACAAACCTGTTCCCTCTTCAATATGACATCCTTTCAAATATTTAAACATAGCTATCATATCCCATCTCAGTCTTCTTTTAGAGAGGCTAAACATTCCCAGTTCCCTAAGCCGTTCCTCATAAGACATTTCCTCCAGACCCTCAACCATCCTGGTAGCCCTCCTCTGCACCCACTCAAGGTTGTCAACATCCTTTTTAAATTGCGGCGCACAGAACTGGACACAGCACTCCACGTGGGGTCTGACAAGAGCAGAATAGAGTGGTACTATCACTTCCCTTGATCTAGACACTATGGTTCTGTTGATACAACCAAGAATCGAATTGGCTTTCCTGGCCGCCGCATCACACTGCTGACTCATGTTCAATTTGTGGTCCACCAAGACTCCCAGAGCTCTTTCACAGGTACTATCCTCCAGCCAAGTATCCCCCATCTTATATTTGTGCAATTCATTTTTTTTTACCTAAATGTAGTACCCTACATTTCCCTCTGTTGAAATCCATTTCGTTAGCTTTGGCCCAACACTCTAGTCTGTCAAGGTCTTTTTGGATTTTCATCCTATCCTCTAGGGAATTTGCAGCCCCTCCCAATTTGGTATCATCTGCAAATTTAATTAGCATACTCTCTATTCCTTCCTCCAAGTCATTAATAAAAATATTGAACAGCACTGGACCCAGAACAGAACCCTGGGGCACCCCACTGGTCACTTCTCTCCAAGCTGAAGATAGGCCATTTATGGTCACCCTTTGGGTGCAATTAGTCAACCAATTACAAATCCACCTAACAGTAGCACTATCTATCCCACTTTCTACTAACTTCTTAGCAAGAATACCATGGGGAACCTTATCAAAGGCCTTACTAAAGTCCAGATAAACAATATCCACAGCATTCCCCTCATCTACTAGGCCTGTAATTCTATCTTACCATGATTTAGTTCAAACAATTACTGTTGGTAGCAAGTTAATCCAGTTAAATAATTTGTCTGCCCCAATTGACAACATTTATTCCATTTTGAAGGGGCTGCATTTCCATTAAATGATCATGTCTGCCTTTGATGGAGGTGGGGAGAAAGGCTGTTAAGACTATCAATGTCTTTATAGCCTTACCTGGTCTCTGTGACTCAAATCACCTTTTTTGTGCCTTCAGCTGATACTCCTGTTTCAGTTGTACCTAGATGGAAATATCTTAACCCCGTTTACACCTTGTTAATGTTCCATTTACATTATTGATGGATGCTTCTAATTGGTGCCCTTTAAACCCTTCTGCAAACAGCAATTGTACAAAAAGATGAATATAAAATTATTATTAGTACTAGGAAGCCATCTTCAATGGTGATATCCTAGGAGTGGAATAGTCTCCCAAGATGGCATTGACCAGAATCATCTTCATGATCTTTTTGGTGGCAACTAAAAAGTGTTTTATTCACCTGAATCTTGTAAATCATCACTGCTTCAAATTAATTTATTATTTATTTATTGAATATTTTCCCCACCATGCTCTCCCAAAGCACCCAAGGAGGCTTACAACAATAAAAAGACAATATTTAAAAGCAAAAAGTATACTAAAATTAAAATTATGGAGTCCCATGTTGTTTTATTTGCAAACTCATCTTTTTTTTGTAAACTAGGCTTTATTTCTTGCCATTTTAAGCACTCTTTATATATTTAAAAACTATATTATCTTATGTGTTCATACTGCAATTTACTGAACAGGTCAGTAATAAAGTGGTAGTGAGAAGCTGCATATGAGCAGCAGGAGGAGGGTGGTAGTGGTTGTGGTGCTGGTGATAGTGGTGGTGATGGTGATAAATAATTATGATAATAGAGTCAATGTATTCCAGCATACCTACAGAGAAGATAGAATCAAATGGTACAATCAAGATTAGCAATATGTTGAAAGAGATTAAGACACAATTATTCTGAAATTACTCACTCCCAAATTACCTTCAAGTAGATTGCAGAAAGGAAATTTCACCTCTAAAGCCAAAAATTTTCAAATGAGAGTTTTGACATGTGGTCATTTGAGCAGGTATTCCATTTTCACATGGCCCCTACACTTATATAATAAAGACCAAAAAGAGAAAGGGAGAACTATACATAAATATGCAACCAACTAGCATGTATTTGGCTATACCTATTATGCTCTGATGCAGAATATGTTGATGTCTTTGAGTTGATGTAGTTTTTGTCAACATCCTGAAACAATCTTAGCACATATTTGCATTTTTATGTTCTGCGGAAGTAATCTGTTTGATTGTGTGCATACCTTTTTGCTAGTTTTGCATGAGACACTTCAATAAGAATTTTTATAGGTGCTGGCTTCCTGTCATTTGTGATTGCATATTGGCATTGTACTATGCAAATGTTCAGTTTGGCATCTGACCTAGAACTGAAAGTGAACTCAATTCTTATTATGGAATTATTTTGTTCTTCTCTTCTTTTAATAAGCTAACTGGTGTGAACACATAAATCAAAATGCCAGTGTAGATGCCGAAATAAAGGAGACATTGGATACACAATGTGAAGGACTATAATGACTGAAGGTATGATAATTCACTAAAATTGTCTCAGTCTGCAGCAGAGAACTTAACTATTTTATACCTTTCAAAACCTGATTAATCTGTTCGCCACAAACATGTCACAAAATCTAACAATATTTTCCTATCCTACAAACCACTAGTTGTCTTGGCTTCTGTGTATATTATCTCAGATCTTATCAGGTCAAATAAAATTATGTCACATTATTTCACATTTCTAGACATTTATATAATTCTGTTATATCCAATTAGTCCTTTTATGCATCATTATAGCATCACTTTTATTTTTACATGAGGTATTGCCTCCAAAGTACACAAAATTCAGCATGGGTTAGCACCCATTATATAATACGACTGTTAGAACATCATGTGCAGAGTTATATATTTATTTTAATTTTGGCTTTGTGAACAATGCCACTTCCTTTTTTAAAAGCTTCATTTATATCAAATATATTTATTTACAGTATATGGATACAAAGCAAGCATGTTGCTATGCTTCATTTGACAACTTTCCAAAAGAAAAAAATCAGTCAATCTTTAGGCAAAAATCATCTGAGCCACAGGAGACCCCTAAAAAACTGGGGAAACTTATTGACTCGAGTATAAGTCTAGGGTGGGAAATGCAGCAGAGCCTGGCAGCTACTCCTTTGTGAGTTGGGGAGCAGTTTGTGATGTTTGAAATGACTTTTAGCCACCAAGGCAAGCACTTGCCTCAGTGGCTAAAAGTTATTTTAAATATCATGTGCTGGTCCCCTGTGATGCAATGGGGGGTCAGGAGAAGCGGTGTGCAATGTTTAAGATGACTTTTAGCCATCGACCCAAGCACTTGCCTCAGTGGCTAAAAGTATTGACCTGAATATAAATTGAGGGCCCCTTTTTTCAGCCCGAAATTAGGGCTGAAAAACTAGACTTATATTTGAGTATATACCGTATCTTTGGAAAATGTTCTTGAAGTTACCTAATATTTGTGTCTTTTCATTTTGAAAAAAACATTATCTTACAACTTTCTCTTAAAGCAGAGGTGAGGAATAGTGCAGGTCTACAAATTCCACCATCTTTGCACAATTCCCATGCTCCTCGGATTTATGAAAACTGGAATCCAACAATGACTGGTGAGAAACATTCCATTAGGTATCACCAATACAACTCAAGATTAATCTTACTAATTTTCAGATTGTACAGCTTCCTATACCTCTCTGAACTTAAAAAAGACATCACAATTTATACCTACATTGTAAAGAAGACATTGGGCTCAGTAGTAGAGCAGGTGCAAAATGAGTCATCTTATCAGGAGAAAGGTAGATTATAAAGCAAAGTGTTCTGCTTATATACCGCCCCATACCACTACAAGTAGTCTCTGGGCGGTTTACAATTTTAATTACAGTGTGCAGGCTACACATTGCCCCCCCCAGCAAGCTGGGTACTCATTTTACCGACCTCGGAAGGATGGAAGGCTGAGTGAACCTTGAGCCTGCTACCTGGGATTGAACCCAGGTTGTGAGCACAGTTTTACCTGCAGTACAGGCATTTAACCACTGCGCCACGAAGCATACATCTTGCAGACTTAGAACAATTATATAAAAATTATATTTAGTTCTGTGCTTTCTTTTTGTGCCTCCTGATTTGAGCAGGGGAAGATTGGCATTAGTGGTTGCTCTATTAATAGAGCAATAACTGAACTGGTACAGTTATGTGGGTTTCTTCTATTGTACTGTTGCTTATTCAGATCTTTGAAAAAAAAAACCCTCAAAAACCTCTACAAAAATAACAAAACAAACAAAAGCATGCTGGTTTCTAATGTGGGATATTGTGCTTCTGTCACCACAATTGAGAGCTCTCCATAGCCAAGGAGATAAGTGGATGCTCAATCAGGCTAAGCTTGAACTCTAACCAAAAAATGGTAACTTGCACCTATGCTTCCATGCCCATTTAATGGAAACACAAAAGTGACCAGAATTGACTAGACTGCTGGAAGGTGGCAATGGCTTCAAGACAAGGTAGGGAGGACATGGAAGGCAGGGAGAGGGGCTAGCACCCTATTTTGTTGGACTAGATGAATCTCCAAGGGGGAAAATGTGCAGTGCTTCATTTCATTTTGGCAAAACAGGTTCCAAAAACCAAACCACTAACTGAATCCGTGAACCAGCCCAGTTGGTGTGTTTTTTCTGGTTCATGATTCAGTTTGTGCACAACTCCATTATAGTAATAATATATTGCACAACAATACAATTTCTTATTGAAATATTATTCCTGAATGTTCAAATATTTGGGTTTCCTAGACATGAAAATGAGGTTTACAAAACAGCCGATAAGAATTATACATATGGAGAGATAAAAACACATTCATTTATTAATCATAATAGTTCTACACCATGTTGGGTAACATATAACAAAACAACAGATTATCAGGTTGCTTCCATAGATATAAACTGACCTGATCAAGTGAGCATTTAGAAAATGTGTTATTTTTCTGTGTATTCACATATTTAGATGCTAAGAAAGTCAGTTACTTTTAAAAGCTTTGATACTTTTCCATGCTTTTTTGTCTGTTTGTTGCTTTTAAATTTGCCTGTTTTGGGATGGTGGTCACTCTTGCTACTTTTTATAAGTTGTAAGGAAGGAATTTTAAGAATTTGTGCCTACAATTTTTTTAAATACTTGTAAGCGTTTTGTATTTTTACAACTCTTAAGTATGTTGTGCATACTGAACACATAGCAATATAGATAAATAATACATAAAGAAGATGGTGCTGCCTGAAATTATTGCAGCTAGAAAAGACTGTTCCTTTGATACTCACTGTCACTGATTGTTTGATTTCATTTTGGAGTTAAGCATTTATTGGGCTATGCCAGCTGTGAAGAACAAAAAAAAATCTGATTTCCCCCTGGAGAGTCTACAAAATTATACAGGACTATAAGGACAGTTTCAGTGTTCTGAGTGTATGATCTAACATCTCAATGCATAACTTCCAGAATCCCATATTAAATTTTAACCTCATGCTGTGAAATTCTGTTGACCAACGATCAACACCCCAATGAATTTTGTTCCAACCCACATGAAAAACCTGTGTGTTGGGACTTTAGAAAGTAAACATGAAAAACTCAGAGGAAAGCAGAAAATAATGTATCAAGTTAGACTTTATAAAACAGTGCTGCAAATCCCACATTGCAAATTGAATAACAAAATGTATTATTTGAGCAGTGGCATAGGCTTACAGCAAGGGAAACATATAAAATACCTAGCCACAGCAGACATATAGATCTTTTTATTTTCTTTCTTTCATATTTTCCTGTCTTAACCATTTCATTGAATGCCTGTCTACATGTAGCTGGGCTTTGGAATGGCTCGTTGCCTTTAAAAAGAAGTCCTTCCCAAATCGTGCAGCCATTTAATAGGATTTAACTTTTTAAGTGTTGTCTGGACCCCCATACTGCAGCATTAGGTATGAATGTACATTCAATTAGCTTATTGACTTAGTTCAGATTACAAATTTACAAAATGTTATATCCAATGCCCTGATGGATTGTAGTAAAATATAAGCCAAGGGAGACTCTCCCTGGCATAGTTGGGTCACTTCTACAAGCTGCTGATGAAGCTTTTCCAAATGGCTTTCCATGCATATGGAATATAAATACAGCATATAAATACTGAATATGGAGGTGTTTCACAACATGTTACCCATCTACTGTATGTGGGCTTCCACTATCTTTTACAATAGTATTTGTAACCACTAGTTTTAAAAATGCAATTAGCTTTTCTTTCTAGACAGCAAAACTAAGGGCGTTTATACACGACCCCTAAACTCCGGGGCAAATGGCTCCCAGCTCCGGAGCTTAAAAATGTTTACCCACCAGCTCCAGAGTTAACAGGAAATTAAGTGTGACCACACCCACTTTAGCGAGTCCCAGCGCAGCTTTCAGGTACCTGCTCTTTGGAGGTGAAAATAATTTGATCCGGTGTAACGATAGAATGTTAAAACTATTTATTGCATAATCGTCAGATCATTGCAAACAAGCCATATTAACATGCCATGTTAATCTGTATTTATACAATAAAATAAACATTTTAATATTAATGCTTTAAAATATAATATAAAATATTGTTTACTAGTAAGCCAATTTACTAAAATCCCCTAAAAAGTATTTACTTTACAATTTTAAAACCTTTACATAAAACATTTAATTTGCATTCTAAGAGGCTGTCTTCAAACTTCTAAATCTTTATAGCACTTTACACCTATACCATCCAAATATTTAGCTCTGCATATAGCGGCTTTAAAAGCAAATATTGCAACTCTGTTTATTATATCTAGATTGGATGTTTGTAATAAAAACTCAGTTTCTCTGAGATGCTTCTGTTTTCCACTTTCTTTAAAATGTGCTGTAAATATTTTTCTCTTATATTGCTATATAGGGGACAGTCTAATACATAATGAGCTAAGTCCTCGAGGGCAGGGTTTCCACAAACACATAAACGATTATCTATAGGGATACCCTGAAACCTACCCCATTTCATCATAGTATCCATTTGTTCAAATCGTAAGTGAGTATATGCTTTCCTATATTGCATTTTCATTGGGACAGTTAAATATTGTTCATAATGATGCAGCTGTTTTGTATTAGCCAACCATTTTGTTGTTGTTGTAGATGCAACAGCAGATATATCCATCTGTGCCTCAACATCAAAACTCTTTGCTTAAAAATATGAATTGTATCTTCATGTGAAGGATTTAAAGCCTGAGCTGAAAAACCAAATTTTGGAAAGAGCTTAAACAGGTTATTTAACCATGAATTTTCATACCTAGAAACACACTGCTCCTCCAAACAAATCTTGGGCAATCTTTCTTCACTTAAGCTACTTATTCTGCACCAATACTTTACCATTCTTACAAGAATCAGACCTGAAATTGTTTTTACACCAAGTTCTGCTCTTATTACATGTGCAGGGGTAGAACGTGAAACTCCCATGATAGCCCTGTAAAATTGTGTTTGAATCTGTTCAATTTTCTTAAGGTTTGCAAAACCCCATATTTCAGCACCATAAATTAACATAGGAACTATCTTAGCTTTAAAAATTTTTAAAATTGGGATTAAAGTGCCTGGGTAACTGTAGTTTAAGAGTTTGTTAACCGATTGTAAACTGGCCCGTGCTTTTAATGTATTTTTCTTTATTTGCGATGCCCAGGATCCAGATGCCTCAAAGTTAATGCCCAGATAGCAGTAACATTTAACCTGCTGTAAGTCTTTAGAATTTATAGACCACTTATGAGTTTTTCTTTTTTTGCCGAATACCACCACTTTGGATTTATCATTATTAATGCATAAATCATTTTCTTGGCAATAGATATTAAACCTTTTCAAAAGTCTTCTCATACCCACTTGGGTTGTTGATAGCAATATCATATCATCAGCATATAATAATATATTTACTTCTCTGTTTAGAATCTTAGGCATATGATAACTCTGATTGTATATAAATGGCACCACATCATTTATATAAAAATTAAATAAAAATGGAGATAGGATGCATCCTTGGCGGACCCCCTTATATGTTGGAACAGAGTCTGTCAATGCAAAATTTAAACCTGTTCTCACCTTCAGTCTGGTTTCTGTATACAGTGCTTTGAGCAATAGCAATAATCTTGGATCTATATTTCTCATTGCCAATTTTTCCCAGAGGCGTCCTCTATTTATCGAATCAAATGCTCCACTTAGATCAATAAAGGCTGCAAAAAGCTGCCCCCCCTTAAAGGTATATTTATTTATTAGGTGTTGTAATATAAAGCAATTGTCTAGGTTGAGCGTCCCTTCCTAAAACCTGACTGTTCCTCAACAAAGAAGGAATTTTCTGCTTCCCAGTCCTCTAATTTGTTCAAGAGATGTCTTGCATAAATTTTTGCTGGAATATCAATTAGGCTAATAGGCCTGTAATTACTGGGATCATATTGATTGCCTTTCTTAAATAGTGGGATGATGATACTCATTTTCCAGCCTATAGGTATACAGCCTGTCTTATTTATATGAGTAAACAATCCAGACAATATAGGGGCCCACCAGTCTAAATAGTTCTTAAATAATTCAGGGGTAGGAAATCCTCTCCTGGGGCTTTATTGGTTCTCAGTGTCTGGATAAGCGTTTTAATCTCAAGCATTGTTACAGGTGACCACTGAGGAATTAGACTTGGCTCTTCATTTTCTAAAAGTTTGTCAGTCTGCTTTACATCTTTCACTTCCTTAAATAGTTCTCTATAATATAATTCCCATGTGGCAGCTGGGATAGGAATATCCATGACAGACTTTGCCTCATTGATTCTATCAGCCACTAAGTGCCAAAAATGTGTTACATTTATCCCTGTTGCGGCTACTTCTAGCTCTGCCCACATATTTTCCTGATACTGCCTTTTCTTTGATTTAATCAATTGTTTATATTCACGTCTGAGTTTTAACATATTATTATGTGTCTCCTGATCATACATTGTTTGAGTTTTCCTCATCTGTCTCCTCAATACCTTTCTCCGCAATCTGCATTCCCTATCAAACCATGGGGACCTTGTATCTTCTGGTGGCTTTAGATGTGAATCTGCTGTTAAAAAGGTCTTATGTTCTCACAGATTTGATAATATGCTTCCATAGCTGTGTTTATGTTATCATCTGGGGTTAGAATTATATTTCTTAATTTTAAGCAGTAGCTTGAATTTTGAAATTCTGAAATTTTGTTTACATCCACTTTTTGCCATTTCAGTCTCCTCTCCCCTTGTATAGTTAAATTTTGAGCTAGCCATTTATCATGTGGACTTACTTTCCTCTGGTCTGATTTAGCTTTTACTTCCACTATTATAGGCTGATGATCACTGTCTGACATAGGGTGTACAGTTATGCCAGAGAATAAATGAACCTTTATTCTTGGAATACATACATAATCTAGCACACTCCCTGCCCTTTGGGAAAAATAAGTATATGGATATGGGGAATTGCTATTGTTATTTCCTAATATTTGCATATCAAACATATATAACAGCTTAAACAGGTTTACACCAGCATAATTTATCTTCTCATCCTGGGAATTCCAATATTTTAAATCTAAATCTAAAGTATCTTCATCAAAAATTCCACATTTCTCCGCAATTTTCGACAGGTCATTTCCAATTCTTGCATTGAAATCACCCAATATTATAGGCAACGCATTTGGGAATCTTATTCTAAGATCTTCTAACAATAGTTCCAAATGTAACCATATATCAGGAGCATAATACTGGGATGAGACAGGTGGAATATACACATTTACCAGAATAATCATCAGATCTTGAGTCTGCATCTTAACTGTCAACACATTTTTGTCAGAGGTAAGTGACTCAACCATACTACTCTCCCAACCTAAATCTTGCTTCACAAGAACAGCTAACCCCCCTATGGCTCTTCCTTTCCCATTTATTTTCTGTGCTGGATTTACCCATGCTTTGAAACCTGGCACTACTAGGTTTTCAGTTTCAAGGAGCCATGTTTCTTGAAGTGCTAATATTGAGTAGTTGGATAGAAAAGACTTTACCCTCATATTATTTCCACTTGCCTTCCACCCAGCTATGTTCCATGAAACAATACCGACTGGTATGTTTAATTGTTCTGCTTTGGAATTGTTCCAGGACAAACATTTAATTACAGATCTCTTATGATGAAAAGTAGGGTGTGGCAGAGCTGTTAATTGAGTAAGAGGAGAAACATTACCAAAGCCATGGGATGAAGTGGGATCTAACTGAGTGGGAGATAACAATCTATCTATTTTAAAATAACTCTGCATGTTAACATCATTTCCTGTGTCACTAGTTGCAATGAGCTCAGCATCACAAAGCTCAGCATCACAGAGTCTCTCTCCAGCACCTTCACACACAGGGACCACTGGAACATCCTTCCCCTGAGAGCATCTCCCATCTCCATGTCAAACTGAACTGTAATCATATCCCATGCCAGGGATGTGGGTCTGACGTCCACAGGAGTTAACTCGACCTGGAAATTCATTGTTCCACCTACTTCTCCTCTTGTTAAATCTTACATTCGTAGTCCTTTTCCTTATGATGACTGGAATTGGGTTCCCTACTGTCGAGTTGGAGATCGAACTGGATTGAATGGTGGATAATTTCCTTGTGGATTGTGGCTGTAATGAACCCCAGTCAGAGGGTTGGGACCCCTGAGTAGAGGATTGGATGGGAGTTGAAATGGTGGGGTCCGTGAGCTGTTTGATACCACTCTCCATAGGGAACCTTGCCTTCTTGATTCTAGAATTGTCCTTTGATGATGCTGGAATTTGACTATCAGCTTGCTGAACATTAGCCCCAGAGGACTTCCCTTTCACTGTATGCTCAGAAGATTCTAATAATTTAAATAAGGGTTTGAAGTTCATGCTTCTTCTTTTCTTGGATGTTTGTTTCCGGATCCCCTTTGTCTTCTTTGTCTTCACATGTTTCAACTTGTCTTCCACTGGGGGATGGGCAGGAGCCTTCTCATAGATCTTTGAGGGGGCCTTCCCCAAAGGTATGTGCTTTATGCTTGGAGAGACAGTTACAAGTGGAGGCTTGAAAAAGTCAACTGTGTTTGGTACAGAGACATTAGGGTTCCCCTGCCCCTGTCTGAGGACCTACACATAGAAGTAGTTCTTCCAGTGAAAGTTTGTCAATTTTGTCAATGGTTTTGGGTGACAGACTATAATAATTCATCTTATCGGATGGACAGTGTGGATGTACGGTCTGTCTCTGGTTCAACAGGTCTTCTGGATTTCCTACTGGGCACATCTTATTTTCTTTCAGGTAACCTTCTATGGTAGACACGGACTGCTTTACTTCCTTTAATATATCTCTAATTTCTGTTAAAAAGCACTGTATTCTGCAACTGTCTGATACCTTTGGTGTGGTTGATTTAGCAGAGGCCAAGGAGACTAGTGTGCAGGAATGAAAAGAATCATGGTTCCCTGTTATAAATGTGGTATCTATAATTTCTGGCTTCTTAACATTTGTACAGTTTACCTCCCTTGGACCAAAGATTGGCTCATTTGATTGCATCGGACCCTCTAGGCCCAAAACTGGATCAGACACAAAATCTGACATGTTTAACTTGCCAAAGTCTGCATTCACTGTGCTGCTTAGCAGGCTACCAATTGACTGATGTCCTTCCAGTAGCTGATCATTCATCAAAAGGCTATCAGATAAGTCAATGTGAGGAGAAATAGGATTCTCTTTGCCAATTGTTAAGACTTTCTGGGAGGTAATATAGTCAGTCATCTTAACTTGCCTCAGTTTCCTTGGATGCACAGGGTAGAGTCCCGCTTTACTGCCATGTTTAGCAGAATGCATGTTAAAATTAAATGGGAAAGACAAATCACTATGGTCACACTCTGAAGACTGCATAGGCTTGGAAAACTGATTACTGCTGTGTATTCTGCTGGTTCCCAGATCAGAAATGGGCGTAATTGAAATCGGAGTATTGCACTGCAGCTGCAGCTGCCTTAACACTGGAGGCGATAGGGTGAGATCGAAGATTTCCATATCATACAGTGTAAATAAATATGAAGTATTCACTCAGGTTTGTTTAAAACAATACTTCAGCAGATGTTAGAGTTGTATTTGAGTTCCTCATAAGAAAGCTCTCAGTGAGCTGCAGAATTCACAGAGAGGGCAGTTCAAAATCACCGGAGCTTTATCACAATTAAGTGAGTAAACAAAGCAGCAGGCACCTTAGTTGCAAGCAGCCTCCAAGCACAGCTCCCAAGGTCAGTTTTCTGCTGCTAATAACGTTATCAACAAGGTCAGCCGAAAAATGTTGTTAAAGCAGTAAAAAGCCCAATAAATAATGAGAAAAAATGCTTCAGACTCACAAACGCTTGCTGACCGCACCCAAAACCAGTGTAACGATAGTGAGTGCGGGGCTCTCCCTGCTTTTTTTTTTGGGCTCCCGCCCCTTAAGAGCTACTTTTACAGAGACGAGAGGCAGAATGAGGTGAGCGGCATGCTTTTCTTTCTCTTTTTCTCCCTCCCCTCACGCAGCCAGCAGCCAGGAAGTGCGGAGGGGAGTGGGGACACAGGAAGAGCGACGAACCCCTAAGATCTCTGGTCCAAATTTAAGTGGCCAGTGGATCTTAGGGGTCGTGTAAAAAGGCCCTAAAACTATTCCCACATAGTTGGGACCCCCACATATCATTTTAGAATACAAGGCTTCTTGAAGTATAGGTTGATTGATTACAGTAACAAAACACAATTAAGATATAAGATATCTTAATCAAAACAGACACACACATACACACAGAAACAAAAGCCTATCATGAAACTTGGGTGGGAAAATCCAAACGGTCTATGGTGTCTTGGTCTTGTTGGATGGTCTACCATATAAACGGCAGTTTCCAAGCTACAGGTATTTCAGATTTTTCAAGTTGGTAATACTCACATATAAGACTTCTAAAATGTTAGAAAAGTGGTGTACACAGTCCTGTGGGTTTTAGAACTCTGTTTCAGGAAAGATGACACGAGCACTCTCAGGTTGGAGAAGGGAAAAACGTTCAAAATTCAGACCTGGTGTATTAGACATGCTGTATCTATGTTGCTGCAAGACACTGAACATTTTGGGCAGAGTACATGGGGAAACTGCTGGCTTAAACATCTTCCAGCTACGCAGTGGAGAACAACTCATGACAGGGACCAACATAACAGATTAATATAATTACAACTTGCCATCACATGTATCACCTCTTATTGTATAGGTTCTTTTTAGCCTGGTTCACCTCAACTGGCATAGTCTCAGTATATTCAGAGACTCTAATGTTGTCCCTTTTACTTACAAAATCTTCATATTGGAATAAGGGACAATAACATATTCAATAGTTAGACAACATAATAACTGGCTAGCTTCATTATTTTCCTCACTTAAAACATTCAGAATGCTTGCATAACTAGACTGGTTCAGAATACTGACAGACTCTAACACTGAACAATGACTGAGATTTAAAAAAGATGGGAGAAAGAATCTGAGGCGCAGAGGGGAACAATTGGCTACACAATGTGATTGACATTTACCCCAAATCCCTCCATCCACACCTCCCAAATGTATAATATGCAAATTGCTACTCCAAGCGATAATAGACTTGATTAAGAATAAAGATTCCGGAGAATTAGTTTTCAGGTCACTGGGATGTGCAAGCTTTTCTTCCACAAAGCACAGATCTGACTGAGACTATACAACTGCTGACTGGCTTTGTCACAGATTTGAAAGTAGGAAGGTACAAATGAAGGTAAAATGAAGAGTCATGTGGAGAACCAGTTATATTCAATAAGTACTCTATTCTATTCAATAGCTGTTTCCACTTACCCTCCATGCACCCTACTTTGCCTCGGTCTTTCAAACGTATCCATATAGAGTGGACAGAGCACTTGGAATCAGCAAATATGTCTTTGCCCCCCCAAGCCCCGAAATAAAGAGGCGAGACCACTTTCAATTTGGTACAAACGGGCCACAACTTTATTAATAACTCTTTAACTTCTTAACTGGTAAAGTCAGGATCACTGAAGGGGACCTGACGCCGTAGTGCCAGCTGGTCACCGGGTGGAATGAAATACCACCGCCAATGAGCAATGTATTCAATTAGATAAAACCAGTTAAATCTGGAGCTCTGCACAGCCCTCGGGAGGCCTCCAGTCATATTTAGCTTAATTTGTCCGCTGACAAAGCCAATGTGGATAGACTGATTACGAGGGCTGAGAAGTGCCGAAATGGCGTCAAATTAGCTCACAACTTGAATACGGTTACCAGCTGCACTACCCGCCATCATAAGAGGCTAGGGCTCTTACCCCAACATGCCGAGCAGCTCGGCCCTCAGGCCCCCTTGCAGGTCAGACAGAAAAATATCCAGGCCCGGGGTAGCTAGGTGAACTCCATCTTTCTGATAGAGATGGGGGGTACACTCCGAAATATCAGGGTGGAATATAACAGACCCGGCGCCACGCCGAAGAAAACGGGCAACCTCGCAATTAACCCAACGAAGGCCATTATTGATCAAAATAGGGTCATGGGCTGACCGCCACGCCAGGCGTGGAATCAACGCGGACCACAAGATGCGAGTGCCGGGGAAATAAAACAAAAATTCACTCAAGTCCCGAAGGATCTTGAGGAGCAAAACGGCGCCAGGCGCTTGAGACAGGTCGTTGCCGCCCAAGTGCAGCAACAGAACATCTGGCGGGTTGCAAACAGGAATACGGCATGCCCAACTGCGGAATTCCGCCCAACACATGCCCCTGCGGCCCAACCAGTCGATGGTGGCACACGCGCCCAGGCCCAAATCTCGGCCCCACTGGGAAGATGCAGCGTACCCGGCTGCCCAGAACACAAAGCTGTGGCCAAAGATGACCACCCTGGCTCTTGTCTTCATAACAGGTCCTGGAACGATAAAGAGATTAAAACGTTCAGGCAACAATCAACATTTCGGCAACGGCCGCACATAAATACGAAACTTCTGGGACCTCCAACGTCCAATACGCTGGATGTCCTCCACGCCATAACCCAGGGCAGCTGCCGTGGAGGCCGCCCCAATTCGGAAAGAATGAGAGCCGAAATGCCAGCCCACAATCCCGGCCCTCTCCAGGGCCGCCACAGTAACGGCCCAAAATTGGTAACGAGAAAGAGGGGTCCCGTCCCGATGAGAAAACAAATACCCAGGAGCATCACCCCAGCAGGGGGCAAATAAGCGCTCATAGCGCGGAAGGGGCATATCCTGGAAGATGGCAAGGGCCCAAAAATAGCTGCTGACCCCTAGCCCACTGGTCAGTTTTGGACCGCCGCACGCACAACAAAATGCCATCCGGCAATAAACTAATGTCCGACAGAAGAAGGGCCGTGCCAGACACATCAGACCTAGAAGATGCCAGCAACTCGCTAATGCGGAGCGCGGCAAAGAAGGCGACCAGGGCAGCAGCCCGAAAAAGAGCCGCCTCAAATGAGCCCTTGCAAACAACCGGCCACTGCTTGGTGAGGCGAGCCAAAATCTCGGGAGTAAACGGGGGGCGCGTATCCTTAGCTCTCCCCCTCTCCTTAGACCAGCCCTCCAGCATCTTATGGAGAAGAAAATCATTAGATGGGTGGTCAAAACGCTGGGCCTTGGCATAAAATGCCAGCGCAGACAATCTGCCCTGGATAGTCTGAGGTGCCAAGCCCTTAAAATGCAGCTGGACTGCAAATTGGATCAGATGGTCCGGAGTGGCCGGCCACAAAGGAGTAATCCCTTCTTGGGCACAAAATTGGGCATATTCGGTGCAGGCGGCCGCATAGGCCCTCCGCGTCCTAGGGGCAAGTGCAAGGGTTAGAGCTCGGTGGGCTTCAATACGCCAAGGGACCATACCTCGTCGGGGAGGGTCACCGGATCGGGAGATGCCAGAGGGGCCAGCAGCCGAAAGCGCTCCATCTGTTGACGTGAGAGGGCATCGGCTATCTCATTCCTGACCCCCGGCACATGGCAAGCCTGGAATACTATATTAAGATCTACACATTTAAGGGTCAGAGCACGCACCAACCCCATGACGCGGGGTGAACGTGAAGATAAGGTATTAATCACGCGGACAACCGCCTGGTTATCGCACCAGAAACGGACGGCCGTGTTCGCCCATGACTCCGCCCATAGCCAGACCGCGCCCACAATGGGAAACAATTCCAAGAAGGTAAGGTCCCTGGTAATGCCGGCAGCCGCCCAATGGGCTGGCCAGAGACCGGCGCACCACTGATTCTGGTAAAAGATGCCATAGCCACAAGACCCAGACGCGTCCGTCTGAACCTGAAGCTCCGCCCCCAAGAGTAACTCTGATCGCCAGAAGGAAATCCCGTTGAAATGAGACAAAAACCTCAGCCAAACGCCGAGATCCTCTCGCATCTCAGAAGAAATCCTTCTACGATGATGAGGCTTGAGGAGCCCAGCCGTGGCCTCGCAGAGGCGCCGGAGAAAAGCCCTGCCAGGCGCGATTACCCTGCAAGCAAAATTAAGATGGCCGATGACGACCTGGAGCTCTCTAAGAGAAGCCTTGCGCTTACCCATAAGGCCAAGTAAGAGGGCCCGAAGATCACTAAGTTTGGCCTCCAGCAGTCGGCTGAACTGCCGGACGGTATCCAACTCGATGCCCAAGAACGTAAGGCGGGTAGATGGACCTTCGGTTTTCTCCTGAGCTAAAGGCACACCCAGCTCCGCCGTAAGGCGGTCAAACTCAGCCATAAGAAAGGCACAATGGCCGGAGTTGGCAGGACCGCAGAATAAGAAGTCATCTAGGTAGTGCACTACCCGATGACTGCCCGATCTATCCACCAAGGCCCACTCCAAAAAGGAACTAAAGGCCTCAAAGGCTGCACACGAAATGGAGCAACCAAAAGGGAGAGCCCGGTCAGCATAATACTGACCCTCAAAGGAAAACCCCAACAATTCAAAATCACCAGGGAAAACCGGTAACAACCTAAACGCAGATTTAATGTCACTCTTACCGATCTCCGCGCCAAGGCCACAGGTCTTAATCATTGCCATGGCAGTATCGAGGGACGTATACCTGACCATACACCACTCATGAGGGATCCGATCATTAACTGATGATCCCTCTGGGAAGGAGAGGTGATGAATAAGCCGGTACTCGCCCGGGGACTTCTTCGGCACAATGCCGAGGGGCGAGACACGAAAGTTAGGAGTGGGCGGCTGGGGGAAGGGACCCAGTACCCGCCCCTCAGCCACCTCCTTAGCTATCTTGTCCCTAACCAAGTCCTCAAAGCCCTTGATCGATTTCAAATTCGTGGCCAGCATAGGTTCCCTGCGACCCAAAGCAGGAATACGAAAACCCCAAAGAAAACCCTGTAAAAGGAAACGGGCGGCAGCCCTGTCCGGGTAGCGTCGCAGCAAACAACGCAACGGGGTGATTTTAATGGGGCTAGGTCCCTTTAGGAACTGCGCTGGAGCCAGAGGCATTTTTCTTGGTGCCGCTATCGCGGCCTGGGGACCCAGAACGCTTGCCCTTAGGGCAAGCGGGTGCGGCGTGGGCACCGCCACAGCCGGAGCAAATATGTTTGAACCGGCACTGACGTCGGTTGCAAGAGCCTTTGGCATTGAACTCCCAGCAGGCCAAGCGGGGTTGAACCGCCTGGCCCGCCGCAGGGCGGGAGGACGCCGCTGGACCAGTCCGAAAGGCCAAATGACCGCTGTCAAAGTGGTCAGCCGTAATGGGTCGGGCCGGGGACATAATCTTCATCCAGAGTGGCCCATATGGTTCGTCCCAACGCATCTTAGGGGATTGGGCCGCGCGCAAGCGGAAACGTTCATCGTACCGCAACCAGGCGGACCCGGCAAATTCCAAATGGGCACGATGAATTGTATCCATGTATTCGATCAGGGCCAAGGCACGATCCGGGCGGGCCTTGATAATGACGGCTGCATAGATAAAAAATGCCGAAAGCCAATTGGTCCAGCACCTCTCAGGCTTACGCTTACGGAGCGTCTCCCGCTCTTTATCATCCAGCCGTTTAAAGGTCTCACGGTCGATTTCCCTATTCAAGAGGTCGAATACGTCCACGTAAGCCCCACTGAGGATTTTATCGATAGTCGCTTGGGACAAATGTACGCCGAGTGGCATACATTCATCGCCCTCAGGGAGCTCCAACAGGGAAGCCGTCGAGGAGCTGGCGGCAGGGGGATCGGCTTGCACCGCCGTATCCTGGGTAACTGGCCGGGGTAAAGGCAGAGGGCCAGGCTCCGTAGAAAGAGGCAGCCCCGACGCCCCCGACGGTGGGGCAGAAAGATCCACCGGCGCCAACCCCGTAGCCGTAGTGCTGGCCGACTGACTGCCCACACAGGTCAACCCAGGAGGAGGACCCCAAGGCCAAGGGCGGGCAGGGGTAACAGGAAAGGGAGTCACCAACTCACCCGGCACCTGGGTTGAAGAAGATGACGTCACACCCGTAGAAGGACCCCAACCGACATAGGACAGGTCAAGCACGCCATCCTGAGCAGCCGAGCCCCCCGACGGTAGCCGGGCAGCCTCAGCTGCGGCCCCGCTGCCAGCAGGCCCCGGACCGGACGCCGACACCCCAGGCCGCTCCGCCTGCCGAATTGAAGTAGGGGCTGAATCGCCCCCGCGGGCGGCAGCCAACTCACCTTCAAGGAAAGCAATACGGGCAAGCATGAGTTCCTCCAGCCTACGAGTTACTGCCCGCTTGTGCTCCTTGGATCCCCTAACCGGCCGACCACTCTCGCCCCCACCCCCAAGCCCCTGCGCCCGGGCTCTGGCCGGTTCAAGCTTACTAAGCTTGTGCCAGGCCGAAGACAAATCCGGGAGGTCCTCATCCGAAGAGGATCCCGATAACTGGGGTGGCGGAGCTCGGGGAGTCGCCCTGCGCTTTGCAGGAGCCTTCCCCTTGGAAGTCGTAGGGCGCTTTCGAGGCACCATCGGCAACCAGACAGCAAAGGGGGAAAACGAAAAAGAGGGGCAGCCACGCCCAATGGCCCTACTGGCCCACTCACTTAATATGCAAAGCCCACACACCCCCAGAAGTGATCAACAACTCAACGGCTGGGCAGTATATAACGACCCCAGCCAACGGCCAAACAATCCCTAAGGGGCAGGACCGTCCCAGGGGGACAACTTCACCCACCCACCCCAAGGGAGGGGTGAGAGAGTGCGAAGATATGGGGCCAGGGGGCGACAGAGATATAAAACACTCCCACTGCCCCACGAGGAGGGCTAGCCAAGGAGGGCTGGCAGGGCACCAACACTTTGGCCACAGCAACGGGCCAACGGACCCACTCTAGGGGCAGCCCCTACCCCCTAACTATCCCCACACACCGGGGGAGCGGACACCCGCCCACCCGGGGCCCTAACTAACCCTCCCCTAGCACCTTCCCCCCCTCCCACCACGCCCCCAGAGCAGACCAGGCGGCCCGGTACGACCCGGGCCGCAAAGGCGATGAACCACCGCCGCCACCGCTCCAAGGGCACTTCCGCCGCCGCTGCCAAGCCGGCTGCGCTGCCGGGGCCCTTATCAGGGCTCCGATCAGCAGCACAGCTGTTCGTCGGGAAAGAAAAAAAAGGGGGAAAAAACCGCTCCCGCTGCTGCCGCCGAAACCGCGGGCGCTGCCAGAGCCCTTATCAGGGCTCCGATCAGCAACCCAGCTGATCGTCGGCCGCGGGAGCGCAGGCTACTCGCAGGTAAGGCGAGGAGCCATGAGCCAGCACGGACGCGCTGACAAAGCGCGTCCGCCAGAAATCTCGCCGCCGACAACAATGGCGGCGAGAGACGGGAGCCCTCTTATAGGCTCCCGTCCCCGGGCAAAAGACCCGGATGGGCGCGAAGAAAGCGCGCCCAAACCGGGGCTGGGGAGGCAAACGCGCCCCTCCCCCAACAGGGTGGGGATCGGAGCCACCCTTTGTTGACCTGGTTCTGTGTTTCATTATGAGGTAGCTGATTCTCCTTGCATTGTCAAAGGTCTTGTCAATTTAAAGGCTTATAATGATAGAATTCTTTCCTATTTTTTTTTGTATTGCATTTTAACTCCAAGGACATATTCTATACTTTTAAATCTGGAAATTGATGATTGGAGGGAAACAATGGGGAATAAAAGCTAATTCTTGTTTGTTTAATGTGACTCAAGATGATATTTAACAACTATTGTCTAGTAAATAAAGTAGTCACATAAAAACATCTTTCAGACAGAGCTACATGACAACAAAAGACAATTATGAATGGCAAACATCTTTTGGACAGAGCTACATGACAACAAAAGACAATTATGAATGGCAACAAGGTGGACATGAAGAATAAAGCTTGGGTACCTCTAGTATTTTTGTAGAAGATGGTAATTTGGCAGACAGTATTCTGTTCATTAACTTAAGCCAAGTACATTAATGGTAAATTTAACTACTTATTACTATACTATTTCTTAAATACCCCAATCAATCATTTTCATTTGATATTCAGTTCCTTCCTTTCTTGTCTGTTACCTAAAGGATACAGTTCTTAAGAATTATATCCTACTACAGATTTGTATAATCAATTTTAAGTGTCTAATCTAAGAGCAATTTAACAATAGGGAGCAGTGACCCAATTCTGATGTTATGTTGGTGAAAAAGACTTGTGTGTGATGAATTCTGTTTTTCCCAGTGGTGCAGTTGGTTTCTGCATTTACTCCTGTGGCTTCTAGTCACACTTGGCCTTCTGCAACTACTTGTGCTGCTGCTTGTGTAACTGATTGCACAACTGGAAACTGCTGAATAGCTCAGTGGATTAGGTATGTGGCTGTAGAGGTAAAGGTTGTGAGTTCAATTCCCCACTGAGCCTCCTTGACAGGGGCTGTATGTGATGATTCATATGGTTACTTCCTGCTTTACAGTTCTAATACTGCCTTGGGTTCCTTCAAAGTGCATAACCTAGAACTAAGCATTCCTGGTTGTAATGCCATTGCCACTAGCAGTTATTGGCCACTAACTCAACAGCTGGAATCCTGATTTTAGTGTATGAAGTTATATAAATTAGGCCAATTGAATTAGTGGGGATTTGGTAAGTTAACTGTATATTTCATTGGCATAGCAAGTTGCAACTAGAGTAGGGTCAATTGTATCAATAGGATTTACAGGAAACCTACATCACCAAACCCTCATTGACACTGTGGGTTATCCCAATAATTAATTGATATAGTAGGACTAGAGAAAACTTGCAGCCTGCAAGACAGTGGCATGATTAGCCAAATGGAACAAAGTACTGTATGTTGGAACTCTTACAACAATTCAGAAGGATATACTGTATATGGGCTTTTTTGTTTTTGTTCTGTAACTTCTCTCTTTATAATTTGGCCTATATTTGAAACCTCAGCCATAGCAAAGCTAGGCAAATGAGAAGGGGATCCACAGTGAGACCCATAACTCACTAAGAGCTATATGACCAAACATGGTTTTCTTTTTACCTCCATCTTCAGTACAACTTATAAATGGGTTGGATACCATGGATTATTGAGTCCAACCCTTGTTGAATAGGAACAATGGAGAATCAAACTCTCAAACTCTGATTCCACTGCCTGATACAACTTAGCTACTGAGCAGTTCTTCTTCTTCTTCTTCTTCTTCTTCTTCTTCTTCTTCTTCTTCTTCTTCTTCTTCTTCTTCTTCTTCTTCTTCTTCTTCTTCTTCTTCTTCTTCTTCTTCTTCTTCTTCTTCTTCTTGGCAGAATATTTCCTCCCCCACCATTCCTTGTGACATTTTCTGAAGCTGGAAAAGTGTTGGAAGGTGTATTGGGGGACGGTATACAGTGTACTGTAGTAGATCAAGTGATGGCTTAGGATGCCAGAGGCTTTGGTTGGAGTCCCTACTAGAGATGGGCACGACTTGAAAAAAATTTTTTTCGAGTTGTCGTTAGTCGGGCCGGTTCTGTTTCGGGTCGTTTCCATTTTTCGCGAAAATTTGCAAAAATTAGTCGGTTCATTTTTTTGTTTTTTTGTTTTTGTTAGTACTGGTTTTTTTTGGGGGGGGGTAGCGGGCTCCTGGAGGCACCTCTGTGGGGTGGGTGCCTCCTCTGGCCCGCTATAAAGGGAAAGCGGGCTCCTGGAGGCACCCGTGGGTGTCTCCTATCCTCACCCACTAGGAAGGGGAAGCAGGCTCCAAGAGACCCCTCAACATGGGGGTCTCCCCTCCTCACCTGCTGCTGCAAAATGGTATGCAATAGCCATATGGATATGCATACCAGTTGCAGACAGTGAGACTAGTGATGGCAGTGAACCCAGAGCCATAGGTGATGCCAAAGGCTCTCGCACCACCATGTTTCACACAGAAGGGAATTGTACTTGTGTGTAGTGCAATGCAAGTAGATCTGGCTTAGGGTTAAGGTGGGTTAGTGCAAGGGCTAGGGTTAGGCTAGTGACGGGTAAGGTTATGGTGGGCTAGTGGGTTGCACCTCTGGGTGACTCTCTGACCCACTAAGAAGACAGTCTGTGACGTATGGGTAAGGAGTCAAGGATTAGGGTTAGGGTTAGGGGGTAGGGCAGGTTTTAGGGGGCTTTTTGGCACATCCCAGAAGTCTCCATGGCCAAGTGGCCATGCGATTGGTGGGATGGCTCCAAAAATTTGCATGGTCGTCCACTCCCACATGGCTGGCCACTCGGCCAGCCCATCATTGCGCAGGTGTAAATAAAATAAAATAAAATAAAATCAATGGAGGACAGAGGAGGAGAGGAGAGACATTTTGTTGCAAGAAAAAACCCACTGCTACTGTGAAAAATCTGGCAGTTTATAAATTTTCGCGTGTTTCTGTTGTGCTTGTGTGTTTTTGGACCACGATTTCAAAAACAATATTGCGTTTGCCGCCCCATTTTGGATCCCCGCCCACACCGCATGACATGGCGAGTCCGGCTGCCCAGGACGGGGGGAGGCGGGACCCCCTCCAGAAACCACCCCTCCGGTAGGTGCCCTGCAGTCAAGCAGGCATTATTCCGCCTGCTGTTTTGGCCCGGGAATGGGTGGGGGAGTTTAAAAGTTTTTTCCTGTGCCGTCCGTGCCACTTGCTTGCACTTTAATTGCGGCGGCTGGCTGCGAGCCTGCGGCTAGTCCCACCAGAGCAGCCCAGGACGGGGGATGGGGGGGAGGCCGGGGGCCTCCAGAAACAACCCCTCTGGTAGGTGCCCTGAGGCAGGGCAGGCATTTTTCCGCCTGCTTTTCGGCCGGGGACCAGGTTTTTTTAACTTTAAAAAACTTTTTTTTTGTGCCGCGTGGCATCGCGCGATCGCGCGATGCAAGGAACGAGCACGACAAATCAGACCAAAATTGTTCGTTCGTCGGTTCGAGCTCGAAGTCTGGCGGAGTAATTCCCGTTACCGTTTCCATAGAGTAACAGAACCGAGTAACGGAACCGGAAACGGGAATACTGCTAAGTCGTGCCCATCTCTAGTCCCTACTGAATCATTTAACTCACTGGGGGTGTAGAATTGATAAGACTACTATTTAAATTGCTTGCTTATCTTGAAAGCCCTATTAGGGTCACTATAAATTGGTTCTAACTGGACAGCACAAAACAACAAGGGGACAAGAAAATCTGTTTCCACCTCAACATGCTCCTAAATGTGGATCCCATACAAAAAAAACTTAATTGTGATGAGAAGTCTGAATTTTAATACTGCAGATAGAGTGGTTTGGTAAATGGTAGTTTTCTGTACTGGTTGCAATATTTCCTTTAAATGGATGGGTTCTTGCAATATATTAATCAACAAATAATATATGGGTCTATTGTGTGCTGCTCTTTCCATATTCTTTTTAAAATGAAAATGACTGAGCTATGGTCTAATTTAAGTAGAATAACATAAAGCTTTAATTTTTCTAAACTGCTGTGGAGCATTCAGCTGGAAAAGTCTAAATGCTTTCCAAATGTATTGTAGTCTTTTAAATTGTTTATTCTATCACATTGATTCCATTTACTTGGGTGCCTTTGTATCTCATTCCTAGAGTGTTTCTTTTCTCCTATCCAGTTAACTCTACCATTATGCAAGCTGCTGCTATTCTTCCACTTGCAATATGCTATAATTGAAAATGTAGCGAATAACAGGTGCTTGATTCTCCATGGGAGTCTGCCACACAAAGTAGGCCTCTGAAACAAACAGGGGGAACGGGGGTGGAGAGAAAGGAAAAGAGAAGCCTTGGAAACTTGAACACATTCCTACAGATGGAATGGAAGCCCCTGCTTCTTTTCAACTAGGTGCACATTTTAATAATACAGTAGCTCTTGCTGTACTTGTCTTGCTATGATGAGATCACCCCCACTTCAAGCTTTTTAAGTTGCTATAGACAGCTTGAAGAACATAAACATTGGAGCCAATTCCAAATACTTTTGCAGATATATTTAGTTGGAAATAAAAGTACATTTCTCACCTATGGCATTCTCCAAACACAGCTGAGTCTCTAAGTACATACTGAGCTTCTAGTGTAAATAGAGAAAGAACATAACAAAGGTACCCTATCTAATCGAGACCCCTGCTTCCTACTATGACCAAATGAATTCCTATGGAAAACCTAAGAGCAGGAAATGAGTGCAATATTATCATTTTGTATGATTCTTATCAACTTGCTTCCAGAGGCATGCTGCCTCCAACCCATAATGCTATGATGACCAGAAGCTGCTTCACATACAATCTCTTAGTTTTTCTAATATCCTTAAATTAGGAATTTTTGACTAAACATAGCATGCATAATGAATATAATAGCTTCTCCTAATGGCCCTAGTGCCGGGAGGGGCCACTTTGCCCTCTCACCTGGCTAGGGTCATGTTTGTGCAGCCTACAGGGCTGCCCAGCAGGGGCCAGAATCTTTATAAGGCCTTGCCACATGGCGAGAGGCCTCTTTTGTGTTTTAGCCATCTTCCCACTCTCCCTCCCATTTAAGAGCATGAGATTAGCTGGTCACGTAAGGGCTGGAGGGGAATTTTTCGCTCTCACTCAGATTGTAGAGCAGCAGTGTGTTTTCACCCATCCCATTCTTTTTAAGTGAAGGGAGGTCTTCAACCAGTCACAATAAGGTGGGTAGTGCAAGTGGTAAATTTAAGTCAGGTAATTTTTTTTGAATAATATACCTCTATGGAGCTGGCAGCCCTCAATGTGAATTAGGAAATGGATTAGGAAATTAGGAATATTAGGTGTTGTGAATAAATAAGTTGAAAGATGAGGAATGAGGGCTGCCCAGATTGCAGGTTTTGGGAGGGCGCTGAACAGGTGGGCAGCACCCTTCTAATAATAGTAGGAATCATTAACTGATCCATTTTCACTATATTCAGGCCCCCTAGTTTAAGGGACATTTAACTGTTGAATTGAGTTAATTTTAAATCAATAAACTGTGGCCCAATTTGAATTCCACAAATGTGTCTTACTTCTTTATTTCCAGGCTGGGTAGGCAAGGCATGTATCTATCACAGGCTGTTGTTGTTTCAACATATACATTGCATTTGCTCTCTGGGCAATTTATAATATAATTATAATTATAATAATAACAATAACTTGCTCCCCAGTGAGTTGGGTACTCATTTTACCAACTTTGGAAGGAAGGAAGACTGAGTCAACCTTGAACCGAGTACCTGAACCCATTGGGATAAAACTCAGGTCATGAGCAGAGGCTTGGCTGCAGTTCTGCAGTTAGTCACTGCGGCACAACCAGATACCACAAATCAAAATAATTAAAAACAGGGCTATTCACAATAATTCATTTTGGAGATAGAAGTTCCATGGTCATTAGAAGCGAAATCCATCTACTCATAATGCTATGATATATACAGTATCATGGTAATAATGGATTCCACATTCATGTATGTATAGTGAACAAAAGATCCCATTGTTTTGTATGTTTAATACACAATAACACATCTATGCCTTCTGTTAAAAATAAAAATGTGTGAAATATAATATGAATAGACAAGCATTTTCAGGTTTGGAAATGTCAAAATTTCTGCAAAATAAGACTACTTTTTTGATGTTTCTGAAATATCTCTTATACAACTGCTGAGTTGCATCTATTTCAAATTAAATGCTCTTGTTTCAGACTCAACTTGTAAGAGAACTCCTAATTAATGAGGACATGACACAGTCTTTCTGATAGCCAAGAGTTTTTCTAATCTAGCAACTTGTTTCTCTTTTGTCTGTATTAATTTATCTTGACAAGGTTGCAATGGTCTATTTATTTCAATGTTACTTTGCCTCAAATAATCACACAGCTTTGTTCTTGTTTAATCAAATGCCTTCTTGTCCATTTTTATTCTCATATTCTTTGGTCCCCTCAATGCCTTTTATTTAGTAATTCATTGCATTTTGAAGTTTCAGAAATGAAAGGAGTTGTTAGAATTATCTAGTCCCTTTAAAAAATAATTTTGCAGATCACCTTGTACAAATGCATAATGCTGGCATAACACAGGGTGTATCCAATGATTTCATTTCACTAATGCAATACAGCTAGCTCAAGGTCAGAGTGCTGCCTACCATTGCACAACAGACTTCATTGAGGGTAACACTTGTATTTCTGCAATGTTCTATACATGGGGCCACAATGAAGAACAGGTACAGGTGACTTGTTGGAAAATACCTTGAAGCACCTTTATTGGTGATTTCCATGGCTTCCTTTGGGGCTATGGGATTTATAATTTGACAGATGTTGCCCTTGGAACAAGCTTGAATTCCAAAACCTTGGAATGGAAAATTAAAAACAAAAATTTCCTACTTACACCTAAATAGATGAAGATCCTAAAAGAAAACTGAACTCTCTTTGTTCCTCTCCTGTGACTAGTACCCACTTGCCCATTAATTATGTCAACACAGTTGTCTGCTTTATATATTCTAGTCCCTACACAAATATCTCCTTGCAGATCTATATTAGTATTAAAATGTGATCTTAATATAATCCAACCCTTGCCATCTCATCTCTATGTTCACTGCTTTCAAGTTATGTATTTTACACCAATTTTGAGAACTTTGATGAATACTATTTTTAAAGCTTTCTTTCTTTCTTTTTTTCAGTATTTATGCAATATTATTCAAGCTGAAATGCTTTGGAACTATTGTCCTAAGAGTTCAATAACATGACACACTGGGGCAATTTTAATGCTTGATTTGGGAGTGGGTGAATGGTAATTTTACCTCCAAATGTAAGTGCCAGATCTCAGAGATATAAAACATGACCTACAATATTTTATTTCCCTACATGGAATCATGAATGATAACTTTATTGAAGTTTTACTAAATTAAAGTGGTTTTTTTTTTCCATTCCAGAAGTGTTATGCCTTGTTTCTTTCAGTATGAATTGACTGCTTTCCCTTCACAAAACTGGTTATTTCTCACCGCGTTAAAATGTTCTGTATTTATTATTTATTTATTAGGCTTCTATACCACCCATCTTCCCAAAGGGAACTCTGGATGGTTTACATAGACTGAGGAGATTCAGCCAGCCGACAACAGAAAACTACAACAGCAATACACATACAATATTAAAATGTGAAAGTTAAAAGAAAATCTAACCCTGACAAGTGCATATGGCTAATTGTTCTGATGGATGGTGGGGGGGAAACCTACTCTAGGTCACCAAAGGCTTCCCGGAAGAGCCAGGACTTTAGCACCCTCCGGAAGGCCTGCAGGAACTCTGCAAGGTGCACTTCGCAGGGGAGGTGGTTCCAAAGAGAGGGAGCCACCACAGAAAAGGCCTGGTTCCGAGTTGAGGTTTTCTGGGCCTCTCTGGGCGTAGGCACCCAAAGCGAGTGTGCCTGCGACATCCTCGTAGGATGGGCCGAAGTTGACCGCTGGGTGATTCGCTCTGCCAGGTAGTCAGGTCCCAGGCCATGGAGGGTTTTATAAACTAAAACCATGATCTTGAATCTAATCCGGGATGCAACGGGTAGCCAATGCAGGTGAGCCAGAACTGGGGTGATGTGGTCAAAACGACACACACCCGCCACCAGCCTGGTCACCGCATTTTGCACCTGCTGCAGACGCTGGAGAAGATTCAAGGGCAAACCCATGTAGAGCGTGTTGCAATAATCCAGTCTTGAGACCACCAGGGCTTGCACGACTGTTCTCAGGGAGTCCCCATCCAGGTATGGGCGAATCTGGGTGATTTGGAGGAGGTGGAAAAAAGCAGCTCTGGACACGGCTGCCACCTGGGCCTCCATTGTGAGGGCCGGGTCCAGGACCACACCCAGATTCCGAACCCTGTCCGCCAGCTGGAGGGAAACATAGCCAGAAGGGGAACACCCGAAGAACAGCACCTCAGTCTTCTCGGGGTTGACCTTGAGCCTGTTAGCCTTGGTCCAAGCCATGACTGCATCCAGGCACTGGTCGAGGATCTGGAGAGCTTCATCTGCAGAGGTGGAAAAGGAGAGATAGAGCTGTGTGTCATCAGTGTACTGGTGACAGCAGACTCCAAATCTCCTGATGACCCCTGCCAGCGGCCTCACATAGATGTTGAACAGCATGGGGGAGAGAGATGAGCCCTGTGGAACCCCACAAGGGAATGTCCACGGGGCCGACAACTTGCCCCCATGCTGCACATACTGGGGACGGCACTCCAAGAAGGACTGGAGCCAACTGTGAACAGTGCCCCCGATACCTACCTCAGAGAGCCGATCCAGTAGGATACCATGGTTGACGGTATCGAAGGCCGCTGACAAATCCAGGAGAACCAACAGGGTAGAGCAACCCCTGTTGCCCCCCCAGATGAGGTCATCCTGCAGCGCGACCAAAGCTGTCTCAATTCCCCAGCCAGGCCTGAACCCAGACTGACAAGGGTCAAGAAGCTGATGTTCCTCCAAAAAAGTCTGAAGTCGGATCGTGGCCACCCTCTCGAGGACCTTGCCCATGAAGGGGACATTGGCAATCAGGCGATAGTTGGCCAATACGTCCGACACCATGCCTGGAGGAGGCCGTGGCAATGGTGGACACCCATTCTGGCATACTCCCTCCAGCTGCTTTTATAAGCCAAGAGGAGCAAGGGTCGAAGGGGGTGGACGCGGGCCGACAGTGGAGGCCTCCAAGGAGGAAACAAGCCCAAACTCTACCATGCGAGGAGACCGGGGGTGTGCAGCATCCGGTGGTGCCGAGGGTGGACTAGAGCAACTGGAGATGAGACCAGTTCAGATGGCCTCTATCTTTGATCTAAAAAAGGCTGCAAATGTCTCACTACTGAACTCAGTAGGAGAAGACCTTGCCAGACTAGGATTGGTGAGGTCTCGAACCACCCAGAAAAGTTCTGCCTGGCAGTTCGAGGCCTCACCAATTCTCAGGGAGTAGTAAGATGGTTTGGCCTCCCTGATCGCATGAATGTAGCATCTAGTCTGGATAACAACAGCAGCCTGATTAAATGCCGTCCGGTTCCTCCTCCAGCTGCACTCCAGCCTCCTCCGCTCCTGCTTCATCGCTCTCAACTCCGCCGTGAACCACGGTGAAGATCGAGCTCTGCAACGGAGGGGGCGCTTGGGGGCTATCCAGTTGATGACACGGGAAGCTGACTCAAACCACTGATCGGTCGCTGCCTCGGCTGAATCGTCAGCCAAGCCACCAGGAAGCTCCCCGAAGGCTTCCCGGAACTGATCTGGGTCCAGAAGCCTCCGGGGCAGGCCCAAACATGGGTGGGGGTCCCCAACAGGGAAAAGGACAGCAGGAGATGATCTGACCATGACACCGGCAGGTAGACAATGTCCCCTACCTCCAGATCAGAACCCCCCAACATGGAGGTAAATACAAGTCTAGGGTGTGCCCTGATCTGTGGGTGGGGCAAAAACATGCTGGGATAGACCCATGGAGGTCATGGACTCCATGAATTCCAGAGCCTCACCGGAAAGTCCATCGCTGGGATGCACATTGCAGTCCCCAACCACCAACAGGCTGGGGGACTTCAACAGCGCCACAGCGATGAACTCCGAGAGCTCTGGTAGGGATTGTGCTGAGTTGCGGGGAGCTCAGTGCGGGGAGCACAATGCCAAATCTATCCCACTGTCCCACCAACAGGTGAAGGCACTCTAACCCCAGACTAACCAATGTCGAGGCCCTGCTGACTGAAACAGAATCCCTGTAGATGATTTTGACCCTCTCATCTGTCCACGCCTTGAACCTGAAACCCAGGCGGGCACAGCTGGGTGAGTGAAGCCCCCCTCTGCTCCCACCCAGGTCTTGGTAATGCAAGCCAGGTCGGCCCTCCCATCCAAGATGGCATCATACAAAATGGGGATCTTATTGTGGACCGACCTGGCATTCATCAAAAGGCAGGACAGGTCGGAGGCGCTGGCAGGATGGCTCCAAGACACATGGCAGTGAGTTGGGGGTCAGAACGCGGGACAGGCGTGAATTGCCTGACCCGGGTTCTTCTCACCTGACTAACCCCCCAACTCCTAGTGTAACACCCATGGCCCGACACAACGGGTATAGCAGTCCCTGCAGACATGGTGACCTAGGGGGAGAAGGGAAGGGGGAAATGCTATGAATAAAATATGTGACAACAACAATATGACAAAGTAGTAAGCAACCAAGGAATACAACAATAAAGGAAATACAATAAACCAATAAAAATAGAGAAAAAGCAATAATAATAATAAATGGCAATAAAAAGAAGAATAATGTTCAGCATCAAACAGGCACATACCAGAGCAGAAGGATAAAAGAGGGAAAGGGAGCAAATAGATAAAACAGGCATTGAGCAACCTTGAAAAGGAGAGCAGCCACTTGTGGAGGCTTGGGCAGATAGTGTTAACCAGAAGGTCAGCCTGGTGGAACCGATATGCGTCCTTGATGATGGTAACTGGCTCCGCTGACTTCTTCAATGGGTGGTTTGCAGGAATAATCAACCCCAGAGTCCAAATTGCAATCCCCCCCTCCAGCCTCAATCCCAGATACAGAGTACTAGGAGTTATGGAGTCCAGATCCAGTTGGGGAAGCCCCCAAACTAAGTTTGAAATAGCTCAGAGCCAAGGAGGGCACAAGGAGCAGCCATCAGTACTAGTTCACAATGACAGGACACAGCTCCGCAGGTCTCAAAGAGTGGAAACTGGGTCAGAGTCCCCCCAATCAGCCAAAAATGTGAACCACAGGGTACACAAACTCCAACAAAGATGTTCATCGTGATGGTGGAACCTCCTCCAGAATGCCAGACCCTGCCCAGGGTCCCCAAGAGCAGCCAACCCATCACCCCACCGGGCGGACAATCAAAGTAAGCTCCCAAGCCACGGACCCACCAGCAGAGCTCAGCAATAGATGGTCCGCACACGATCAGGGAGGGAGGGAAGGAAAGCGGTGAGCCATGATGGTAATAGGTGAAAACAGGCAACGACCACCACAGGAGCGATCCGTTGCCCTCAGAAGCTGACAGAACCCCCCGGGGGCCAGATGCTTGAAATCAGCCACGTACTCCCCACATCTCCGGGGAGCTCAGAACAGCAGGCAACGCAGCTGGAGAGGGCGAAGGGGTAGGAACCAATTCGGAGGCACCAGACAGGAGGTGAGTGGCAGGAGGAAACCAGCGCCGGCAGCCAGCGGAGATGAAACCAAGCCACCATCACAGCCCACAGTTCTGCCGAAGGCTCCCGATGGTCGGGGAGCTGGAAAAGCCGAGCCTCTGAGGCTTTTGCCACCCAGGCAACACCCTTTCCAATTACCTGAGATGGAAATTGGGAGTTGGGGGGCAGCTTACGACAGACGAGACCCCTGGCAAACGGAGCATGGCCAGCGAGAGGAGATCATAAAACAGAGCCTCAGTAGCAGCGTCATAACCAGGCTCCGGCGTTCCAGCTTCCAACATCTTCGAAGCTCCTATAGCCACTATCAGCAAGATGACACTCAAAGATGACACTCAGCAGCGGTGCTGACAGAGGTAGGCAAAACTCCAACAGGCGAGGCGAGAGGGAAGGAGCACTCGAACTCCATCAATGGAACGGCTTACTGCAGGACCAGTGTCCCAGCAAAAAGCTTCTTCTGGCATCGCCTCAAAATCCCGAACTCAGTCTCAGACTTGAACCCCCTTTGACCCCCCCAAGGTTCTGGCAGACATAGCGTGACTAAAAGAAAAAAGCACAAGGCGGCAGCTGATAAATGAAAATTTCGGGCACGCCAGGGAGCAGCCACTGTGAACAACCACTGACACCATCCGCCATCTTGAGCACATAGTTCTTGTGGAAGATAAATAAAACACAAATTTGAAAATAATTTGTTACATAGCATAGCTGTTGTGAGTTTTGGGGGTGTTTGGCTGTATTCTAGAAGCTTATTTTCCTGATGTTTCACCAGGCTCTGTGGCCGGCATTTTAAGATGGCAAGGAGCTCAGGGAACTAGGAGTTCTGTCTGTGATCTGGAGTGTAGAGTGAGTGAGACTGTGTGGTTTTAAAGTTGTGGGAAAGAGGAAACTTGTCCTATGCAGGAGAATATGCGTTAGTCATTGTATTGTGATGGAGGGATTAAGAAGTTTCACTGAAATCAGGGGTGGCAGCAATCCTTCTCTGAAGTTGATGGGTATTGCTAGCTGTTCCATTGTGTGACCTGATCACTGGTGTTTGTGGTTTTGAAACACTTGTCTAGAGATAAGATTATTTTTGCTTAGGAACTTTGTACATGAAAAATAAACAACCAACTAGCAGTAAATCAGAAATATGTTAATGCCCATCCCACCCCCAAGTCTTTATTCAATCACATTGCTAAACAAATTAACTCCAGGTGTATTGGATGCAAGGAACATATAAATGTTGAATAGCTCATTTACATGCATTTCCTTTTAATATGCACATGATTAGCTGATTCTTTGAGTGTAATAGTAGGCTAAGAATGCAAAAAAATAGGGTGTGCATGTGTACACAACATCAAACAAAAGGGTTTTTTCTGCATGAACTGTGAGTATTGTTTAATTTCCTTTTTAAGCTGTATGATTTAGAATAGATTTGTGTATCTGTGACAAGCCTGGTTTCACAATAATTGTGCAGATGAAAGATATCCAGAAATTAATTGTATCAAATGTGAATGATTTCAAAAGATGTGTGGATTACACTTATTACCTATTGTACTTCAGAAGGAACCTTGTAATAATATATGCTGATGACTGTTGTTTTTCTCATTTAAAAACAAGAGCAAGCCTTAGAAAATGTCCTCTTCTTCTTAGGGGTTTCCTACAGATGTGGGGTCAATTCTTTATATTATAAAATGTAACTTTTCCTAATTGACTGTGTCTTTTGGGTGTAGGCCACTGATTTGCATGTCATTATTGACATTGTACTGTCATCATGTTTTGATCACTCATGTGGCCCCTGTCCCATCAGTTTTTAACATGTTAAGCAGTTTTTGCAAGTGTCCATACCAGAGAAGCAAGAATTCTCTCATCTTCTCTGTAATTGATATCACACCTGGCTGATGTTGGATAATATCATTTGTAGTTGAATAAGGAGATGCACCATATCCAATGGAACATATTCATTCTGATAGCATGGAGACAGCTCTCAATGGTGATCATTGTTGCCCAGCATTGTATACCATACAGTTCAACAGGGTGGATAATTGTCTTTTAAATCATAGGTTTGAGACAGATTTGCATTCAATTATCACAGAGCACACCGGTGAATTCTTGCCAACACAACCAGGCTGCATTTACCCTTGCTCCAATGTCACCACTGTTGCTACCATTGTCTTGGAGATGGGAGCCAAGCTACCATAAGATATCCACCTTCTTTAAGTGTTGTTCATTTACTTGGAGCATTTTATTGGTGTTAGCAGTCACTAGCTACTGAGTTTTCTTGATGTTTAGGTGGAGTCCAAAATGTCTGAGGCAGTCATTCCATGTCTGAACTTGTCACTGCAGTTTGTTCCCAGTTGTAGCAGCAAGCACGACTTCATCAGCATAGAGCATGGTCCAAGAAGCATCCTGATGCAGGTCTTGTGCGATGGTATCCATGACGAACATAAACAGGAGTGGCAAATGTGTGGAGCCTTCATTCACTCCAAATGTCACTAGAAACCTGTTAGAGAGTCCAGCTGAACACTGCATGTGTCTGCTGGTGTTCTTGTATAGCATTTTGACCAAGACGTGGTTTTGACATTCCATGGTTACAGAGAACACACCAGATCAATTGATGTGGGACATGATCAAATGCCTTCGGCATTTCTAGGAATGCCATGTGCAATGGTTGGCTCTTCTCTTGGTGATTCTCTATGAACTGATGAGCTACAAAGATGGCACAAGTGATTCTGCATACTTTAACAAAGCCACATTGGTTGGTGGTGAGTTAGACAATGTTGTAGATGCAATTTCTACTGCACTGGTGATTTCTGTAGTAGTAATGGGCAGAATTTTCTGAGAAATAAACTGCAATGGGAATAAGACTTTTTAAGAAGATGTTGGAAATGATTTTGTGGAATCAAGAGAGTTTAGATCCTAGAGATCTATAGCAGTGTTTCCCAGCCTGGGGCTATACAGCTGTGAGGCCTGCCAGAGGAGGCAGAAAGATGGGAGAAAGTCATGCTTGCTGAGAGACTAACACAAAAACCTACAACCCTAGCAGCTGGAACAAGGAGGAGACAACCAGGCTTCTCATCCCTTCCCCCTCTCCTACCAGGAACTGGGGCCATAAAGCTGTGAGGCCTGCCAGAGACAGCATCTTTAGCACACACCTTGAAGTATGCACTTTGTGCCACACTTAGTACAGCAATTGGTGCCGCAGAGACTACTCAAATATCGGGGTGAAGCAACATGAAAGGCAATGTAGGAAAACGTATTGTTAATATTTTGGGTAATGGAAGACATGGTGATCTTAACGTTCTTCAGCACTACAGAAGAAGGAAGGACTACAGGGTATTGATAACTCCCAAGGTACATACAAATTTGAATTGCTCTGAAAAACATAGTGACAGGATCCCTGGACTGAAAACTTTGCTGGTAAAGGCAAGATCACTTAATGGGAAATCAACAATCATTCAGGACCTGATCCTGCAAGAACGTCCTGACCTCACTTGCATTGCAGAGACTTGGCTGGATGAGGCTGGGGGTGTCAACCTCACTCAGCTCTGTCCCCCAGGTTTCTCTGTGGAACAACAGGTCAGACCAGGGGGACTGGGAGGCGGAGTGGCAATAGTCTACTGCAGGGATGACAAAACTTTTTGACACCGAGTGCCCAAACTCAGTGATGGGGTGAAACTGAGTGCCCAAACTCAGTGATAGGGACAATGACAGTGGGGGGTGGGTGGGGTCGGGATCGGAGGCAGTGGGGGGTCAGGGGGGTCAGGATTGGTGGTGATGGGGATGGGGATGGCGGTGGCAGGGTCGGCCTGGCACGTGACATGCTCCCTGCCCCTCCTACTCCCCCCTCTGCAAATTCCTCATGGCTGGTCTAGCGGAGAGGGAAGTGGGGGGCAGGAAGCATGTCATGTGCCAGGTGAAAGCTCTCTGCATGCCACCTTTGGCATGCATGCCATAGATTTGCCATCCCTGGTCTACTGCAACTCCATCCCTCTTGCTAAATGTCATGTTCCCCAATTTCCTGGTTTTGAATGTATGTAATTAAAAGTAGGAACCAGGACAAGATAGGAATTCTCTTGATGTATCGCCCTTCCTGTGACACAACAACTTATTTAAGCTCAGTTTACTGAACTGATAACAGGGCTGATGTTGGAGTCCCCTTAGCTCATCGTTTTGGGGGACATTAACATCCATCCTGAGGCAGCTCTGTCAGGGATGTCTGAAGAGTTCATGACCTCCATGTCAATAATAAGTTGCCAATCAGCTATTGAGCACAATTCAAGGTGCTGACTTTGACCTACAAAGCACTATGACCTGGGTCCTAGCTACCTTAAAGATCGATTCTCACAATATGAACCAACTGAGGTGTTAAGGTCATCAGGAGAGGCCCTTCTCTCCATCCCACCACCCTCACAGGTATGTCTTGTGGGAACACATGAAAGGGACTTCTCATCTGCTGCACCCTGACTCTGGAACCCCCTTCCACTAGAGGCCAGCCCCATCTCTGATGTCTTTCCGGAAACAGGCAAAGACCATTCTCTTCAGGCTAGCTTTCCCTGAATGATGGACTACCTAATACGTGACTTTTATAAGAATCTATCATACATGAACACTTAGATTTTGTGTTTATAGACTTTTTGATTGCATTTACACTATGTTTTCTATGTTAATTTCCCTCACTCATAAATTTACAGGGAATTTTCTCTCTTTTTAACTGCTCACATTCTCTGGTAGCTTTAATGTAATGTTCTTTTTGATGCTGTAGGATGTCCCTCTGTTCCCCATTCTCAATACTTGAATATGTCTTAATTGTACTGGTTGCATATTATGCCTCATTACTGTAAGTCACCTTGGGTCCTTTTCAGGAGAAGTAAGTAAGTAAGTAAGTAAGTAAGTAAGTAAGTAAGTAAGTAAGTAAGTAAGTAAGTAAGTAAGTAAGTAAGTAAGTAAGTAAGTAAGTAAGTAAATAAGGGCATAAATTGTTTTCTGGGGTTTATAGTCACCTTATATGTATTGTAGTCCTTGTTAAACAATTTCTTCCTTGATCTTTTGGAGCAGAATATTGAAGTTAACATTTATGTGTGCACATGAGAGACAGACTGTGGAAGAAAGAAACCTTTGCTTGGCTATTATAAAAGGGAATTGCAACTCAAGAAACTTTGGGAACCTCTGATCAATAGGCTTCCATGACAGTTCTCTCATACATACCTGTCTACATGGAATGGCCTGGCACCTGGACATGGAACATGCCAGCACACATAGTAAAACTATTATACACCATACACCATACAGTATATTTAGAAGGTCTCCAACTTCAGAATTAAGAATTCCTTCGTTATCTACAAATCTTTCAGGCATGGAGGAGAGACATCATCATGGACCATTGACTGCTTCCTTATGGACTTCAGATTGCTCTTGAAATGTGTTTGTTTCCTACCTAATCATGTTTTCCACCTCTAATTCAAATATGTTCACCTTGCTCAGCAAACCATATAAACAATTAATCTTAATGAGTTCTTTCAAGAAACTTTTAAAAAAGAAAATTAAAGAAAATTTTAAAAAACCACCTACAATAGCCAGGGTCCTTTAAAAAACTAACACCAAACATCAGCTGTAGAATTATTTGGCTCCAGTTGAAATAATGAATCATAATAGCTATATTGAATAGGCAAATGTGATAAATTGGTTCCTAAGTGTATATCTCCAGTATAATATTCAGTGTATCTGTTCTTCCATTCTGGAGATAGATTTATCTTTTCACATGTGTTTTCTCTTCCATTGAGCTATCCCTATATCTAAATGATTTGTCTCAGGGTGAGGATTTTAAACCACACAAGCTCACAGTGAAACATCTGTTGAGCTTTGTGGTGCCTCAACATTTTGTCCTGTGCCTATTTTTGGTTTTCCCACTCCTTTTTGTTTAATATCCCCTCATTTAAATGTTGTCAGCTTTCTGAGACAAACATAAATACCACTTTAGAGTATGAGGATACCTGTGATATTTGGGCAGCATGACCAATGAGATTTGGAAATATTAGTAAAATAGATTTTGGAGGAAAACTGAGATGAACTGGGCAGATCTCTCCTTTGATAGGAAGACCTGGGTGAATGTCAAAAAATTAGCAGTGGAAACATAAATTACACATATTAGCTTATTTTCATTGTTTTAGTTGTCTTGCCTTCACAATTCTTGACCAGGTGTTGTGCCTGATGACTGGAAGGTAGTGGATGTAACACCAATCTTCAAAAAGGGATCCTGAGGTGATTCAGGAAATTACCGACTGGTAAGTTTGACATGTGTTGCAGGTAAAGTGATGGAAACCATCCAAAAAGATAAAAATAATAGGCACATAGAAGAGACGGCACTGTTGAAGGAGGGCCAACATAGCTTCTGCAAGGGCAAATCATGCCTCACTCATCTGTTGGAGTTCCCTGAGTGTGTCAACAAGCATATGGATAAGGGAAATCCAGTTGACATTGTTTCATCTGGGCTTTCAGAAGACCTTTGGCAAGGTCCCGCACCACAGGCTCTTGAATAAACTTGTCCATGGAATCAAGGGACAGATCTTGTCCTGGATCAGCAACTGGCTAAGGGGCAGGAAACAGAAAGTAGCACTAAATTGACACTTCTCCAAGTGGAGGGAGGTAAAGAGTGGGGTCCCCCAAGTTTCATTACTAGGACCCCTGCTTTTCAACACTTTTCACAAATGATCTAGAAGTAGGAGTAAATAGCAAGGTAGCCAAATTTGCTGATGACACTAAATTATACATGGTAGTAAAAACTGAGAGAGATTGTGAGGAGCTCCAGAGGGATCTCTTGACAGGGATCATTAGGAAGGATAAAGAAAATAATTCAGCAAGTGTCATTTTGCCTCTTTATAAATCTATGGTGTCCAGAGTATTGTGTACATTTCTGGTCATCATACCTCCAGAATATCATGGAAATGGAAAAAGTGCAAAGAAGCACAACCAGGATGATTAGGGGACTGGAACACCATCCTTACCATCTAGGCTGCAAAGGCAGGGCCTTATGGACAAGGTAGATAAGGAAAAGATGTTTTCCGCATCACACAACACTAGAACTGGGGGACACTCCATGGAACTTTTGGGTGCTAGACATCAAACAAATAAGAGAAAGCAGTTTTTCACCCAGAGGATCACTGGTCTATGGAACTCCCTGCCAGAAAAAGTAGTGACAGCTGTCAGCTTTGAGAGCTTTAAGAAAGGATTGCACACGTTCATGGAGGACAAAAGTATCAATGGCTATCATTATGGATGCCTAAGAATAACCTCTGGGTTGGAGAGATAGGCAGGAGACCTCTCAATACCAATACCAGCAAGACTGTTCTTATGTTCTTATGTTCTTATAGAATTGCAAAGACACATCGAATTGCTGAATTCCAGGCAAGAGCTAGTGAAAAAATTCTCTTTTTTCTTGTCATGGTTTTCATCATTAGCACAACTGACACTCTGACTCCGTATTAATATTTCAGGATCCATTTGGAATGCTTCAACATTAATTATCCTATATCTAGCTATACAAAACAGAGATTAGGAGTTAGACCATGAAACCTACAAAAATTATTATTATACTATATTAAGATATACATTGTTTATAGAGATGGGCATGAAATGCCAAAATTGTATTTTGTTTCATTTTTTGTTTTGTTTCGCCCATTTTGTTTCATTTGAAACAATTTTTGTAAACAAATTCATTTTGGTTTTCATTTATTTTTGTTTTTTATTTTATTTTAAAACCTGTGCCATTCCACCCAGTGCATCTGATGGGGGGGGGGAGGCATGGGGGTTTTGAACTTTTTTTTGCCACCAAAGCTGACCATTTTCAGAGGGCTCCTGCTGAGCTGACATCAGCTGGACTCCTTTAAAAATAGCCCAGACACCACCAGGGGATCCCTCTGCTGCTGACTTGGCCATTTTTAAAGGGGTCCAGCTAATGACAGCTGGGCACGAGCCCTCTGAAAATAGTTGAGAAGCCAGCACAGCTGACGTTCCCAAGCACCAATCAGCTGGTGCACGGGACTTCAGTGGCTGGCAACAAAATGTTTTAAAAGCCCACACTTTCTCCCATCTGATTGGGCACATTGGGGGAATGGTGCAGGGTTTTTTAAGTGGTTTCCCATAGGAATGCATTGCTTCAATGCTTCCTATGGGAAAACAAAAACCAAAACGGAATGAACCAAAAATTTTAATTTTGTTTTGTTTCATTTTTCTTTGAAGGGGTATTATGTTTTTCATTTCTTTAGGTAACGAAACAAAAACAAAAAAAAAACATTTTGTGCCCATCTCTTTATATTTACTGATATGCTACTGGTGTACAAGAGAGGTGTAAGGTTGATTTGTAGATCATTGATTGATTTGAGATAATTAAATAATGAATAGGATTAAGTATTTTAAAAATTTATTTGTCATGTGTTTGCAGTACAGTAGGACCCCCATATATATGAGGACATGTTTACAGAGAGAGGGGGGAGGGAGGGACAGGGAGGGACAGGGAGAGGGGGAGAGAGAGAGACAAATCCATGGATAAAAGTGAATGTTAAATATATAGTATAGCAAGTGTGTGTGGGGGACCGGAAACACATATTTTAACATGCATTAACAGAACCAGCCACTAGAGGGTGCCAGATACTATATTATGCATAATATTATCTTTGGATATGGAGGTCCTGCTGTACTTCTCTTTTTTGATTGACGAATGCAACTGTGCACTTCTATTCAATAAATATGCTTACACTTCAGTCACAACCCATTATTTGACCTCCAGCCTACTAATTTTGCTTGCAGTCTTTTTGAGGACATCCTCCACTGTACAAATGGTGGAAAAGAATGCCCTTTCCTTTGGCAAAGAACACACTCATACACACAAAAGGTCTGGCTTTCTATTTAAGAAAATGAAAACAACCCATTGTATTATTTCTACTCTTTGTAAATGAAGCAGCAGCCATTGTGATTTTGCACAATTCACATTATTTGTGTCAACATTCTTTTTTCACCAATTTTCTTTGACACATCCTTCACTTTCACATTCTCTTCTTTTGTGAAAATATGCTATTTAATATTTGTCTCTCTTGTGGAGTAAAAATTATATAACCTAGGATTTACATCTCTAACTAGCTAAAGAAATACATGAGGGAATGTCCATGAGGCCACGAAAAGATGCAAAAGGATATTCACAGAGCTAGGGCAGCTCATGAGAGGAGCAGTTGTCCATGAGAGTATGGTGCACTAGCAAGAGGAGCTGCAGCTCAAATCAGAAGGAAATTATCCCACAGTAAGACTCTTCGAGAAAGAAGACAGTATTTCAGGGACAGTATTTTTGGGATAGAAAAAATCTTTTTGACTCCATCTGCATTGCAGTAGAAAGTGAAACAACAATCTCTCTGGCATACAAATGTTTTCTCAGACACTAATGGTCTTCTTTGATAAAGTTCTGGTCCTTTCCTTTCTCCTTAAAATGCAGATTTAATTCAGGGGTGTTCAAACTTTTTGTAAGGAGGGCCAGATTTGGTGGCTGAGGGGGTCTGACTGTCCCCCAACACTGCCCCCTGTAAGCCCTACCCACTGACCCCTTGCAAGTCCCACCCACTGCCCCATCCTTACAAAAAAATTGGACACCCATGAATTAAGGAAAAAGCAGGACAAATTCCTAGTCTGATAGAAAGGGGCAGCACACTGGTGGAAGAGCTGATAATAATGAAGCAGGGAGAGGAGGGGGAAGTGACAACATGTGAGAGTGAGCAAAATATAAATAAATAAATATATCCCTCCAGCCTTAATATCTGGGTCCATGGTAGCACACCTTCCTTGAAAGGAAGGGGGACCAGAGGCAGCAGCCAAATCAGCCTTTACCTACAGTTCATGGTCTGGGTGGGAGGGGAAAGAAAGCTGAGGCTCAACTGAGCACATTCCTGCATTGCCCAGATGTGGGGGGATGTCACAGAGTGAAAATGGCAGTGGTAGTAGGAGGACAAGTCGGTTACTCACCTTCACCTGGACTAGGCTCCACCACCGCCTTCAGTATCCACAACAGTAGCAGCAGCAGCAATGTGAACTCACGAGCAGAGGGTGATGATGATGACACCCACTCACCAGTGGGGCTTGTGGATGCCTCTCCTGCTGCCCCCTGAGCACCATGTTATAGGTCTTCCCAAACCCTCTTCCTCGGGGGAGAAGCTGCCACTGCTGCCGCCCCAGAATTCTTCAGCTCCTCTTTCTTTCATCCCCTGACATCTCCTTCCCTTGCTTTTCTTCTGCCACCCCTCCTTGTAGTGTGACAGGAGCCGGTCCCTATCCCTCGGCTACTTGTCCTCCCCATGGGGGTCATAGCATTAGAAAGGTTGAGAACCACTGGGCTAAAGCTTTCCACCACACCTGCCACTGCCTTCCTAATGTGTCTGCCGCTTGCTCTCCAGGAAGGAAGGAAGGCTAGCAGGCAGGTGTGGCCGGAATTGGTGGATGCAGCAGCCATGGCACCTCTTTTTGGGGCAAGCAGAAAGGGAGCATGGTGAAGCACCAGAAAGGAGGATGGCAGGCAGTGCCAGTGCTGAGTGACAGGCAACCAGCACCATCAGGAAAAGGGCCAGGATGGCCCTTTTACGCCTGCAGCCTTTCACTGACCCCTTGGATCTCCTCCTGCCCGTGACCGGTGACAAGCCTCCCTTGCCAGATGGTGGGATGAGTGAGGAGAGAATGAGCAGGGGTTCCCTGGTGGAGGTGGTGGAAGTGGAGCAGGAAGAGACATCCATGGCTGTGGAGGAGGAGGAGGAGGAGAAAAAGAGAGGAGGAGGAGGGGGGAGGAGGAGGAGAAGAAGAAGAAGGAGAAGGAGAAGGGAGAGAATCTGGAAGGAGTGTTGCAAAGGAGGGAGGGGGAGGGAGGGACAGGCCAGCCAGCCATGGGCTAATCAAAATGGCCTGATCCAGCTCATGGATTAGACATTGGACATGGCTGATTTAAATGATAGTGATTAAAAATCTTGAAGCTTTTTTTAAAATGACTAAAGACATTGTAGTACTGTATTCCCCCTATAGCAATTTATTTCCTAAATTTATGGAAGGAATTTCAAGAGTTAAAGGGAAGAAATAATTCATAACCATGTTAGAAGAAGAACTGAATCATAATGTATGTGGAACAATAGAACCCTGTGTGGTTCCATTAAAGAAAAGATTTAGGTCAGTACACAATTATTTCACTTACTTTACTCAGCCCTTACATCTGCATATTTTCTACTTCAGATAGTAATTTGTGACCTCTTATTCTGCCTTTCCATGCTTTCATCCTCCATTATACTCATCCCAATGTATATTTCTTGATGAAATAATTTGGACCAGTAATTTAAAATATTTCTGTGGCAGCCTATAACTACAAAACTTTTATAAGAAATCAGCAGGAATCTCAGGTACAGTATGTACTTTCAATATCTTCACGGAAAATGGATTTAGCAAGCTAGAAATCAATGTATTGGATAGGATATTTTTTTTCCATGTCAAAGCTTTCTCTTTTTTTGCAATGGACTGTAAAACAGATTCTTAGAAATACAAACTGTTTGCTTTAATTAGCAATGTCACTGAAGTAAAAGAAAAGATACAAGGGTGTGTGTACTGTCTGTAAGCTTCCTGTAGACACTTGATTGTCCCCTTTGTGAACAAAATGCTGGACTAAATGGGCCTTTGTGCTTCCCTAGCACAGCTATTATGTTATTGTGCAGCAAAACAAATCAGTATTCTACAAGACAATTTTAAAAAAGGAGGACAAAATTTAAACAAACAAATATATGTAAATTTGAAACTCTGCTTTGATTCATCACCAAATCTGGCACAGATGTAGTGGAAGATCTACTTGTCCTCTTCACCAATATTGGGGAGTTTTGGATAAAAGGTGTTTGAGTTATGAGTTTCGAAAAGTAAAACTATTTTATCTTCCCATTTGACTCAGGATGAAAAACAAGTCAAATAAATTGAAAATAATAATTTTGCTTCTTTTGAAGAAAATGGTTGGTTCCATCTGTTTTTTAAAAAGTTTTTGAAAGAATTCAAGCTTCATGTGATAAAATGTTGATTCTCAAAAAAAGGTCTTTCAAAAGCCCGCTTAGTTCTAACACTGAGGATATTTTGTGGTCCAAGCTTGCTAGAAGAACTTTGTGAAATAAAATGTTGCATACATTCATAGGTGTGGGTGGAAATTATCTGCAGTACAGCAGGGCAACAAAAGAGTGATAGAAATAGATTCTAAAGACGCATTTTCATTAAAGAGTTAAAAAAAAAAGAGAGAAAGATTGCTTTAAAGAAAATAAAGGACTTGCATTCTTCCAAAATGAGGAACATTTTGCCATGAATCTTCAGGGAATTAGTATAAAATTGTAACTTCAATACTTCCCCTTAACTTAGAAAAACAGATATCAATTTGCAGCATTCTCTCTGGATATCTGAGATGAAACAATCTCCTCACATATGTTTTCAAAGAAAATATCATCTTCATATCTGGGGCAATCTGAATTTTTGACACAGTAAACCAGGACAAATTACTGTATTTCTCGCTCCAAAAGACACACTGGGTCATAAGACGCACCTAGTTTTAGAGGTATGTTTGTGTGAAAAAAATATTCATACATACATACTATGGTCTTCAGTCCCAGTGATGCTGCTCTTGGGAGGCCTAGAGTGGCATGGCTGCAGAGTAAAATGTGAAGATAAGCTGCCCCCACCCCAAGTTTCCATGCTGGGAAGCCACTGGCCCTAGCAGAGGCCTCTGGACCCATTGCAGGTCCCAGCCCCAGCTACAGGTTTCCCAACTGGCTGTTAAGAAAAAATTACCTTGCATGATTGATTTTTTCCATATAATAGAAGAGAGAGTAACCATCCACTATGGTGAGCATAGAGATGCTCTTCACAACATCATGAAGGTGGTTCATGAGGTGTTGACCTCTTCGAGATTATAGATTATACATTATTTTGATCTTGATTTCAAGTTACAACTTTTGCTTATTCCCAGCCTGCTTTTTTATTTCAAAAGCAATGTCACATACAGTGGACCCTCATATAACAAATGGGTTGTTTAACATAAAATCAATTTAAAGGGGAAAAAATTCTGGAGATAGGGGGAAATTGCTTAACAGAATCACCGACGGGGAAAATTCTACAACAAAAAATGGTCGCAATTACGGATTAATCCATTTTCAATGCATTCCTATGGGAAATTTGTACAAAGGAAAATTTGCTTAACAGAATTTCATTTGGAACAAATTAATTCCTTTATACAAGGTACCACTGTATTTTGGAAAACATGCCGGTAGAGCAAGGATATAGAAATCAGAAGATAGCTTTTTAGTGTGCAGTCTGTGGAGCAGGCATGGTGGCACTTCTTTTCTTGAGACATTCAAGGGCATGAATGTTTCTCCACTGTTGAACTCTCACACACTTGTACTTCACAATTTCATTAAGTCCAAACCAGCCTTTTAACATATTTTTGCATAGACAGACTACAAAAACATCCCCATTGTTTTTGGTTCTGCCATTCTTCTGCAATCATATTAGAGATCATGTGCTCAACTTCTGGGATCCTCTGGCACTAAGTATTTCAACATGAGGGAAGTTTCTGTTGAAATCTGTGTGTAGTTTAGGTTTACTTGATCTTAAAATCATAGAATCATAAAGTTGGAAGAGATCTCAAGGGTCATCCAGCCCAACCCCCTGCCATGCAGGAACCCCCATCACATTACTCATGACAGATGGCTATCCAGCCTTTGCTTAAAAACCTCCAAAAAGTAGACTCCACCACCTTCTGTGGCAGCATATTCCACTGCCTGAGAGCTCTAACCACCAGTTCTTCCTAATGTTTAAATTCAAAATATTTTCCTGTAGTTTGAAACCATTGCCCCGAGTCCTAGTCACTAAAGCCACGGAAAACAAACCAGTCCCCTCTTCAATATGACATCCTTTCAATTTTTTTAAAAAGTCAGGAAATTTGATTCTTTTTAACAATCCTCTGATTTATGTATGTTGACTATTGTGCTTGAAGAACTTTCAGTTAGACATATTATTATTTGCACAGTTCTTCAATAACATCAAAATATTCCAGTATATGGAATTGTGGTTCTTTATTCAAAATGCCAGGAAATGGTCTGATGTTGTTGAACAAGATAATTTGCTGAAAAACAGATTTGACATGTGATTTGTGCTTGAGGGAAAAGTGGTTAAACTGATGAAAAAGGGAGTCAGGTTCTGAGATGTCCCCCTCTTTGGTGTCTCTATGTGAATGATATTGAGAGCTAGAGGGTATCCTGTGTAGACCATCTTGACTGTTGACATGGATGTCAACAACATTCCATCTGGCCTTTGCTATATTACGTTTGGCATTTCTTCCCCTGCAGGCAATGTGGACATGATATTGTGAAGCAACACTGGATGTTTTGACAGAATACACAATAGCCCATATTCATAAACTGGAGGGTTTTTGAAGAACTGTTCTTGTGTTATCTATGAAATGATAGCATGGTATAGTGGAGAGAGCCTAAAACTGAGTTTGGAGATAGCTCAGTTCAAAAACCCTCCTTGCTATAGAAATATAAAATATGTGGTGCAGATTTTAACCATGCATTCTCTGAAAATGTCACATGCTTTTACAGCTGCATTGCTATCTATGTAAGTGAGAAGCAAATTGGTGGCACATGAGAATGAGAAAGAAATTAGGCCCATAAATTTGTTATACAATGGAAAGAGGAAAAAAAGTTGATATCATGGATGCATCCAAAATATGCACCACATTTAAAGCCTTTGTTTGAAATTGAATCATATGGGACATACTGTGGTATCCATTCCCTAAAAGACCTGATTTTTATTTTTGGTTATTCCCATTTTAGGTTGCTGAAATGCACTTATGTTAGGCTTTATTTTACAGAAAAATCAACTCCATTAAAGGAAGGAAATGAAACATCTGGTCCCAGTAGAGAAGGGGCTGCACATTGGGTGTATGTAAGTTATTTTTAATTTAGTTTTATATGTTTATATTTTATAAAATTTAAATAAATAAACAAGATTAAAAAAGAAATGTCAACTGGTATATTATGCTGCAGCCAGATGGATGACTGAGGCTGGTTACCCACATTGTGCCACCCCTTTGATACAACAATTTCACTGGTTTCCAGTTTATTTCTGGACCCTAATCAAAGTGTTGGTTAAAACCCCTTATACTTGCGGTCTGGCCAATCTGAAAGACTGTACCTCCTTATTTAAGCCCCAGTGAGGCACTTACCTTTTATTTTTCAGTTAGAAAGTCCTTCCATCTTTTCTTGGAAGAGAAATGGCACATTTTTGCTCTAAACCAATGGGATAGGTTATTCGATGCCATCTCCTCCAAGAACAGCAGAGTATTTTGGCAACTGGTGTCCCGTTCCAACCCGGTTCCCTCTTTAACTGATGTTCCTCCCATTTCTCCCTCTGCTTGGACTGCACACTATTCTAAAATCTTTGCTGCTTCTGACCTGGTATTCCCTTTTCCTCCCCTGCCCCCGACCTCCCCCCTTGGCCACCTGTCTTAGAACCTGAAATACTAGAACTAATCAGCACCTTGAAACCCGGAAAAAGCCCTGGGACCCGATGGGATTGTAAGCAAAATACTGATTAATGCCCCCAACTGGTGGGCTCCCTTCCTGGCTAAACTATTTACCTGGATCAACCATTTTGGGATTTTCCCAGAATGTTGGTTATTTTCTATTTTAGTACCGATCTTCAAAAAGAATGACCCTACATCTCCGTCCAACTATAGGCCTATTAGCCTCCTCTCTACTATAGGTAAACTCTATGCAAAATCCCTTCTCAAACATTTAGTTGTCTGGGCGGAGGCGAAGTACCTTCCCAGCAACAAACAAATTGGTTTCCGTCCAGGATCATCCACTTTAGACCATGCACTTTTGCTGTCTTTCCTCGCGGAAAAACATTCCTCTCACTTTAAAGGGAAACTCTACACTGCTTTCATCGATCTGAGAGGTGCGTTTGATTCTATCAATAGGAACCTATTATGGCATAAACTTGCTTCTTGGGGAATTGACTCTTGACTCCTTTTCCTAATTAGGAATCTTCACTCCTCCAATTCATGTCGGGTCCGTATAAACCACAAGGGCTCCCTTTCTGAAAGGATTACTATATCTAAAGGTGCCTGTCAGGGTTGTATATTAGCGCCCCAACTATTCAATCTCTTCCTTGCCGATTTACGTTATCAACTATCTCATTGTGATAAGTATGCCCCTTGTTTGAGTAATTCCCCATTACCTATTCTCCTTTATGCTGATGATTCAGTCCTTCTTTCCATCTCTAAAATCAGGCTACGCCATCTTCTATCTGCTTTTCATACTTATTGTATATCTAATGATCTAATAATCAACTCCAAAAATCCAAAATATTGTTTTTTTCTCATCTATGGAAACTGCTATCCTGGAGTATTGACAGCAGACCAGTCAAACAAGTTAAAACATTCAAATATTAGATATAAATTTCCACCATCGATTAGAATGGAATTTCCATATAGACTTGGCAATATCTTCAACCAAACTCCATTTGAATGCAGTATCCCGTTTTCATTACCATAGTGGCAACCAGTACGTACCTGCATCCCTCAAGGTCCTTCAGACAAAGACCTTGAGTCACCTTCTGTACGGAGTTCCAATTTGGATCAAGGCTGCTTTCACAAAAGTAGATCTAATAATTGCCTCCTTTTAAAGGCAAATTCTAGGTGTTCCCAACACAATCAAACTTTCAATAATGATGCTTGAGTTGGGCATTCACTTACCTTCTCCTCTGGCATGGTCTTGGGCCATCAAATACTGGTTAGCCCTCTATTATAATTCCTCCCCTGGTTCCTTACTCTTCAAAATGTTAAAGGATCCCTTTACTTCCACCTGGGATTTCCTCTTTGTAAACAAACTCCACAACTTAGGTTTCACTCTTGATTATTTTTTCTAACTTTGACTTTAAAAGAGCTTACTTGACCATTAAGGCAAAATTATTTGAAGAAGAAACTGAATTACTTCCCTCTAGTCTAAATTGGACCTGCTCTCCACGTTTGTTTAACTTATCCCCTGTTTTTGGCCATGATCTCTGTTATTTCCGTAAGCTAATTAATCCAAATAAGAGACGTGCTTTCATGTTGGCCAGACTCAATATATTCCCCTCCTCAGCACTCTCAGGAAGATACCTGGGTATACCATTGTCCCAGAGGCTTTGTAAATTTTGCCATCCCGAACCGGACACAATCCCTCATATACTGTGTCATTGCCCTGCCCATACCAGGTTATGCAAAGAGTTTTCAGATCCAATTATATCTATGTTCCCTGGCCCTCCAGAGGAAAACACAAGCTTTTTACTTCATGACAATTCCGAATGGGTCACCTTACAAGTTGCAGATTTTCTTGTAGCCATTATTAATAAGAAATGAGAGTGTATCCCCTTTTGGCCTTTTACCTATTGTTTTATTTGACAATGCTTTTCCCATCACTGTTTTGGTTGTGTTGTATTTTCTCTGTTTTAATGCCAATAAAGGTGTATGTATGTAATATGCATTGAGATCAGCAGGGGAGTACATTCTCTTTGTTCTACTACGTTCAGAGGGGTGTGGCCATACATCTTATATTTTTGTGGTCATACATTTTATATTTGTCACAGCATATTGTAACTATATCTTCTCTTATCAGCAGAGTACTACATTCCCATTTTCTAATTTACGCAACTCTAAAGATTCTTAAAGTTATGACTATCACAACTTAGTCACAGGAAGTTTTGCAGCCAAACCACCTCAAAAATCCAAAGTAATCACCACAAGGAGTTATAAAATATGAATTACTGACTAAAAATATTGCTTACCTAATGGGGCAACAGACCTGAAGCACACACACACCTTCACATATGCACACAAATCATTTTTTGCTTGACATAAATTCTGAAATCACAACTGTTCTATGAAATGTACAATATACATTTGAATTTGGTTCTTTTTGTCAAATATTTGTATCACCAGTAAATCAATAAACACTTTGTATGTGATACAAAGGCATGTATTATTTTTGGGATGTCTAAAGTATGTACCTTTTGATATAATAGTTTTTTTGCAGAAAATTGTGTAAATATGTAAAAACCGAGATATACAAAATGTGTGTGTGTGTGTGTGTGTGTTATTATTATTATTATTATTATTATTATTATTATTATTATTATTATTATTATTATTATTATTATTATTATTATTTCTGAGATGTGTCCTTGTCTTTATAATCAAGAGTAGAAATTCATTATTCAAACCTCTGCATCCCATAAAATGTGTACCTAAGGCTAATCTATGTACTGCATTAAGTATTTGAAAAAAATATGTTGTCATTAATACGAGTCCTCATTATTGAAGATTTATTAGCAAAATTGGATATTCAATTTTTCACATGAATTATTTGTACATTTCTGCCCAGACTAATTTCCTCAACTCATTTCTGAACATTTAATCCTGTTGTACTTGGCCTTTATTGTGCACACTCTGGATCTTTGCTAATGTTTTAATTAACAAGAAAAATATCTTAGTGCCCTAAAGCAAACCCTTTTCATCCTCCAGATTGCCTTTTTATGAATGAAAGATTTAGTCATTTTACATGAGCAGTAACTGATTATTTTCTCATATAAGCCAAATTGAAAACATTATTTTCATGGCTCACTTTGTTTCTCATACTTTGGCTCCGGATCAGCTCATTGTGTCAGATTTTATTTTTCCTTTTTCTTTTTACTCCTATGCTATAGCATTAATCTCTGACAAGCTCCATAATATGTTCATAAGAAAAAAAAAGGAGAGATTTAGACAGACACTAAGAGATGCATATTTCCTGTTCTACTCTAGGTGAAGCAATGGAACCAAATACATCAAGAGGTGGCAAGTGCTCCAACACTGGAGGCAATCAAGAGAAATTTGGACAACCACCTGGCAGATATCCTTTGGATTTGCACTCCTGCATGGAGCAGAGGTTGGACTTGATGACCTTATAAGCTTCTTCAACTTCACTACTCGATGATTCAAAGTCTAAGACCAAGAAAAGAGTAATACAAGAGAATTTGGAACTGTAAAGGAAAATCCAAAGCTATAGCCCCAAAAGTGTTCCAAACAATGAAACAAGGTTCAGTCAGTCTGGAGCAAGGGATGTGGGCATGCTGGGAAAATGCAGAGGCAAGCTGCTTCCAAAAGGGGCATGGTGGCTTAACAGGCTAGAGCACTGAAACTGTCAACTGCAAAGTCAGCACTTTGGTGGTTTGACTCCTGAGTATCACACAGTGGAGTGAGCTCCCATTGTTAACCCTAACTCCTGCCAACCTAGTTTGAAACCATGTAAATGGAAGTAGATAAATAGGTGCCACTGTAAAAAGTGGGAAGGCAAACAGTATTCCACATGCAGAAATGTGTTCAGCCATGCTGGCTACATGGCCACGGACTTGCACAACACTGGCTCTTTGGATTAGAAACAGAGACAAGTTCTGCCCCTAGAGTCAGACATGACTAGCACACGTGTGCATGGGGACTCTTTACCTTTACCTTTTTTAGCTGCTTCCATTGCATTGCAGAGACAACTGAAAGCTTTCTAGTGGTGTAGCTGCAGCCCCATTCAGCACACAGTGGTGAATGTTGAGATAGCACAGTGAGAACCCAGCTTCTTGATTTGGTCCCTGGGTCTCCCTGGAAGAAGGGACTAGAGATGGGATACCACTTGCATGAAGACTTTTTTGCATTTTCGGTTTTGTTTTTTCAATTTTGTTCAGTCTTCTTTGTTTCCAGTGGCTTTGGGGCTGAAAATTTTTTGAAAACAAAACAAAAACAAAATTGAAGCACTCAATTTCCACAGGCTCAGGCTCTTGCAGGCTGCATTGAACTAAAAAGAATGCTAACATCCATCAATTTTTTGTTTTTGTTTTCATTTTTTGGGTTCATACACTACTGAAACTACTCTGCTGAAATTTTTTTGCAAAAATGTCATGAAAATGAAAACGAATCATCACTCATTCACTAATTACTTGTCAGGTTAAACAACAATACTTGAACCATTTTTTTGTTTCTTGCCCATCTCTAGAAGGACCTCTTGTAGTGGATAAATTTACAAAAGACTTCTTTTGCAGCTGGGCTTGCCAACTTGGGTCTTCAAACTAGCCATTTGTTCAGTCTTCTTTGTTTCCAGTGGCTTTGGGGCTGCCCCATCTCCTTCTCAGACTCCACACCTCAGCACTCATCATCCACAGGATCAGGCTCTGAGGCTCCAGGATATGGAGATCATCCATCCCATTAGGCTTTGGAGTGTCCAGTTCTTTGGGTTCATACACACTAGAGAACTACTCTGCTCAGCTCACAACAGTATACTAAAGTGATAGCTCATCACTCATTCACTGAATTACTTGTCAGGTTAATATATATATATATTTGAAGATTTCTTTGTTTATTTCTTCTGAAGGATCTCTGAAGTGGGAAAACTTACACACACAGTATTTTGCATAAGTACTAATAATAGTTCATCAAACTATCGAAGAAGAAAAATGAGGAATATTTGACAATATCCACCATAGTGAAAATGCTGTGCTTAAGTCAATAGTTACTGGAGGCATAATAAAGGAATATCCAGAAACTAAGCAAGAATTTAAAAGTCAACAAATGCAAAGCCAAATAGAGAACTGACATAGCAAAGCACTGTGTGGTCAGTTTATAAGAGACACCAATGATAAGATCAACCAAAAACAAACATGGCTTTGGTTAAGAAAAACAACTTTGAAGAAAGAAACTGAAGGACTAATAATGGCAGCTCAAGATCAACCCTTAAGAACAAATGGCATAAAACCGAAAATTGATAAATCATCAAAATATAGTAAATGTTAATTTTGCAAAGAAAAGGATGAAACAGTAGATCACATAATCAGCTGTTGCCCAAAAATTGCTGAGTGATTATTTAATCCATCATAATAAAGAAGCAGCAATGGTTCACTGGAACATATGTAAAAATTTCAACCTACCGTCAAGCAAGAACTGGTGGGAACATCAACCAGAAAAGGTTACTGAAAATGAAGTTATCAAGGTGCTCTGGGATTTCAGAATCCAATGTGACAGACAACTTATCCACAATATTCCTGACATCATGATAGTATACAAGCAAGAAAACAAAGTTCAAATTGTCGATTTGGCAATACCAGGAGACACAAGAGTCAGCGGCAAAGAGTTAGAAAAGATAACCAAATATTGAGACTTAGAAATAGAAATCGAAAAGCTATGGAATAAGAAAGAAATTCCCAAAAGACCTGGGTCAACATCTGAAACCCCTCAGCATTGGCAAGATCAACATCGGTCAAATAAAAATAGAGACATTATTAGGAACAGCATATATTCTACAAATATATTCTAAGTCAGGGCTGTCCAACTTTGAACAGGCCAAGGTCTACTTTTTCTGGCCCAAAGTGCCTGAGGGCTACTACACTAAAACCCCTACTTACGAATTTTATCCATTCCTTCCGAGCACATGGTCATAAGTAAAAAAAATGTAAGTTTAGCAGCCCACAGGAATGCATTGAAAAACAATTAATCCATTATGGAGGGAATTGTCCAGGGGGGAAGAAGAAGGGAGATGTCACTGCACAAAGGAGATGGGCACACCTGCAACCCCACCTCTTGCCCCTCTCCTCCCCTCTTCTCCCTCCACTCCGCACCAGCGACTCAGCTGGTCACAAGACAGTGGCACACCAATCATCTGGCCAGTGGGGGAAACAGGGGACTGACCCAGAACTTTGCTAGGACAGTGGTCATCCTTGGGATGGGGGAGGGAGGAGTGGAGAAGTTATCCTCTCACTTTTTTATTGATGGCCGGAGGGCTACTTTTGAACCCTTCACGGGCTACCGGTAGACCACGGTCTACCTGTTGGGCAGGCCTGTTCTAAGTCATCCTAGGCTCTTGGAAAGATCTCGATCATTGGAGAAGGCCAACTCTAGCTTAACACCTGGCAGCTGCATTCTCCACATAATATTAATTATTATTATATCAGAATATGGGCTGTCCCTCTACCCAGATCCCATCTGCAGTCAAATAACCTCAGCTACTGAAAGCAGGAATCTGTAGAACATTAGCCCACGTGGATCCTTTACATCTACCAGACAGGCTGTGATAGCTATTTCACTTACCAGAATAATTATTCAACAGGCACCTTCATTTGAATAAATATATAAAAGCATTTATTTACTAATAAGAATTGCATAATAATATTCTCTTACTAAAAATAATAACACAATTTCCCTTCTTATTTTCCCTTCCTTACTTAAATGAGGCTTAAGAGGCAAAAAGCCCCTATGTCTACTTTTAAATTACATTTTTACGCATTAGACCAGTAGTCCATCTTGCAGAATCCATTCAGGAAGAATCTCTCTGTCTCTGTCTCTCCCAGACTGTTCACAGCCTGAGAAAAATGTCACATGTTTCTCCCTTGACCAATCAGGATTCACTTGCTTCTTAGCTGGAATGTGTCTTTGCCGATGTTTACACAGACACTTGAGATAGCAGATCTACAAAAGCCTAGTGTGCACCTTATTATTGGCATTATTCACATTTGGCCTCAGAAAAAGTCTTCCCTACTTCTAATATTTGCAACAACAACAACAACAACAACAACAACAACAACAACAACAACAACAACAACAACAACAATGCTGCATTCATGAGCAAAATAAAAACTTCTGGCTGGGAACCTGTGATGTGCAAATGGACTCTTCCCTCAAAAATTTGTAGCACTAAACTTTGCTAGAATAAATCATGGAACAAATTGAACTTTACTGACATCAGCAGAAGCTGCAGCAAAGCATACAAACATATGAAAAGGGGAAAGGAAATTGGTGAGGAGGTGAAAGGGCTGGGCTGGCAAAGAGGCAAATAACATGAGAAGTGAGATGAGCTGGCACACATGACATCACTTACCCCAAAATCCCATCTCTATCAATCACCAGCAAGCAGCAAAAGAGCCTTTTCTCCAACAATTATGTCTCCCTCAAAATTGAAGGGAAGCAAAACAACCTAACTTATGCTTTTTCTCTTTGGCACCGAAGCAAAGTTTTAATCCCAGAGGACATCTTACATTTACAGTATTCCATAACTCTGCAACATATACATTAGCTTCAAATATGAAATGTTATGAAGCGCTCTCGGAAGAATGCATGCACAGTCCATTGTAAATGTTACATCTTTTGCCTGGGATGGCAACAGCATCCTCAGAACATTAATGAAGCATGATATTCCTTGCCTCAAACTACAATGACAATCTTTTTCTTAACAGCACTGATATCCTCTAAATAGCTGCAAATCTATCTTCAAAATAATTCTCCCCAGGTTCTGTTCAATAGATATCAAGCAGCATCTTCAGTGTGATGTGCCAGCCCTAATGCAGTATTAAACTTACCCATGGCATATTACAGTCTTACAGTTGAATCTATAAAGATCTACTTACTGGCCCAATCCAATATATAGCTATAGTTATTCCTCCCTACATCAATGAATGCATGGAAAATTAAGCCAGTTATACAAGCTCTAAGTCCGAGAGGTAATTGGCCACAATGATGCTAGATATACAGCTTCTCCTATAATGGCTAAAAACTGATAAATAAAACTGTATTCATACATTTATAGCTTCAGTGTTGCAATACATGAAAAATTAGCTGGTCACAAACTAGACAAAGGTTTGTTGTCCCTCCCCAACAAGAAGAAAATACTGAAAATTCCTAAATTCCTCTGGATAAATTAAATCCAGTGCCACCTAGTGTTTACATTATAGAATGAAATTATCCATCTTTGAGTGCTCCCACTCCTCCAACAGTTATTGAAATGTCAAACCCTACAACCTTCACATTACTAGGAAATTATTTTGGTATCAGAACAAATATATTCAAAACTACATGGACAGTGAAAATAGATTCTGCCTGCACTATCCAAGAAATGGTTTGGGTGGAAAAGGGGGGGGAGCTATGACCAAGTGGAAAAAGAGCTAGTGCATGGGAATTGAATCATAGAATCATAGAGTTGAGAGAGACCTCAAAGGCTATCCAGTCCAACACCCTGCCATGCAGGAACCCCATCACAGATGGCCATCCAGCCTCTCCTTAAAAAGCTCAAAAGAAGGAGACTCCACCACCCTCTGTGGCAGCATATTCCACTGCCGAACAGCTCTAACCATCATGAAGTTCTTCCTACCATTCAAATGGAATCTCTTTTCCTGTAATTTGAAACCATTGTCCCGAGTCCTAGTCTCTGAAGCCATGGAAAACAAACCTCTTCAATATGACATCCTTGCAAATATTTAAACATAGCTATCATAACCCCCCTCAGCCTTCTTTTTGAAAGGCTAAACATTCCCAGTTCCCTAAGCCGTTCCTCATAAGACATTTCTTCTAGACCTTCAACCATCCTGATCGCCCTCCTCTTTACCTGCTTGAGGTTGTCAACATTCTTTTTAAATTGACGTGCACAGAACTGGATACAGTACTCCAGGAGGGGTCTGACCAGAGCAGAATAGAGTGGTGCTATCACTTCCCTTGATCTAGACACTATGCTTCTGTTGATGAAACAGAATTGCATTGGGATTCCTGGCCACCGCGTCACACTGCTGACTCATGTTCAATTTGTGTCCTCCAAGACTCCCAGATCCCTTTCACATGTGCTATTTTCCAGTCAGGTATCTCCCATCCTATATCTGTGCAATTCATTCGTTTTACCTAGATGCAGCACCCTTCTTTTCCCTCTGTTGAGACCCATTCTGTTAGCTTTGGCCCAGCACTCTAATCTGTCAAGGTCCTTTTGGATTTTCATCCTATCCTCTAGGGAATTAGCAACCCCTCCCAATGTGGTATCATCTGCAATTGGCATACTCTCTATTCCTTCTTCCAAGTCATTAATAAAGATATTGAATAGCACCAGATGCAGAACAGAAATCTGGGACACCCCACTGGTCACATCTAGGACCTGCAAGTTCTAAGGATCTGATGCACCAAGATAATTTCCATTGTCTTTGAAACTCCTGTAACTACAAAGATTAATCAGAATCTGTCAAGCTGCCTTTATGATAAGCGTTATTGTTCTAAGATTCACAAAGCATAGAGAATTAAAGGCTTGTAAACTAAGGAACTGATACACCAAGGCACTGTAAAACCAGGGTATAGTCACCACAGAAAGGATAATTATTGCACTTGCCAAATCCATCTCCAATCATACTAACACATTGAGATATTTTACAAATTATTTCAATATGCTTTCAGTTATCTCCCACAGCTCAGTTTTCAGCCATTAAAGCATTATTTTCAAATTGAGATTATCATTCAGTGACCTTTGTTCCATAAATGGCTAGAGAGTTGGCTGATTATTTTGCTGCTATGAAAGCTTACATTAAAATATAGTAGTCTTTAAAGTTCCACATGTGACTTTTTCTGTTTCTTTGGATTTTGCCTGGTAGCTTAATAAACAAGTGTTCAAAACTCATAAATAAAGTACAACGTACATTTTCAGGGCTGCCTTTTCACACATCTTTAATTATTTTAACAGTCTTTGGACATAAAAGGTCAGGTAAAAACATCCCAACACATTTATTATCTCACTATGACTTCAAAATGTCTGTATGACTTGAAAATGGCTATAACAGTGGCAACTTTTTGAGCAGATGCTATTATGCTCCTATTGGCTTTGAGGTCTAGCTGAAACAAAGGAGGCCAAATGCAGATATTCTTGCAATTGTGATGCCTGCAGTGAAGTATAAGAAAAGTTAGTGCATTGTCAGCTCAGCCTACATCTCTTGCCAAACCTGAGCACTCAACTTCTAGTATAAAGTGAAGTATTTTAAAAGGCTAACACTCTGAAATGACACATATTTTTCTTTCTCATGAACATCCTCAGACCGCTGAAGAGTCACAAGAAAAAATAGGTCATTTCTAATAGGAAACATATCTGTTAGCAATTGTATGAGAAGGCATTTGTGTGGCTTTTTGTTGTTCAGTTGTTCAGTCGTATCCGACTTGTCGTGACCCCCATGGACCAGAGCTCGCCAGGCCTTCCTGTCCTCCACTGCCTCCCAGAGTTTGGTCAAATCCATATTGGTTGCATCGATGACACAGTCCAATCATCTCATTCTCTGCCATCCTCTTTTCCTTTTGCCTTCAATCTTTCCCAACATTAGGGACTTTTCCAATGACTCCTCTCTCCTCATGAGGTGGCCAAAGTACTGGAGCCTCAGCTTCAAAATCTGTCGTTCCAGTGAACATTTGGGGTTGATTTATTTCAAGATGGATAGCTTAGTTATTTAATTTTTCCATTTAGCCATTTTGTTCCTGAACTCACAGATATTTCTTCTTTGTTCTATTTTTTTAAATGAATGAAGCAGTTATACATTATGGACGTTTCTTTTCTCCATTAGAAAATTCTAAATATGCTAAATATTTTTTCTAACAGGAAAAGCAGTTTCATTTTGCATTGTCATCTGCCTATTGTCTTTTTCTAAAACACATTTTGAATAACAAGAACTTCTTGAATAGTGTGATGATTACCAACCTAGACTTTAATTTGTGCTGCATTTTAAAAATTTCTGTACTGTGATTTGTCCAGTTTCCAAAACTTAAATATTTCAGTTCAGTGGATACAAATAAATAAATAAATAAATAAATAAATAAATAAATAAATATTGTTTCTTTCTGATGTGTCCAAAGTGATATGGGAAGATCAAGTCAGCTTGGGGCAATCTTAGAACTAGAAAGAAGACACATGGTCAAATTTATTCTAAGAAAACAAAAGGTTCTTACCGGTCTTCTTGTTTTCTCTTCAATAACCTGCCTTTCAAGTGTCCACATGGGGTATTTTATAGCTGATTTCATAAAATATGAAAGGAGCATAGCACCTGCTTTTATGCAACAAAATAGTCTGCTATTCAGAACAGCAGCATTTTGTCCTCTTGGCATTTCTCATTGACTTGGATCCTAATCTGTTGTTTCCATTCACATGAACATCTGTTCACAAAAGGGAGTTGCGCAGAAGGGCCCTTTCAGCTCAGATAAAGTCTTTTGTGAGCATCACTTTACTCTTGTCAACAAAAGTTGTTTTCCTTGAAGGAACAAAACGTTAGGATTCCTGCTGGCGAGTCCCATGATTGACTCAAAGTGGCTTCTGGAAATTGGTGTATATGGGGCTCCTGGGCAGAAAAAGGAGATTGGCAGCAAGAATGCCAAAAGGACAGGCAAGTCAGATTGTGAGGTTTAAAGTGTGGGGCAGTTAACAGACAAATCAACATGAAAGAGAAGAGATAAAATGGGTTGTCTTTTGAACTTATGTAATATAAAACAGATCCAGGTATATGATCCAGAAATTTGTCAAATCATAGGAGTGTAGAGTTCAAAGGGGCCACAAGGATAGTCTAGTTGAACATGCAAATATAAAAAATAAACAATTATAGAATCCCTGGCAGGTGACCATGCAACAAAGTAGGACCTACCACCTGTTAGACAGTCAAGGGGCAAATTTGCATGCAGTGCATTTTACCATATGAGGTTTAGAGCACGGCTACATGATGTATTAATATTAAAGTGTGGGGAGAACTAGCCTGCTAAATCACATGACTTGAAACTATCTGATCTACATTTCTTCCAAATAAGGCTTATCCAGCATTGCTTGGGGTTATCTGTTCTGATCTTGCAGGAATTCAGAAGCAACTTGACTGCAGCTATGAAGCAATAGCTGAAAACAGGAACATAATATTTATTTCAAAGCTAGAAATATATGAGAACGAGAGAGATCGATTTCTGAACATTTTGTCTGTTTTTCAGTAGAACTGAACTTTCTTTATTAGCATCTGCAGAATCTGAAAGTATAATGATAATTTGAGGAAGCATTTTGTCTCTCCCCTGGATCTTTCATCTTTATGTGTTTCCCAAACAATTTAAATTCTAAAATTGATTCTTCCCAAAGGTCTGCATATCCTTCCCTTTCATGATCCTTATCAATTCGATTTCTAAAACCCACACCCAAACCCTCCTAATTTCTTAGGGGAGGTATTTTCATTAACTTATAAAACAATTTAGAAGATGCCACTGTTGAACCATCGCTTATAGGATAGCATAAGAAAAACTTTTATTTTTGTTTTTCCCAATGGTTGACATTTGTGGATTTTTCTATTGTGGCTTACTACCAACTTAGTTCCTTTCGTTCCTAATCCTTGGTAATTGAAAACTTCAGCAATTGAGGAGAAATACTCAGTTTCAAGGTCTCAAAGGGCCTAGTGTCTCTTGTCAAGGAATGTATGAGGAGCTAACCTCAGTTAGCAGCGTTGCAGCAATGTCAAGGATTAGAGGCAAAAATATGGCAGACTCTGTTGCTGGTTTTCTGTTGCAGTCTATTTACAAAATATATACAGGTTCCATTTGATTTCCAGACTTACATCCAGTAGCATAAGCAATCCTGCTACTCTTCCATATCACAGCCAACACATCAGGCTTACTGGCTAAACAGCCCTGGCTAAACAGCAAGAACATATTGCAATACATAATGTATATATAGCATCTCTTTCCAATCACATATTTACTTTTACATCACATGTCATAATGCTTCTTTCATCCACACTTCTGAGCTACGCTCCACTGTCCTTGGACACTCACCTTCCTGTCAAGGCCACTTTACCGAGCTTGCTTCAGTCCACAGCTGGACTCCATATCTCTAATTGCAAGTTGAAAAACTCACTCACAAGAATATTCTTGACATCTCTAAGGCCTGCCTTGGCCATTCCAATTCCTAAATTCTTCTGGACACAATTAAATACAGTGCCACCTAGTGTTTACATTATAGAATGAAATTATCCATCTTTAAGTGCTCCCACTTCTCCAACAGTTATTGAATGGTTAAACCCTACAACCTTCACATTACTAGCCAAGTTTTTCTAAGGCCGGCCTTGGCCATAGCAGGGTGGGGGTCACTGTGTTTCAGTATCTCAAAGCACTGAATTTCTATAAGGCCTGCCTTGGCAATCTTAGGGGGTCCACTCTCACACTGTTTCAGGGTCTGATCTGAATGTTTGAGATCTACGTCCTGGCTTGCCTGCCAGCCAGCCTACCTGCCAGATATGGATATGGCCCATTTTCCCTCTTCCTCTTCCATGTTTCCAAAGTGTTTCCTGCTCCTATGAGCTGAATTTTTTAGAGAAGTGATTTGGAGGTCACAAGGGAGCTGAAAGCTATAGGGGTGGAAGGGAAGCATTCCTTGCCATGATGTGGCTTTCCTGATTTCAGCTGCATGGCAGGTCATGGAAATAATACTTCTGGATCATTAATTGGCATATTTCATACTCAGAGCTATAATGGGATCAATTTACAGAGCCTCAAAAGAGTCCTGTATTTTTTTTTTAAGTCAATACCTCTACGGGTCAGGATTCTTTAATTTGTGGGCAGGTTTTTTTAATTCTCCCCCCACCCCCTTGAAACTACATCCCTTCCCTCCCACACACATTGCTATTCCCATCACCATGCAATACCAGTTCCCCAATTCTCATCTGGCAAATTAAAAATGCACCCGGCGATTCCAATTAATCATTGTTCCATTTCAAACCCCCCCCCCCAAAAAAAACCCCAAGAACTGGAGCCTTCCTATTCCATTATTCCTAGCTGGAGTGTTCCGGCAAACTCCTGCCTCCCTCTCAGGACTGCTAGCCTGCCTGTATGTTATGGGTCTGAAAGGCCCATTTATCTCTAAGACCTGCCTTTGTCTTTTTGATGATGCCAGGGAGATCCACAATCTCCCTTCATACCTGAGCGTCTGAAATGGCCCATAACGTTTGTAGGAGCTGCCCTGGACATAGGGAGTTCCACTCACACTCTATCTTCATGCCTGAGAGTCATATGACCAAAGCCCAATGTTAAATTCTTGCCAGTCTGCTTGCCTGCCTGCCTGTCTACCTACATGGTGGAGTGCAATTCTGATACAGCTCAATGTGCCTTGGTGGGCTTAAAGGGAAGTGCTTGAGGAAGTTCCACTGCAATTTCCATGCTGCCAGATGCTTGGGATCAGTATTTTCAAATACTTTTAAATTACAAATGAGTTTTTCCTGGGGGCACCCATTTGGAGATGAATAACTTGGGGCCTTTTTACACGACCCCTAAGATCCACTGGCCACCTAAATTCGGACCAGAGATCTTAGGGGTTCCTCGCTCTTCCTCTGTCCCCACCCCCCTCCGCACTTCCTGGTTGCTGGCTGCCTGAGGGATGGAGAAAAAAGAAAGAAAAGAATGCTGGTTTACCTCCGTTTTGTTCCGGGCAGCATTCAGATCTCTTAAAGGGGCGGGGTGCAAAAAAAAACAAACAGAAGCCAGGAGAGCCCCGCACTCACTATCCTTACACCGGATCAAATATTTGTCACATCCAAAAAGCAGGTACAAGAAAACTGATCTGGGTCGCTCTAAAGTGGGCGGGGTCACACTTAATTGTCCGCAAAGTCCCGAGCTGGTGGGGAAACATTTTTAAGGTCCGGACCTTGCAGCCATTTGCGGCGGAGCTTAGGGGTTGTGTATAAATGCCCTTGGTCTCCTGTGCCCCAAACCTCTCCAAATTAGGGATGCTTAAAGGGGTTGTCTTGAGGAAGCTCCACTGCAATTTCCATGCTGCTACATACCTCAGATCAGTATTTACAAATACTTTTAAATTATAAATGTTTTTTTCCTGGGGGAACCCCTTTGGAATTGAATAATGTGGCCCCGTGAACCTCAAACCTCTCCAAATTGGGGGAGATTCAAGGGGAGACATTGAGGAAGCTTCACTGTAAATTTCATGCTGCTAGCTGCCTGGGATCATTATTTTCAAGCACATAACATTGCAATTAGAAATGTTTTTTCTGGTCACCCCCTTTGAAGTTGAATAACTTGCCCCCCCGAACTCCAAATCTCTCCAGATTTGGAGGGCTTAACGGGGAGTGTCCAAGGAAGGTTCTCACCAAATTTGGTGCATCTAAGACCCAGGGGAACCATTTTATAAAGTAACAAATAGGTTTGTTACAGGTTCATTTTATACATTTTTTTGTAAAAGATAAACCCTTGCTTTACTCTGAGACATCAAATTACACATTGGATCAAATCTTTACTCTGAATTCAATCACAGATGAACAGTATGTCCTTTTGCATACATGCATACATGCACACATGCACTCTCATACACACTAGACAGCTTTTCTTCACAAGGCTGCTCAGACCATCAATTCTGCTCACCCTTAAACACGTTACACACATATACTTCCAAAATGGTCTTCCCCAACCAAAAAATGAGATTGGCATTGCTAGAAACTAGACATGGGCACGGAGCGGCGAAATTGTCATTTCCGTTTTCGGTTATTGTTTCCATTATGTAACGGAAATGGTAATGATAATTACGCCACTCCAGCTCGAACCTGACACAAAAAAAGAAAAAATTGGGTTGGGTTTTTCGTTGTCGTTAATGGGATCGCGGTGATCGTGTGATGCCAAGCAGCACAGAAAAAAAGTTTTAAAAAGTTTAAAAAAAAAAAAAACCCCGACTCCCGGCCAAAAAAGCAGGCAAAAATATGCCTGCCTGAGGACACCTACCGAATGGGTGGTTTCGGGGGGGTCCCTGGCCTCCCCCCCTCCTGTCCTGGGCTGCTTGCACCAGGCTGGGGGGTCATCCTCGTCATCTGTCTCGCTGCATGCCATGTGGTGGTGGTGATCCAAAATGGCGACCACAATTTTTCTTTTGAAATTATGGCCAAAAAACACACCAAATCACCACAGAAACATGTGAAATTCATTTATTTTAAATGCCTGAATTTTAATAGTAGCAGCAGTGGGGTTTTTTATAGCAATAAAACGTTGAATTGATTTTATTTTATTTTATTTCATTTAATTTTTTTTAGACCTGCCTATTTGGGCTGGGCATGGGATGGGACCATGCAATTTTTTTGAACCATTCCACCAATGACATCACCAGGTTTTTGACTGACACTTCTGGATGTCTCGGAGGGCATAAAAAGCCGAGGCACCTTCCAGAAATCGCAGTCAGGTGTATGGATGTGGTTGAGGGAGGAGGGCTGGCTGCTGGTGCTGGTGTGATCCGATCAAGATTGAGGAGGGAGGCTGGAGGCTTTAGGATTTAAGTTAGGCAGGCAGGGAGGGAATTGAATTTAGAAAATAATTTCTTTGATTCTCTGCAACTTTGTCTGCTGAAGGGAATAGCAGTTTATTCTTTATTTCTTCTCTGGCAGTTTGTGAGGATTTTTTTCTGATATTGGATAAAGGGGGAAGTTTGACTGGGAGTGGGAGGTGTGGATTTATTTTAAAAATATATTATATACTACCATTTATTTTCTATTTTCCCAACTTCAATTTGCTTGCACACACACACATTTGGGGTGCAAGCCAAGAACAGAACCTCTATCCTAAGTGATATCCTAACTGCCCACCAGCCCGTCCGCCTGCGCTACCACCCGCCTGCGGCCTGCGCCGCCGCCCGCCTGCCCGCCCGCCCATGCCTCCCCCCTGCCACTGTCACCGACTGCCCATGGGCCCCCGCCACTGCCGCCCGCCCGCACCTCCCCCGCCCCCTGCCCCCTCGCCCCACCCACCACCTAGGGCGCAAAAACACCTAGTGCCGGACCTGATTGCGGGATGCCCCTATGCTCTGGGGGAAGTCAAATCGCGCTAAATCGCAGTGGAAACAACAAACGACAAACAAAATGACAAATTTTTGAAAAAATTCGTGACAAACGGAAACGACCCGAAACGGACCTGTTCCGAAAATGAAAACTCTAAACGTCATTTTTCCTGGTCATGCCCATGTCTACTAGAAACCTTTTTAATAGTACCATCCCTTTAACAACAAAAATTACCCATTTATATTGTTTCTTTCTCATTTTTTGGCAGTCTGCAGCATCCGGAGGGTCCTTGAAGCCCAAAATCCTTTGAAGCCTTCCAGTCCTGAATTAGGCAGTAATGAAGATGTAGTCTAACCAAGGCTACAGAGATTCCTTTAGCCTAGGAGATAAAATAGAATCTTATATGTAAGACAAACATGTACTCCAAAGTGACTTGGCAATATGAGAGTAGTGAAGTAGGTACAAGGACCTGTAATTGAATTGAAGAATGTGATTGGAAGGAATCCACACCAACATAATCATTTAGGAAGGAGTCTAGCTGACCTCAGTTGAACTTGTCTTACCTGGGTATGCAAGTGGAGTCTCATATGGATAAAACAAAGCATCACCTCCTTAACTTTTTAGTATTAAATTACATTCCCTATATCTCCTACATCCTCAGAGGGGGAAAAGGCATACATATTAGATTTCCTAGAGGATTGCAGAAGCTCAGGCAAATAGAGGGCATCAGTTGCAGATATAAAAAAGAATGCCAAGGAACACTTCTATACAGAAGTGGTTTTCAATTAAAACCAATACAAATGTGTATATTATAAAAATATTTCAACCTTCTACTTTTTAAAAGGCAGACTCAGTACCATAAAGCAACCTGTAGTCTCCAGTGTGTTTGAGAGAACATTTTTAACAAGAGAAAATTTCTGCAAAAAGAGAAAAGAAAGTTATGCTTTTTTTTAAAAAAAGGCATTAACATTATAGTTTATTAAATATGAACATTCAATATAATAAACTGAATTCATTTTTGAATGTTTGATGCCTGAATGAATATCTCCAAGCCTGCTAAGAATGAACCATCAGCTGACAAAGTCCAGAATGTACATTAAAAAAATGAAAAGAAAAAGAGAGATGACTGTGAAGGAAAAAATGTCGTGTCTTCCTTCTGTCACAGTTGTAGTTTGTTGCATTCACTTTTCTTCCACTAATAAAAATATGGATTTTTTTTTTTTTTTTAGCTAGAGTAGTCTTGTCCAGGACCATGTGGGAATTGGTGGTGGGATTAAATACCACATTGCCTACTCTCTACACAGCCATGCTGTTCTGCTCTTTTTGTTGGAATGGAGGGGAAATAAATTTGGCATGAATGTCATGTTCTTCCAGGATCAGGTCCTGGGTGATTGTTGATTTCCCATTTACTGATCTAGCATTCAACAGCAATATTTTTTTATTCCAGGGATTTGTCACCAAGGTTTACAGAACATTCTAAATTTGTAGATACGTTGGGAGTTACAGAAAACCTGTAGTCCCTTTGTCTTATGAATGAATGATGAACATAAAGATTGCCATGCATTCCTCTATCAAGAACAGTAGAAATAAGTTTTCCTTCATTGCCTTGCAAAATCTATTTTCCAGAAAATGACATCTTCCCCGATTGGTGCTCCCTGTGCTGTTAAGTGCACCCTTAGTGTCACACTTTGCATGTGAATGAGGTGCACGCCAGTGTGTGGAAGCTCTGTAGAGGCCCCAAACTGTTTTGTGGCTGCCAAACTGACCTGGAAACAGAGGAGATGGGTGAGATGATGGGCTCTGGTTTCTGATTCCTCAGTGACAGTTGGCTAAACTTCTCAGAAAATATGATTCATTTTTCAATTCATACTTATCTCTAGAGAACACACTCTACATAAGTCAGACATTGAAAGGAAGTTTCCCTAGACCAGCCCCTATCCCCAGGTTTATTAACTCTGATTCATTTACTCAAGGATATTGATATAACTGACTCCCTCAAGAAGTCCTTTGAAGGTACATGTGATCAAGGCACATACAGATCTTCACATACAGCTAGGTGGAGTTTGAGTTGTCAATCGGATTATAGCATAATTACACTGGGAATGAGATTGAAGTTCCTTGTGTTTTTTTTTAATGCCCCAATTTACTTTTTAAAATATGGCACCCACAAGCAAAACTGTGTAGAGAACTTTAATGAAGCTACAGAGGCTGAAATGTTCATGTCAGGCTGGCTTTTGGGATTTGCTGAAGAGGAGATCTCTCTTGAGTAAAAAGGCATGCAGGTAAAATACCCCCAGATCCTTATTTGCCACTCTGTTTTCCACCCGTGGTGTTAATGGTTTGGGAAATCACATTTCCTGTTTAGAATAAATAACAAAAGAGAAATTTATGATTGGTCAATAATGGAATCTTCCTTGTGCCTGAAGGTCTTTTAAAGAATGTCACATTCATACTCAGAACTCTGATTCTACTTAAAGCTATTAAAAGAACTAATGTGGGATTAAAATTGAGGTAATGGTGCCATTAAGATAAATGATGGTCACAGAATAAATGATAATTTGGCAGGGATATAAATTACCCCAAATTGATTGAGTTAATGAAGCCTGTAAGGAAAGAATCAGATAGAAATTATAAATATCTGAAGAAAGTTTTGGAAGAGCTAAAATGAAAATATTTAGCATGTCTTATACAGGCATACTTCCAGTTGCTTTAAAAAGATAGAAATCCCATATTATACTCACCAGGCTGAAATAACTGTAAGGAGATTAAATACTGTCCACATCAAGCAACATAGTGATTAACTTGATCTAGATTCCAAGAGGAACTGATGCTTGTTTTGCAAAGGCATGGGTGCAGCTTGATTGAAGTAATCTGGTCTGAGATGTTGGTAAATGATTATATTTTAACCTTACTAAGCCTTATGTACAAACTTCTCCTGTCAGGTCTTCCTGAATTCAGTCTTACTTGAATGCCCAGTAGCACTATATTTGAAGTTGTGCAAACCTGTGTACAAAAACTTCACTTGTTGACTTGAATGATGCAACTAGATGCAGGGCTGTGGCATGGGGAGGGCAGAGGGGTGCCCGGGCACAGCAATTAGTGGCTGCCAAATCGCCTCCCTCTATGCACCCGATGATGGGGGGAGAAGTCAAAGGGTTAATTTTTTCTCTCATAAAACAAGTGCCAATGTCCATCATTGGTGCTTGCTTGGGGAAAGAAAAAATGTTTAAAACCACACCCCTACTCCCTTTATGCACCCAATGGTGTGTGTGTGGGGGGGGATAAGTGGTGGGGTTTTTAATTTTCTCTCTCTCGCAAAGCAAGCACTGATGGTTGACATTGGTGCTTGTTTTGGAAGAGAAAAAAAGTTAAAACCACCACCACTTCCCCTGCCCCCCAAATCGGGTGCATAGAGGGAGAAGGGGTGAGTTTTTAAAACTTTTTTCTCTCCTACAACAACCACCAATGTCCACCATCGCCCCTTGCATTGGACGAGGATGGGAAAGTTAAAAACCTCATCCCTTCTTCCTCTATGCACCCAACAGGAGGGAGGTGGTGAGTTTTTAAAACTTTTTTTTCCTCTCCCAAAGCAAGCGCCGATGGTGGACATTGGTGCTTGTTTGGGGAGAGAAAAAAAGTTTTAAAATCCCACCACTTCTCCCCCCTCTATCCAGCACATAGAGGGAGAAGGGGTGGTTTTTAAACTTTTTCTCTCTTTCAAAACAAACACCAATGCCCACCACTTCTCTCTCTCTCAACATCGGGTGCATAGAGGGAGAAGCAGTGGGATTTTAAAACTTTTTCTCTTTCCCAAAGAAGCCCCAATGTCCACCATCAGCACTTGCTTTGGGAGAGAAAAGAAAGTTTAAAATACCTGCTGCTTCTGCCTCACCATTGGAGGAGGAGGAGGAGGAGGAGGAGGAGGAGGAGGAGGAGGAGGAGGAGGAGGAGGAAGGGAAGGGAATTTCTGGCAGTGGCAGCACCAGCTTGGGGAAGGCACTGGAGGAAAATATTGACTCAGGTTACAATCAAGTCAATCAATGTTCCCACTTTTTAAAGGCAGAATTAGGGACCTCGACTTATACTCGGGTTGACTTATACTTGAGTATACACGGTACTTGAATTTTCATGCAATCTGCTGTCAGCTACCTAGTTTCAGGTTGAGTGCTTCAGAAGGGCTTTAGTACTCTGATGCTATGAACTAGCTCAACCTACAACAGTGGCACAATTACTTTTTCAATTACCCTGAAACACAAACTTATGCATAGGAAGTGAAGCAATGTTTAATGGGGTTCTCAAAGCACGTACAGCCTGATTGTTTAAAGTGAGATACAGCCCTTTTCGAAAAACTATTCCATTCCTAGAACTCAAGTCTATTTACCGCTGCAGCAGAACATCATAGCTGAAAGGTTCAGAATCTGTTGGCAAAGAGGATTTCCTTTACCCTTCTAAAAGTAGCATTCACACTGTGGTTTCTCAAATATCCTTTCTAAAAAATCAATCAAACATTTGAAGTCTTTCATTTTTCCTCCCTCACTTAGAAAAGAAAACCAAATTTTATACGTGTATTTTTGTCCTGAAAGATCTACAAAATGGCAGGAGTTGGAAACAAGAAATGCAGCAAGGATATTCCTGATTTCCTAACAGAAATAATTAAATGATGCGTATTTTGACTAGCCATGCTGGCTTGGGGGATTCTGGAAATTTCTGGCCCATTATCAAATTGGTCTAAAGTATAAATGCAGAATGCTGGACAGATACAAGTGAGTGTGCCCTGCTAAATAAAGAATTCTGAGAGTCATTGTCCTGTAAATGAAATTATCACTAAGAAACATGATCTTTAGCACAAATGGCTGTTTTTCTCAATTGAAATAACTGGATTGGTCATGCCTTACCTGGCCACTTACTGTGGGATCCTAAGAATTGAAGTTCAAGGATGTTACCTATAGAATTCTGGGAGTGTAATCCTCTAACCCAAGCAAGAAGATCTGGAAATGTGGAATGTTTTGTGAATGATACAGATCCCAATTTAAAAACTGAGTGGGTGGTATCTCAGCAGGTAATGCTAGCAATGGGATTTTGGATAATGTAGCCCAAATAGGATCCTCTGGGTGCTGTGTTGATGAGAGAGGGAACAGGTATGAATAAATGTTGGACCAGAGAAAGAAGAGAGATAGAATACTAGGAAGATGAGTGTGACTAATGTGTTTCCAGTACTGACAGAAGCTGAATGCATTGTGATCTGGAAGATCATTGGTAGAGAAAAAATAGAGATGTGAAGAGAAGAAAGGGGGAGATGCCCAATATTTCCTGTTTTTATATCTGATGAAATATTATTGATGACAAAACTTGGAATCTACTGGCAAACATATATCTGTGAAGATTCTCAGTAATCCAGGTGAGTTTATCTGGAAGTTGAGTCATGGCTACTGGACTTCTTTTTATAGTGATAGAAACATTTTGCTGCTAATCCAAACAGCTTCCTCAGTCTGAATACAGCTAGTGTGAGTCCTCCATCTTATAGTCAGCTTTGACCTCTTGTCACCCTGATCCGAATAAGATGGAGGACTCGCACTAGCTGTATTCAGACTAAGGAAGCTGTTTGGATGAGCAGCGAAACATTTCTATTGCTCAAAAAAGAAGTCCAGTAGACGACTCAACTTCCAGATACTGGCAAACATAGAAAGTTGGGAAATAAGCTACCCAGGCATTTAAATAGAAAAGTAGAACAGGTGATACCTTTAGGCAACTAGAAAAATAATTAAAAAGTTACTAATATTTCAAGGGGAAAACCCTCTTCCTCAGAGCTTTACCAAAAGGGTTAAAACAGGGCAAAAATTGTAACCTGAAGACAGGAAGGGTGAAAGAGGAGAAAGGACACTTAGAAGAGTGTGGGACTCATGGGATTTGAGACCAGACACATTTGCTAGCCGGAAACATTCCTTCAAATAAACAGCCAGATTGTGAAATGTCTAGCATTAAAATGTACATACTGTACATGCTATATATCCAATCTCAGTAACTGCTTGTTGTTACATGTATAAGCTAAGAAAGATATAATACATAACTACAGTTGCAGAGAAAACGTACTCATGATGTGACACTACAAAAATACCGTACACACTCTTGAGTATGTTATTTTAAGTGGCTGCAAATTAGGAGATTATGTGAAGAACTAATCAAGAGGGGTTTTCTATGATTTCTTGTAAAGAAAACCATATGACGCTGCTGATAGCTTAGGCCCCATTTTTAGTAGGAGACAGATGCAATTCTCTATGGATTTGTTAAAAAAAATAAGCCCTATGCCTATTTATGTCAGTGGTGTTCATGAAGGGTAATTAGGACTGCAGTGTGTAGCAGGGAAGGTATCTCATGGAATTGCCTTTATTTCTTTTGACCCCCCCCCAGGTGTTTCAATGTGTGGCAGTTATATTGACAACCTGTTTTAGAGGACATTGAGTCCATTGCAGTTGTATTCCAGACCTCCTTCTCAGAATTCAGTATGGTGCTACTCAAAAATGGTCTCAGCATGTTGACAGTTAAAAAGTGACAAAGGACGTTCCACTTAGGGTGTTTATACACGACCCCTAAGCTCCGCCGCAAATGGCTGCAAGGTCCGGACCTTAAAAATGTTTACCCACCAGCTCCGGACTTTGCAGACAATTAAGTGTGACCCCGCCCACTTTAGCAAGACCAAACAGCAGTTTTCTTGTACCTGCTTTTTGGAGGTGACAAATATTTGATCTGGTGTAAGGATAGTGAGTGCGGGGCTCTCCTGGCTTCCGTTTGTTCTTTTTTTGCGCCCCGCACCTTTAAGAGATCTGAATGCTGTCTGGAACAAAACGGAGGTAAGAAGGCATTCTTTTCTTTCTTTTTTCTCCATCCCTCAGGCAGCCAGCAACCAAGAAGTGCCGAGGGGGGTGGGGACAGAGGAAGAGCGAGGAACCCCTAAGATCTCTGGTCCGAATTTAAGTGGCCAGCGGATCTTAGGGGTCGTGTAAAAAGTCCCTTATTGACTCTCATGGATAAATAGGGGTTCCAACACTGATTTAAGGTGGTCTCCATAGTATTTATTCCTCTAGTTCAGAAATAGGACACATTTGGCTTTTCACACAAACCTTTGCCATTGGTGATGGTTTTTGGTGGTTGTGAAAGCTGAGGTACAAAACATTTGGGTCATAGTGAATTTCTTTAGTTGCCATGTTGCCACCCCACCTGACCTATAGAAGATTCTCACCTCTAGCACTTCTTTGCACAAATAAGAGGCCATATACCAGATGAGGCATAGTACTCAGAACCTCCTCATAATTACACACTACAGTTTGTGGTCTGGAAGTTGAGCCATGGCAAATGGACTTCTTTTGCCAGCCAAACCAAAATAAAGAGGTGACTCACATTTTCATTGGGTTAAACAAAGGCCACAATTTATTTATTATTAACAGCAATTAACTCTTAACTAACTTATTCAACTATAACTTTAAGATGACTTGTGATGTAGCGCAATATTATTGGTGGTTATTATAGATTCTAGGTCCCTCCCAAAACAAATTTTCTGCGGCATGTTATGATGCCACAGAAGGTATGCTTACATGTCATTGGGCATCCTTTTCAGTGACTATAATTAAACTTTGGCAGCCCTCTTGAGTGTGATTGGGATTGCTATTTAGTTGAATTTCTAGCTAATCCTACTCTATCTAATTATCTGAGGGCTGCTAAACACCTTGAAGATGCCACTTGAAGAAGGGACCTAGATAATTAACTTTTAATTTGCGCTACCCACCAAATGTGACCTGGAAGGGGTTTATAAAGCAAGCCCAACACCAACATGTAGATGATGGGATGGGCGAACAAACACTGCCACTCTCAGCCAATTTAAGTGATGATCAAAAATTCCCATCCGGCCCCGAAGCGACCAGCAAAGCATCACCATCTACAATAAAATAAGTGGTGGGAGGGCGGGGGATCCAGCGTCTGTGTAGGCTGGCAATGGGGAGTGTGCTACAGCCTTAAATAGGCATGCTCCCCTTGTGCAGCCTACACAGAACACTTAGAGAGCCTGCGCCTGATTCGGCCGGCCAGCAAAGACACCCCTGTGCTACACGTGGTGGCACAGAGCCCCCATTCTTGTGAGAATGAAATGTTTTGCTGCACATCCAAGCAGCTTCGTCAATCTGAGGAATGTTAGCTGTGAGGCCTTCAAGTTATAGCTCACCTTCATTTCACATCACCCTGGCCTCAATAGGCTTATTAGGTTGACAATGGCCTGGGATGTGTAAAATTTCCACCTATACAACCCTTCTCAACATCCATTAATTATGGGTTGTTACCTGTGACCTTGCTGGTGGAGGTGTGAAGTGTGAAGTGCTTCTGATTTGTCTGGAGATTGAGGAAAGGTAAGCATGATAATTGGCAGACAGATCATGCCTGTGTCCCCCACCTTGGTTGAGAAAGGCTGCTTGGATGAGCAGCAAAACTTTTTGATCTCAAAAGAAAAGAAGTCTAGTTGCCATGACTCAATTTCCAGACAAATTCATCTGGATCACTGAGGATCACTAATGCTACACTTGTGGTGATCAAATACTGAAACAAAATGCTTCTACAAAAAATGGGACAGGGAAATTCAGCCAACACATTTTTATATAGCACATATTTCTGCATCGCAGAACACAAGAACGCAGTCAAAAAAGAAGAAAAATCTTCCTCTCTCTTCCAGCACATAAAAACAACAGGTCATGAAATTGACTTTGAAAGAACCAAACTCATCTCCAAAACTGAACACTTCAACAGTCGAATAATCATGGAAGCCATTGAAATAGAGAAACACCCAAACAACATGAATAAACGTGATGACACCTCCCGCTTGCCTGACATCTGGAAACTAGCCCTGGTCAACAGACGAGCCTCTGTCACAAAGACTGACACCAGGTCCAAAAGGACACAAGATGCCACCACCTTCCATCCACACCAAACACAAACCCAGACCCTTCCCACAGATGAAACGAAACCACCATCCAATAACAAAACCACGACTGCACCATCTACTGCGGCACCCCACTCCAGTCACCACATGGAGCACACTCACACACCCCAAAAAAACATTGGGAGACCACAGACACGTAGCCAGACCAAAATGAATTCACAAGACACAGGACCCCACTCCACCAAAGCCCAGGATACTGCCAGAACCCACCAGCCATCTAACCCACCAGCATCTAAACAGCCATCTAAACAGCCACCAGCAGTTAATCCCTTAACGATCGCCTCAGCCACACAGCAGATCACAAAAGAACAAAGGAACAAAGGAACCTGCAATCAGCAACAAAGCAAGCAAACCACACACCCCCAGCAGTATTTATAGAAGGACTTCAACTGAGACCACGCTTTGCTTCAAGAAGAAAGAAGCCAGAACACCAGCCTGAAGATGACGAGTGAGACCTCGTCGAAACGTCGCCAAAACAACCAGATTTCTACACGGGAAGAAACCCGAATCCACCCTAACATGCATACCTATACCCGTGAAAATCTACGAAATCAAATATCCGACCTCTACGGGGAGGAAACCTTCCAGCTGACCAGAACCTACGAGAAACTAGAAGTCCGAAGAGCCACCATCTTATGTGACATTGCATTCCTACGCAACTGCCGAGACAAAAATGTGATCCCCACAAGCTTCCAACTGAAATTCCACTCAAAAACCCCATCCAGCGAAAGGATCCTGAAAAGAACAGAACTAGCCCTAATCAGAAGCGAACTACACAGGAAAAGATACCTACTAGATCAAACCAACAGAGACCTACTCACTCTCCACCTCAAACTCAGCAACAAAATCCACCCAACACTCTGGAACAAATCCAAGCAACTTGCCGCCTGGAGAGCTGAAACAGAGACCTCCCACAAGACAGACACACACACACCAACAAACTCCACAAACTGGAAAACGCCAGAAGCCCAACCCCCACAACAGCCCATGAAACAAACAGTTCACAACATATCAGACAGGACACTCACCATCGCAGAGACCAAAGTCCTTTCCAAAGGTTTCAACTTTGCAGTCGCCCCCAGACACATCCCCACCGAAAACATCATATGCGGAGTGGAAGCCAGCCTAACCAAAATCAACCCAGATGAAGCCAACAAAATCAGACTCGAAGTCACCAATGTCCTCTGCTCCAGCAAACCACCCAGAAGCAATTTACACAAAGAAGAACAAAAGCCCTCTCCAACCTGAGGAAAGACAACAACATAATCATTCTCCCAGCAGACAAAGGCAATGCCACAGTGGTGATGAACACATCCGACTACCAAGCCAAACTATCCAACCTACTACAAGACCCTGCTTACATACCTTTGAACACAGACCCCACCACCTACCTGGAAAAAAATCACCAAAGCCAAAATAAAAGCCTCTCCCTTAAGTGAAGAAATCAAGCCAAGCATCATCCCAGAGAGAAATCATCCAGATGCCCCAAGCTCTACGGCCTCCCCAAGATTCACAAAGAAGGAACACCTCTCAGACCCATAGTCAGCTCCATAGGCTCACCTCTACAAAACCTCGCCAAATTTCTTGCCAAACAACTCCAGCCCTATGCAGAATCCATCACTTCATACGTACAAAACTCGTTCCACTTCATAGAAATTATAAAGAAACAAGACCTACAACCCAATGACCTACTCGTGAGCTTCGATGTTGTTTCGCTCTTCACACAAGTGCCCATTCAAGAAGCCTTGACAGCTATCCACAACACATACAACCCCCAAACACATCCTAGATCTGACCAACCACTGCCTAACCAACACATACTTCATCCACAATGGACAAAGATACAAACAGATAGAAGGAGCACCCATGGGATCACCCCTCTCACCGGTCATCGCAAACCTATATATGGAACACTTTGAAACCAACGCGTTACAGAAGTCCGAACATAAACCCAAACTCTGGCTCAGATATGTTGACGACACACCTTTGTTATCTGGCCACACGGGAAAGATAAACTGAACAACTTCCTCACACATCTCAACAGCCTACACCCCAAAATACAATTCACTATGGAAATAGAAGCCAACAACCAACTTCCCTTCCTGGACGTCCTAATCTACAAAAAACCCGACGGCTCCTTAGGACATACCATCTACCAGAAAAAAACACATACAAACCGCTACTTAAATGCACAATCACACCACCACCCTGCACAGATCAACTCCGTAGCAAAAACCCTCATCTCCAGAACCAAACGCCTCGCTGACAAAGACCACCTAAAAACTGAATTACACTCTCTCTCGAATGTTTTAATTGCGAACGGATTCCAAAAAACACCATCACCAAACTAATCCAAAAGGAAACACCCCCAAGAACCAAGAAACAGAAGAGAACAACGGCACCGCCCTCCTCCCTTACATCAAAGGCACCACAGACAAAATCAGCAAAATTCTCCACAAACACAATATCAAGACAGCCTTTTTGCACCGACCAAAAATAGCCAACATTTTAAGAAACCCCAAAGACAAGATTGAGCTAGAAAACCAAGGAGTCTACGAAATACCATGCAAAGTCTGTCCAGCCACATACATCGGACAAACAAACAGGAGAATAAGCGCACGCATCGCAGAACACAAGAACGCAGTCAAAAAAGAAGAAAAATCTTCCTCTCTCTTCCAGCACATAAAAACAACAGGTCATGAAATTGACTTTGAAAGAACCAAACTCATCTCCAAAACTGAACACTTCAACAGTCGAATAATCATGGAAGCCATTGAAATAGAGAAACACCCAAACAACATGAATAAACGTGATGACACCTCCCGCTTGCCTGACATCTGAAACTAGCCCTGGTCAACAGACGAGCCTCTGTCACAAAGACTGACACCAGGTCCAAAAGGACACAAGATGCCACCACCTTCCATCCACACCAAACACAAACCCAGACCCTTCCCACAGATGAAACAAAACCACCATCCAATAACAAAACCACGACTGCACCATCTACTGCGGCACCCCACTCCAGTCACCACATGGAGCACACTCACACACCCCAAAAAAACATTGGGAGACCACAGACACGTAGCCAGACCAAAATGAATTCACAAGACACAGGACCCCACTCCACCAAAGCCCAGGATACTGCCAGAACCCACCAGCCATCTAACCCACCAGCATCTAAACAGCCATCTAAACAGCCACCAGCAGTTAATCCCTTAACGATCGCCTCAGCCACACAGCAGATCACAAAAGAACAAAGGAACAAAGGAACCTGCAATCAGCAACAAAGCAAGCAAACCACACACCCCCAGCAGTATTTATAGAAGGACTTCAACTGAGACCACGCTTTGCTTCAAGAAGAAAGAAGCCAGAACACCAGCCTGAAGATGACGAGTGAGACCTCGTCGAAACGTCGCCAAAACAACCAGATTTCTACACGGGAAGAAACCCGAATCCACCCTAACATGCATATATATATATAAAGTTTTTAAATACAAAATTCTATACTCTGCATCCATATTGCCAATCTGTGAAAACTTATTAAAATTAATGATAATCAAATAGAAAAGAAGTTAATGTAAATGCACTAGGTAATAACACATGTATAATGAGCTTAAAAAGAAGGGACAAAAATGAGAAAGAGAACACAAGGAAATGAGGGAATAATATTTAGTGAGATGGAGACCAAGTGTTAACAGCTTGTTATCATTTGCAAAGGGTGAAACATATCTTTAAATGCCATTGTTTCCCTTGCAATTAGTGAAATGGCAGTGCTTATGTTTGGAAGTTGCAGCATATGAAACATAAATGTCATTTATAATTCTGTGAAAATGAGTTTCTTTACCTAAATGTTTGAAGTTTCCTTCCTTAATATAGAAAAACTTGACCTCTGCAGGAAAGCTGCATGATTATAAGGCTACTCCTATGAACAAACTGCAATTACTACAATTTGCATACTGAAATTAACATAATTGTTTTAAATACTAATGATTTGACCTATAATCATCATAACCATGGGTTATGAAAATAGACAACAATTCAGATTTTCCCTGATGAGCTATCCTGCTTTAGACATAACTAACATTGAACACTTAATTGTTTTTTTCAGAGCTGAGCCACATGTTTCATCAAGGTGAAAAACCCTGAACAGAATGTCTGCTGAAGTTTACATACCACTAGTTTTTGTCTATTTTGCCTGAGACACTTCATACTCGTGCTAATTTCTGACTTGAACTAGTTGTTAATGGAAGATAGATTGCAGCGTAAAATGAACACCAACCCAATGGAAATGAACCATTGGTTTTCAAATGACTGTAAGCCATTGCTCTGTCCCCCACTTGACTGTAAATAAATGTATAATAATATTATCATATTTTATATGCAATTCCAAAGACAAGTGAATGGACACAGTCTTTAAGTGTAACCATAATTTTTCCTCTATTTTATATTCAGAATATTTTCTGAAGTAATGATAATCTATGATCTGCTTTGATATTTGAAAGCCATAGATCCTTAGGACTTCATGGCAACCTCATCTGATTCCTGTGAGAATCTGCCTTATGCTGACTACAAGTTAAGTCCTAATGTGTCATGTTTTGGAATAGATGTTATCTGATGATGACTTTTCATTCGTGGCTGGATTCCTATGAGCCCAAGACAAAACAAACAAGATTATTCTCTCTATTTTATCTTCACAAAAATCCTGTGTGGTTATACTTAAAAGGCTTTCTTCTGGGTGAACAAATGTGACTGCCCAAAGCCATCCATGTCTTCCATGGTCAAGTGAAGGTTTGAGCTTGCACTTTCAAAGTCCTAGTGTAATATTATATAGTACACCACACTGGTTCCCCAAATAATAAAATATGAGTGTAGCTCACAAGCACTATTTTTTAAATCACTAGTCCAGCCTGGTAAGAAGGCAAATGATGATTATGATGATGATGATGACGACAATGATGATGATTCACAGTACAACAGCAACATAATACCAGATGGGAGAGATCATTTTCCCTGCACATAAACTAATGAAATTCAGCTTTGTTTTTATTCAAAGCCAATCTGTTCAATATTGACAAGGAGAGAAAAAAAGGCTGATGGTCTCAGCATTTCTCTATTACTGTTAAATTCACACACTGTTATTAGAGTAGAGTCTCCTGGAATGCTAGAACTGGAAAAGTGAACATTTCATAGAGAGGAGCTCTGGCAGATGAAGTGAAGGTAGTTCTTGTCTTAAAGAAGAGGAGCCAGTTCTCAAAGCCAATTCTTTATTGATTTATATTCCTAATCCAGGAGCTGTTTTCTTATCTAATGGACAGAGACTTAATCCAAAGTATGTACAGAAAGTGGCAAATTAGAATGAAGAGAAGTCCATATAAGTATCACTGTGCAAAGAGAAAGTATGTTTGCTGCAGTTAAGTTGTATTGCTGTCCCTTAAATTATCCAGCCATCAATGGTACAGTTCTTCCATGCTTTTAGGTATAACAGTGGCAGAGTAGCCCTGTTGAGACATTATGGCTGAGGCAGTTACAGCAATGCAGAGTGGCAGAATGTGGCTATGCCCTCTGGTACCACCCTCACATCCTCAGCTGTCAATTCAAGTTAAAGTCTGAAGAAAACCATTTGGTTTACCTGCACAGCCTCTCTGCATGAATAAGTAGAACATAGAAATTTTACTGTTGGAGATTACAGCTTTAAGCCATATGGCCAATGGGCAAGATTGTGGGGAGATTCTGGAAATTATAGCCTGAAAAAGTTAAGTATTTGCATCTCTGTGATTTAGAACCTTAAACAATCCAGTTGAAATTGCATGAGATGCCCACCAGGTTGGTACAATAATTCTCATTCTGGTAACACAGTCCTTAGATTTGTTTGGAAAGGGTCTCATTAAAAAGTCCATAGAGAAGCAAAGCTGTCATGAAGATGTTACTTCTATGTTTTTGTTGACATCACAGCCTAAGACAGGGGTCTCCAAACTTTGTCCCTTCAGATGTTTTGGACCACAACTCCCAGGATTCCAAGCATAGATTGCAAATGACAATGGATTGTGGGAGTTGTGGTCCAAAATAGCTGGAGGGCTGAGGTTTGGACACCACTGGCCTAAGACATGACAATATTATGCAGATTGTTCTGGGAAAGGCTCAACAGTGGTTATATGCTACTTACCAGGGTGTAGTTTCAACAATACCCAGACAAATAAAAAAGTCTTCACCACCAAGGCCATAGCTAACGACCCATACTGGATAGGTATCAGCACCTTAGGCCACTGATCACCTTAAGGCTATGAATACTATTGTCTACCTAACAAGCCTATTCAGGCCATGGTTTATCTTATGAGCCTATTTCAGACCAGGGTGACAAGAGGTGAAAGCTGACTATAAGATGGAGGACTCGCATTAGTTTTATAGAGACTGGTTATGCTGTTTGGTTAATCAGCGAAACATTTTTATCTCTCAAGGAAAAGAAGTCCAGTTGCCATGACTCAACTTCCAGATAAATTCACCTGGATGACTGAGAATCTTCACAGACAGATTGTGGGAAAGGCTGCTTATAAACAACAGCACTATAGCCAGTAGGACTAAAAGCATCCTTATTTTCAGGTGCTAGGCTATTTGTGCTGTAACGGAAGCCCATTGTTATGTATGTTCTTTTTCTTGTCCATTTAAAATCCCAGGTTCCTCTCCTGTGCTTATATCTCCAAAATATTTTTTCTTACTTTCCTTATGAGGTAAGCTTGTTTCTTATGAGGTAAGCTGCACATCTTCAACTCATTATTTCCTTTCTTGATTAATATTGCTAGATATAGATTGCTGGTACATTATTATAAGATTGGTATGCTAATAAAACTTTATTCCTTTTTAAAAATACCATAGTTTTTTATCTATAATACTGCACCATGTATAAGACGACCTCCCACTTTTCCAACCACAAACCATGCACTTCTATCCTTGGCCTACTTTCATGTATAAGATGACCCTCAATTTTTAGACTAACAATTTTAGACAAAAACATTGCCTTATACACTAGGGATGGGCACAAAATGAAAAATGAAATGCTGCTTCATCGTTTTGTTACGTAATGAAACAAAACGAAATGAAACGATGAGGCAGCATTTCATTACAGATGAAACAAAACAGTACAGCAGTACCTCAACTTACGAATTTAATTCATTCTGAATGCATGCTCTTAAGTCAAACTACAGTGGACTCTTGTATAACAAATGGTTTATATAACATAAAATCTATAAAATCTATAACATAAACAATTCTGGAGATAGGGGAAATTTACTTAACAGAATCCTCTATGGGGCAAATCCATACAACATAAAAATATTTGCTATTAGGGATTACTCTGTTTTCAATGCATTTCTATGGGAAATTTGTATAAAGGAAATTTTGCTTAACATAATTTCATTTGGAATGAATTAATTAAATGTACCCGACTTACCGGGTCCTGAGTTGTGGGCAGCAGCGGCGGGGGTCTGCTGGGTACGGCAGAAAGATGGCACCATCCACATGGGCCCAGGGAAGCTGGCTCCTGGGTCACGTGGGGTGTCTTGGCCAATCCCGGCACCCGCCCTCTCAAGTAGGCACGGGCGGGCATCCGGGGCCTGCACACCCGCGCATGCACCCGCCCTGCTTGGGCGTGATATTCAAAACGGGGGCAGGCCCACCGGGAAGCACCATTTGCACCCCAGCTGTGGAGCATTCTCCCACCCACCCACTCCTCAGGGTTTGTAGGGCCATTATGATTACGTTTGTTTCTGTATTTTGTGTTTCTCTTTTCTCCTGTTTGTCACAGCTTCGGTGTCTGGTGGTTTGGAGGCATTGGGGCCAGATCCAGGCTGATGCGGCAGCAGAACGGAGCCTGCGCAGCTTGGGAGCAACAGGTCGGACAGCGGACCCACGGGAGAGAGCACGTAATGTCCCAGCTTGGGTGGGACATCAGTCAGCAGCTCTGCGTGGCTTAGCGAGGAAACCCCAAAGGAGTTTACGCCCACGGGGAGGTCCTGAAGCCGAGATTAAGGGTGCTGCCACCTGGAGGTGTCATCTGCACATCGGAGGGCAGGCCGGTCCCCCGATGAAAATGGATCCAACCCAATGCCTGGCCAGAGTACTGTAGTGTCTTAGTGTTACCAATGCCAATAAAAGCTGTGGCCACCTTTTCCCTCCAAAAGCTAATGCGTCAGTGTGATTTCTTGGTTCAGCAGACCCCTAAACTCAGCTTTAGCCCATAATTTCATTTGGAATGAATTAATTACTTTATACAAGGTACCACTGTACTCTTAAACCAGGGTACCTATCTAAAAAAATTGAAAAAATAAGTTAAAAATGAAAAAAAAGAAAAAAAATGTAAGTCGAGCAGACCATATCTAAAATTTGTAAAGTGGCAGTTAAAATGCCAACAGTTTTCTGCTTTTAAGTCAAATTGCTCTTAAGTCGAGCTGCTCTTAAATCGGGGTACCACTGTATTTTTTTGTGAAAATGAACTGTTTTGTTTCCTCTTTAAAATGGCTCACCACCACGGGTTAAAAAGAAGAAGAAGCGATGATGGCCCAGGGGACAGCTGGTCTGCGGGAGATTTTTTAAAAAGTGCTGACCTGACTGCGAGCCAGCTGGTTGGTGGGAGATTTTTAAAAAGGAAAAATAAAAAAATAAAAAACATGCTGACCCGGCCCGCAGGCCAGCTGGTCGATGCAAAAAAAAATTTTAAAGCACCTACCGGCCTCACCACAGGGCCAGTTAGTTATCTTGCAAAAATGAAAAGTAATCTATAGATCAGTGTTTTTCAACCACTGTTCCGCGGCACAGTAGTGTGCCGCGAGATGTTGCCTGGTGTGCCGTGGGAAAAATTCTCTCTACACCAGCAATGCCCCCCCGCATCCCGCTTGCGACCAAGGCAGCAGTGCGGCGCCGGCAAGCCGGAGGAAGGCAGGGTGTCCAGAAAGAAGCCGGCTGCCGCAAGGCTTCCTTCGGAGATGTAGTTCCTCCCGCAGATCTGAGATGCGGTTCTGGGGAGGAGAGCGGACTACCTTTCCCAGCGTGCTTTGCGCGCTGGCAAGGAAAGGCTGGCCGTGGGTGGAAAAGGAGAAGAAATAAGGGAGGAGGAGAAGGAGACTGGAGAGTGAGAGAGAGCCGGGAGACCCACGCAGGCGCATTGCAGCGAAGGGCACTCCAGAAGCCGCTCTTAAAGGTTCTTGGGGTTGGTTCCCCCTCCTCGCTCACCGAACCCCCTCCCTCCCTCCCCCGCCTCACGCACTCGCTGTTTGCCTCCCGAGGGTGGGCGCGCGCCCCTGCCGAGCCAGGTAGGAGCACATGTGCACACCCCTCTTTTAAGGGTGGGGAGCGGGCGGCCGTTGACAATGGTCATTTTTGGGGGTAAATAAAGGGGAGGACTTGGGAGGCTGAGGAGGGGATTCCTAGGACCTAGGGAGGAAACGGGGATGGGGGGTCCCTTCCGGGCCCTGTGGCTGCCTGGCTGGAAGGAGGCGGGGGGGAGAGAAGGGAGGCTTTACTGGAAGGGGTAAAAGATGGGGGTTGGGGGGTCGTATATGAAGAGCCTCCCCCAGCCCCACCTTCCTGGGTTTGCAAGTTCCTCTGAAAAAAAGTGTCAGGAGGAGGAAGGGGGAAGGTGAGGGCAGGCGGACATTTTGATAGGGATGCCTTGGGAGGGCCTGGGCTGGAGGATGGATTTGTTGTTGTTTTTTTCGGGGGGTGAGAAGTGTGTTCGTGTGTGTCTGATAGGCACAGAGTTAATTTTTTTAACATTTTCTAATGGTGGTGTGCCTCGTGATTTTTTTCATGAAACAAGTGTGCCTTTGCCCCAAAAAGGTTGAAAAACACTGCTATAGATAATGTGAATAACCCTTTGGTAACTCTATGGTGTGAAAAAAAAATTAGGATTATGAGTACATAATCTATGGAAAATTTATGGTAGAACTGCATTGTTTAAAATAAGAAGATATAGAATAGTTTTTCCCAACAGTGGTGGAGTTGAATCACAAATCTTTCGGCTATTAAATATAGAGTGCATCTGAGCTAGGATTGCATCAGTATTGTACTGAATGGACCTCTTAGCCAATATTCAGTAATTCATTCTTCCTGTATTGTGTATAGAGATGGGCATGACCAGGAAAAATGACGTTTTGAGTTGTCGTGTGTCAGAGCCGGCCCGTTTCAGCTCGTTTCCGTTTGTTGCGAAATTTTTCAAAAATTTGTCATTTTGTTTGTCGTCTATTGTTAGTACTGGTTTAGGGGGGGTAGGGTAGAGGGCTCCTGGAGGCACCTCTCTGGGGTGGTTGCCTCCTCTGGCCTGCTACGAAAGGAAGGCATTTAGCAGGCTCCTGGAGGCACCTCTCTGGGGTGGATGCCTCCTCTGGCCCACTACAAAGGGAAAAGGAAGGGTACATGACCGTGTAGCCATTGCGTACCAAGTGGCACTGGCAGAGGCACATCTCTTTTGGGTGCCTCTAGCTCACTAAGAAGGACAGCATACTGGCGTACAGGTTTGGAGTTTTTTGGAACTTTGGACTGTGAGCGAGGTGAGAGAAGAATGCCTCTGCTGGGCACCCTCTGACTCACTAAGAAGGACAGTGTACTTGCGTGTAGTGCAATGTGAGTACAGATCTGGCTTAGGGTTGGGGTTAGGGCAAGGGCTAGGCTTAGGGTTATTACGGGTAAGGTTAGGGTGAGTTAGTGGGCTGCACCTCTGGGTGCCTCTGACCCACTAAAAAGGACAATGTACTGGCATATGGGTTAGGGTTAGGGTTAGGGTTAGGGCTAGGGTTATAGTGGGCTTTTTTATGCCTGACTGGCACATCCCAGAAGTCTCCGTCAAAACCTGACCAAGTGGCCATGTGATTGGTGGAATGGCTCCAAAAATTTGCATGGTCCCATCCCATGGCCAGCCCATCATTGCGCAGGTGTAAAAAAATAAAAATAAAATAAAATAAAATAAAATAAAATCAATGGGATTGGAGACAGACGTTAATTGCAAGAAAAACCCACTGCTGCTACTTAAAAATTCAGGCAGTTAAAATACCTAATTTTTGCATGTTTCTATGTGGTGCTTTGGTGGGTTTTTGGACCACGATTTAAAAAAAAATTGCGGTTGCCATTTTGGATCCCCCCGCACCGCATGGCATGGCGAGACGACGAGGATGCCCCCCACCAGAGCAGCCCAGGACAGGAGAGGGGGAGGCTGGGGACCCCCCCCCAGAAACCACCCCTCTGGTAGGTGCCCTCACTCAGGCAGGCATATTTTCACCTGCTTTTTTGGCCAGGAATCGGGTTTTTTTTTAAAAAAAACTTTTTTTCTGTGCCTCTTGGCATTGCGCGATCGCCGCGATGCCATGAACGACAACGACAACTCAGACCCAATTTTTCTTTTATCGGTTCGAGTTCAAGTTCTGACGGCTTAATTGTCGTTTCCGTTTCCGTTGCGTAATGGAAACAAGGAACGGAAACGGAAACAAGAATTTCACCAAGTCGTGCCCATGTCTAATTGTGTACTAAATGAATTTATTACTTAAATAAGTGTCTCACTTTCTTACCCAGTACCAAGGGGAAAGCACTGCTCTAATCCTGTTCCTTAAACAAAAAAGCTCAGTACTTTCCCTTAATGTAGTTTAGAGCATTGTTTATTGTCCGAGGACAAAGAAAATTAATGTTTCAGTTATCAGTATGTCTTTTGAACAGAAATCATAACATGAAAGCTATAATATGTGCCAGTCTCCCTGCTGAGATCAGGGAAGCTCTCAGGGTAAGATGCTTTTGTTGCTGGGTTTTGAACTTGTATTTCTTTTTCTTTCTTTTTCTCTCCCCCCCTTTTTTGCAGACATTTTCTTTGTTTCCCTTTGTGGGTTTAGTTATTTTAATCTCACTCTAGTTTTGCTTTTTTCTGGCTTTATTATTTTATTACTTTGCATTATGCAGCAGTATTGTTGATTGCACTGTGGTCTTTTGGATGAAAAGAAGCTTAGTAAATATACAGTGTGTGTGTTATTTATTTATTTGTCTACTTGTTTCACTAACTGTTTAAAATTTCAGATAGATAGATAGATAGATAGATAGATATGTTTTATTTTATTTTAATTAAAGAAAATTATACATAAAAACAGTATAAGTGAAACATTATCCCACATAACATTCATAATTATTTTAAAACAACTACAATTAGACATGATGACTGAAATCCCATTTGGCATATGTATGCCTATGGAAGTTTGATTATATCATCAGCAGGGGGCAATTTTCAAAAGTTAGGCATTTCCTGCTTCTGCCCCATAGTTCCAGCTCCCGTGGTTCCTCTGTGATCACTTTCATCATGTGGAAATTATGAGAAACATGGAACAGGAAGTATTTAATTACTGAAAATTGCCACTAGTGGGATTGCACTGATTATTTCTTTTTTAAAAAACGTTGTTGACATGCTTCTTAGCCTAATGCACATTTTGTTACAGCATATGGCAGTGTTGGCAAACCTATGGCATGGGTGCCAAAGGTGGCACTCGGGGCCCTTTCTGTGGCAACCTGACTTTGCCTCTTTACAGCCACCTGCATTCAGGTTTAATTGCTGTATTGGTACTTTGCAAAAAAAAAAAAAAAAAATAGTGGGCTTTGAATTGCAGTTTGGGCACTCGGTCTCTAAAATGTTCACAATCACTGTTATATGGGATATTAGGCAATCCCATTGCAAGAAGTAGGCATAGTGCTGTAGTTCTCTTGTTCTGCTTACATAAGTCAAGATCTCTGTCTTGGGCATTGATTCATTTCTAATTATGCACCTTCAGAAGTCAAGGTGACACTTTTTCAAATGTTGATGGGGGAATGTAAATGAACATCTTATACCTTTGAATGATAAACAAGGCACTTTCTTCAGTCCTTAACCCCAATAAACTTAATTCAGTTGACATCCTGATACTTAGCAAATCACAAGTACAATAGGCCCATTGAATCAGTGGAACTTAGGGAAAACTGCCTCACTAAATCCCTACTGATTCATTGGGCTTGTTCTATTTGTGGCTTGGGACATTAAGCAAGAGGATTTTAGCCACAGACTATTACTTGCCCTCCCAGCCCAAAATAAGGAGATAGATAGATATATAGTATCCTCTCACCACCTATATATTCCCTTACACAGCTCTTTGCCCTCTACCTGGAAGAGGTAGGCAATGGAACCTATGGAAGCTGAGATTTTCCTATTTAAAGTCTGCTCTCCATCACCCCAGCCTCTTTCCAGCATAGATTGGTTCACCTGCCCACCCTTTTGTAGGAATGTGATTAGCTGGTTGCTTTGGGGCCAGATGAGAATTTTTTTACTTCCTCCTACAATTGGTTCAAAGAGACAGGTGCATTTTAATCCATCCTTTTCTTATTTGACTAAATGTCCTTAAGGTTTAGTTATAATCCTTGCACTGGCAGGTAGTAGAAAATTCACAAGGTTTTAAGGGAGTTTCCATGGACAACTGAGAGGGATATGAGCCAGCTCACCTCCCAGTATTGAAAATCAGGAGGGTTTGATGCTGAGAGGAGGGAAAGACTTTGGGCTCAGACTACCTAGAGTCAGAAGAGACAGGTGGTCTGGGCCCTTCAGTGGTAAACTTCATTTAAATGGAACCAACTTCGATATGCACATCTAACTGGTGGCACTTACCAAGGATCTTTTAGTTGTTGCTATGTTACCACTGCCATACTCCCAAGTCATTATGTATTTTAAATACTAGTGAGTTATGAATATTATGGTGACAACAACATTCTTGGATATGAAGGAATCCATGGGGGAAAAAGGTTATTCATGGATGATCACTACAACACCTTTTGTAGGCAGTATAAAAAGACAAGGAAGCTTATACTGGCTGACATGGAGCCCTGTCTTAATACAGGCAAATGCATTTCTACTCACTGCCCCAGATCATGGCAAGGTTTCTTTTCCACAGCAATTTCATAATCCCCCACGTATAGAGATGGGCATGAAATGAACAATTTTTCGTTTCCGTTTTTGTTTTTTTGTTTCATTATGTAACGAAATGACAAATGAATTTTGTCTCTAAAATGAAATGAAACAAACAGAAACACCGGAAATTTTGTCATGTGTTTCGTTTCCGTTACTGCAATATGAGTGAATTGCTTAAAATCCTAAAAAATCACAAAAATTGAAATAAATGGTAACAAAATGGTAACGAAACGAACAAAAACAAAAACGATTTTTTGCAAACATTCATGAAAACAGAAACGAACCGAAACGGACCCTCCAAATGACAAATGACAAATGACAAACGAAATGCCATTTTTTTATTCGTGCCCATCTCTACCCAGGTAACATAGTTAATAGGGAAGATGTAGTCCAATGATTTTGCTTTTTAAATCTCTGTTGTCTGTGCACAGCTTCAGATGCTTTGTCTAGTACCAGCTATTTGTGTTGTCTTTTGAAAAGATTTTTCCTGTTGGTTTTTTACAGAAAGCATATCTAATGCTTCAATAAAATTCCTGAAAATCCGTATTCCACCTTATGACCAAATAAAAAGGTGTTAATTGCTTTGTCCCCCTGCCGACAGGGGGTGTTCCTCCTTGTTGGTTCTCCTGGACCTGTTAGCGGCCTTTGATACCGTCGACCACGGTATCCTGCTGGACCGGCTCTCCGAGGCTGGGATCGGGGGCACTGTTCACAGTTGGTTCCGATCCTTCCTCGGGGACCGTCCCTAGCAGGTTCAGCATGGGGGCGAGTTGTCGGCCCCTTGGATACTCCCCTGTGGGGTTCCACAGGGGTCGTCTCTCTCTCCCATGCTGTTCAACATTTACATCAGGCCGCTGGCAGAGGTCATTAGGGGACATTGAGTCTGCTGTCATCAGTACGCTGATGACACGCAGCTCTATGTCTCCTTTTCCACCGCTGCAGATGAGGCTGTCAGGACCCTCGATCGGTGCTTGGGCGCAGTCATGGAATGGACCAGGACTAACAGGCTCAAACTCAACCCCGATAAGACCGAGGTTATGTTCTTCGGGGCTACCCCATCCAGCTATGCTGGCCCATTTCCCACCTTAGAGGGTGTCTCCCTCAGGCCATCGGACTCTGTCTGGAATCTGGGAGTAGTCCTGGACCCGGCGCTCACCATGGAGGCCCAGGTGTCCGCTGTGTCCAGGGCTGCCTTTTTCCACCTTCGTCAAATCACCCAGATTTGTCCGTACCTGGATGGGGACTCCCTTAGAACAGTGGTCCAGGCGCTGGTGATCTCGAGACTGGACTATTGCAACGCGCTCTACATGGGGTTGCCCTTGACTCTCATTCAATGCCTGCAGCGGGTCCAAAATGTGGCGGCCAGACTGGTGGCGGGTGTGCGTCGGTTTGAGCACATCATCCCAGTTCTGGCCCGCCTGCATTGGCTACCCGTTGCAGCCCGAATCAGGTTCAAGGTCCTGGTTTTGATTTACAAAACCCTCCATGGCCTAGGACCTGGCTACCTGACAGAGCGTATCGACCAGCGGTCAACTTCGGCCCGTCCAACTAGGTCGTCGCGGGCGCACATGCTGCACGTGGCCACGTCCAGGGAGGCTCGGCGAACTTCCACTCGTTCCCGAGCCTTCTCTGTGGCTGGCCCGATGCTTTGGAACCATCTACCAGCAGAGGTGCGCCTAGCAGAGTCCCTGCCTGCCTTCCGGAAGGCTTTGAAAACCCTTCTTTTCCGGGAGGCGTTTGGTTGATTTTTTTTTCTCGCCATCGCCATTGCTATATCCTGCATCTGTTGTTTTATTTGTTTACTTTATTAGTCTATGCAATTTGTTGTTCCCTTAATAGTTGTAAACCGCCTGGAGTTCCCCACCAGGAAGACGGGTGGTATATAAGTCCCATAATAAATAAATAAATAAATAAATAAATAAATAAATAAATAAATAAATAAATAAATAAATATAAAGTACCACCTCTATGAAGGAAAATCATTCTGGCTCACCTAGCCAGAATGTTATGAATGGAAGAAATCAGTAATATTGTTTCTAGCAGTGCTTAGACTTCGGCTATATAATGCAACCCTAAACAAATCTAAAAGAGCTAATATAGTTTTACATAAGATCAACTAGTTGTCTTTGAGTTTAGCAATTTGCATATTTCAAGTTCCCTCTTACTTTGAAAGATGTTACAATTGAACAGAACAATGAACTACTAATTATGACTCATTCTCCTTTCTCTCCCTTTGTCTTTTCTTCAATCACACTATTGCACCAGGCACTGCTGCGTATTATATCAAACTGTATTCTGCCAACTGACAACAGACAAATCATTCTAATTCCCATACGGTTAATAACCCCTTGATTCGTAGCCATCTGCAGCACCATGTTCTAATCTCCAACCATTTCTTCCCCCTTCAAAGATACATTTAGAGCAGTCCTCTGTTGCTTGAAAACTTTTCTTTGTCAGTGTTTCTGGGTCTTGTACTTCCTGTCATCATCAGAACACATCTCCTTTCATACTGATGGTCACAGCTGGCCACTAGCCTATTTTCATGATGCAGCCATATAAATTACTTCCCAAAAGTTATTTTTAAAGCTTTTCTACTGATTTTCCAACCAACTGTGCCCTTGAAAAAAAAAAGGTTTTTTTAAAGATGTCATCCTACAATACATTTAATATGTTAAGCTCTTTACAGTTGCCTGTCTATGAGAAGTTAAAATGGTCTCCTATTTTCATGGAATTTCACAAAGGGTGGGTAACTGAAAGCTCTCCAATCAGGGGTGAATAAATAGCAATAGGTATGAACATTTCTACAGTGCTTTTCATCACATCAAATTCCAGTTTGATAATAAAATATGTTAAACTTAACAGAATGCTGTAGTGGAACACTGACAATAGACAACAGTGATTAAAGACAGTGAACTGAAAGGCAGATTAAGACTTTCTTGAAATGAAAATGAATGAATACATGACAATGCCTCGACCCAGCACTGAATATTTTTGTGATGTGCTTGTTGTACTTCATTAAGAAAAGAAATCTAGACTTACAGTGCCACCGCTGAGAAAACAGAGCAGAGAACCTGGAGCATGATCATAATTCACAGACCATCAGGGATGTTGGGGAGACTTTGAGTCCAAGTCAGAGTCTTTGTTACTGAGTTCCAAGTCCACATTCCTTTTGAAAATTGAGGTGTTTTTTTTTCTTCAGAAAAAAAAAGGAATGGGTGGGTAAGTTCTGAGTTGCAAGTCAAGTCCAAGTAATTGATGATGGTGGTGGTGGTGGTGGTGGTGGTGGTGGGCCTGAGTCAAATCTAAGTAAAGTCACCAGAGTGACTTACTGGACACACTGACACTGAGTCCCACAACTCTGTTCAAGGGCAAATGCTAAAAGCATGGGATAGACAGGACTAGAGAATAGACAGAATCAAACAAACATTTCCAGAGTTTAGAAATGAAGATCAATTAATGTCATGACTCTGAGGGAGCTTTTATACGGCCCCTAAGATCCACTGGCCATTTAAATTCGAACCAGAGATCTTGGGGGTTTGCTCCTCTTGCTGTGTTCCCACCTCTCCGCACTCCCTTGCTCCTGTCTGTGTGAGGGGAGGGAGAAAGAAAGGGAGAAAAAAGTGCAGGTTCACTTCCATCTGCTGGTGGAAGCCACCCCGAGCCCTGTCGTCGTCATGATTCCTGTCTCTTAAAGGCGCGGTGGGGAAACAAATACAAGGCGAGGAGAGCCCGGCACTCACTGCTTTACATCCGCATCAGAAAATTTTCACCTTCGGAGACCAGGTACTTGAAAAGTGTGCTGGGATGCGCTTAGGTGGCCGTGGTCATACTTAATTTTTTTTAAAGTCCAGAGCTGGTGGGAAAACATTTTTAAGCTCCGGATCTGGGAGCCATTTGCCTCAGATTTTAGGGGTTGTGTAAAAGCGCCCTGAGTTAAACCTATACAAGTGCCACAGATGTCAGTGTGAAAGTTAAGCAAATGTTTTATTCACTCATGTTAAACCTTATGAGAGAAAATAAATGGCCTGCTTTCACTAGATTATGTACATAGTGCATTATGCTGTGCAAAGGGCAATTTGTGTGAGAATCTGAGAGGAATAATTTATTCAGGGCTTCTTCAGTATATTTTAGACTAATTTATATAAACTCCAGATAATCTGCAAAATGTTCAGCTGTGCCATACAATTAATAATGTCAAATGTTGTCACTTTTAGAAATGTTGACATTATGCTTAAGGACTGGAATTATATCTTAATAAACAAAAGCAGAGTTGCAAGTGGCATGGAAAGGCTTTCCAGTTAGTTAATAATAATAAAAGTTAAATAAAATCAATAAAAATGAAGTAAAGATATGGACTCAGCAACTAATGTAATCTATAATGTACAAATAAATGTAGTATTATTTGTAAATAGACATGGCATTTCAAGATGGCAAATATAATATATTCTGATGCAGGAAAAGATAAATGTACTAGGAAGGCAAGCATGAAACATGCTTCTATATTTGCTAAACCACCAGGCCAGCAAAATATCTAGTGAAAACCCACCTTTCTTATGAATTAGTGCCTTTACTCAGCAAGTCATTGTCAACAAGATGAATGTTCAGTGTACAGTATGTGTGTTAAAGTGACAAAGTTATAAATCCAGCAATATCTAGCTTACTGCAGCAGTAACAAGGGTAGTCTCTTCCCAGCTGATTTGGTTTTACTTCACATGCAGCCACTTAATCTGGAACCTTAGCATTAGCCAGACAGGACTTGTAGATCAAAATCATACCCATTTATTTCTAGAGAGCATCTGATAATAGCTTTGTAGTATGGACAGACTATTTATTTATTTATTTATTTATTTATTTATTTATTTATTTATTTAAATACTCTGTCCATACTACAAAGCTATTATCCGATGCTGTTCACAAATCATTTATTTATTTGTCTGTTTGTTTAAATAAATAAAAATAAATAAATAAATAAATAAATAAATAAATAAATAAATAAATAAATAAATAAATAAATAAAGAGTAGGAATCAAAATTATAAAAATATTTAGTTTAGTTGGTTTTGTCTATCCCAGCCTTTTTCTTGCTGGAGTTATGTCTGTCTGTAAGTATGCTATTGTATTTTATCATTTTTGTTGCATTTTGTTTGTGGGTTGTTTTTTGGGGGGTCTTGTTGTTTTGTTTTATAATTTGTTCTGCACTGCCCACAGAGTCGTCCCCCGCTATATTGTGGTTCATATATTGCAGTCCCGATATATTGCAGGACTGCAGAATAGGAAGGCAAGGCCCCTTGAGGCAAGCTCTGTGGGCCTGTTTGGGGCCTCCTGCACTTACCCCAGGCCTGGCACTGCACCAAGGAAGCTTCTGACAGGAGGCCCCAGAAGTGGTTTTATGGTGCTGGAAACCATTTCTGGGGCCTGGGACAGGCCCAGGAAGCCTGTCCAAGGCCTGTTTAGGGCAGTGCCAAGCCTGGAGTAAATGAAAGAGACCGTAAATAGCCTCCCCAGTTCTGACCTGACCCAGCTTCTGCATAGCACAGATTTACGTTTATTGCAGGTTGGTTTGGGTCCCTAACCCCTGCAATAAATGGGGGATTACTGTAATTCAACGGTATAGACATACTAGTTTAAAAGGCAAGGTGGTGAGATGAAGTTTATCATTGGAGCTACCACTACACTGTCAAGGTATTACCTCAGGAAAAGGCAATTTTGGCAACTGAAAATCTCCTGTGAACAGAACAGGTGATTCTTGAGCAGCAGGCCATTTCAGAGTTGAGGAGCTAGGGTCTAACTTGGGGTAAATGTTCTCAACCGCTATCCTGGGAAGATTGAATAGGACAGGAAGAACTCATTGGAAGGAGGTGTGCATTTCTATGGTTTTCCCTCCAGGTTGCTGTTATTCTTCTAAAGAGTCTGCCAAAGGGCATTGAATTACCAGTGTCAAGAGTGTTCACCTAATGCTTCATACAAGTTCAGATATCTGTTAATTTTGTCTTTAAAGTAAAAGAGAGCTGGTTGTTGTGAATTTTTGTGCTGTTTGGCCACGTTCTGGAAATCTTTCTTCCTGACATTTCAAGAGACTCTGTGGCTGGCATCTTCAGAGGGCAAGGAGCATAGGACACTAGTTCATATCCATGTACAATGAAGTCAGAGAGCTGGAATATACATGACCCATTTCCCCCTTCTTCCTTTGTTTTTCTTCCAGCGAAAGAAACATAAAGCAAAGCAAAGCAAAGCAAAGTGTTCTGTTTATATACCACCCCATAGTGCATAAAGCACTATTCTTCATGTTTTCTTGAATATATGTAGGGTTATAAATGTGACAATACTACCATTAATAGTCTTCAAATGGCAGAGCAAGAAGGTACCCAGTGGACATTTAAATCCAATCTCTGTCAAGGAGGCACAGAGGAGAATCTGATAACATGATGCATGCCAATTCTGCTCCTATATTCCACCCAACCATAAGTCTCAAACATGTTCCGCTCACAAAACTTATAATGATCCCTAGGCAGGACCTCTGCCTTATCAGGACCCCAGTGAGCTCACTGGATCTGCTGCGGGGATCCAGATGGCATGGAAATGAGGACTGGGGCACAGCCTAGCTACATGTCTCCATCTATAAGCCATATCTGGGTATAAGCATAGCAACTGAATGTGGTGACAGATATGTAACCTTTCTACCACATTTTAATGTATATGGAATTAAAATAATGAGTTAAACAAGAAGAGTCAGATACACTATTTCCACAAAAGAGGATCTGACAACTACAGTGAATGGCAAAGAATCTATTTATTTTATTATTTATTTTTTAAAAACATGCCTTACTCCTAGGGATGGACACAAAACGAAAAATGAAATGCTGTTTCGTCATTTCATTACGTAACAAAATGAAAAGAAACTATGAAGCAGCATTTTGCTACAAATGAAACAAAATGGTCATTTTTCCCATTAAAACAAACCAGTTTGTTCAGTCTGTAAAATGACCCCATACCTGCTGGGCTTGCTGCTGCCACCACTGCTGCTGCTGCTAAATACCGCCACTGTGCCACTGGCACCATGCCAGAAAGGGCCAGCAGAGCTGCCAGGAGGCCCTGTGCCCACCACCGCCACTGCCACCACCAAGGAAATGGGCTGGAGAGGGCCAGTGGGGCTGCCAGGAGACCATGTGCCTACCGCAGCATGCAATGGGTCTTTTAAAGTTTTTTTTTTTTTCCCCAGCAGAAGCAAGCGCTGAAGGTGGCCATCAGAACTTGCTTCTGCAGCAAAAAAAAAAAAAAAAAAAAAAACAAAACAAAAAACAGACCCACCACTTCTCATCCCCACAATGGGGAGCATTGCCAGAGAAGCAGTTTTTTTTTTAAAAAAATGTAAGTGCCGGCGCTGGGCTTCCTCACAAGGCAGCAGGAAGGCTTCAAGGTGACCGCTGCTGCTGCCACTGCTGCCACCAATCCAGCACGAGACTGCCTCGTGAGATGGTGGGGAGGCTACTCGGCATCCGCTGACCGTGGTGCTGCCAATGATCTGGTGTGGGGCTACCTAGTGATGCCACTGGAGCCCTGCCAGAGCCCAGAATCCCACAGAGCAAAGAAGGAGGAGGAGAGGGGTGAGTACAAGCCCCCAGAGAAATGAAACATTTTGTTATTGTTTTGTTTCATATGATTTTTTTTTAAAAAAAAGTTGTATGAAACGGAAAAAAACGAAATGTGGGTGGGGATGAAATGGAACGAAATGAAACACCATTTTCCCATTTCGTCCCCATTTTTACTTACTCCTTAAAAAGGACCAGAGGTAACTTACATAATTAAAAAGATAATAATTCAAAGTTAAACCCAAAAGTTATACAAATATTTTAAAATAATTAAACAAATATATTAAAAGTGGTAATATAACACTGCAATCTGCTCTTAGATGTACCAGGCCAAAACTCCCCAACCAGACAGGACAAAAGTTTCTATCCAGCCCCAAGCAATCAGCTTATCTCACAATGGACCATAAGCAGACAGGTATCTGTAGGGTCAGTCTAGCCTATCAGGAAGCTAGGATGAGGGTGAAAATGCATTACATAAGATTCTTTGCTCCATATCAGCATAGCAATTATGGGGAAAGAAAGTTGTATTTCCTCATCTCTTGCCCCACTCCATCTGTGAAGAGTTCCTTTGAAGAAGTGCTACCCTTCCACAGAGCTGAACCTTACACAGAACTGCTGCTTTGACTGCAGGTCAACCAAAGACAAAATACTCTATGTAACTATTTTCCCTAGCACATGCCCCAAATCATGTACTTTGTTATAGTTTTCTGCTTCAGGAATTTTGTGAAAGTGTCCTTGGTAATGGCATGAATTTTGTTCCCCTCCGTATGTCTCTTGTTTGATTCACTAAACATGGACAAGTCAAAAGTGACAGCCTTGCAGAAGTATAAAAGCATCAAAACTGCAAAAGCATACAGGATTATGAGATTCTGTGAACTTATTCTTTCTTCAGTGGCTCCTATATTTAATTCGTCTCCATTCACATTGATAACATTCAACTGAAACATTTTTCAGGAAATATCTTCACCACAGATTAAAAATATGAATGCTATATAATCCATTTTGCTATTTATTCTACTCCTCTGATATGCCCAGATCTGTAATTCACTACTGCATTTTCTAAAATTAGGAATACCAAATCACAGCACGTCTGGGGTTCATGTAAATGTAACATTCCACCCAGCAAATCCCCCCCATATGATCCTGGTTTGGCCCATGTTGAGGTATGGACCACTGCCAGCCAATCCGACAGCCAACTATTGCCCGCTGTTGTTGTTGTGTCATGCTAGAATTGTTCCCAAGAGCAAGTCTTAACACGAGATAATAGAGCCCACTAAGAGAATAGTATCTTCTCAAAGTCTCTGTGCCTGAGCTAGGCTCTGGGAGTGGATGGAAACTGAATCCTTGCAGGTGTCGGAGAAGGAATTGGTGGCTGGTACTTGGGCTTCCTTCTCCTTTGCCCTCTTCCTTCATTAAGAATGTTGTACCCAAGGTAACTGCCCTGTGGCCTGCCCACAATAAGCCATAGATCATGGGTTACTGTTGTATTGTGCACTCCATCACAGTGTAATACATTTGGCAAACATAATATCATAGATCACAGTGAAGTCCTCTATATATTTTCTTAAAAGTAAGCCCTGTTCATTTACACTGATCTCACTCTTCAGTAAATGTGTTCAGCACGACAGCCTTAGAGTTGATTTCCTTTCTTGAGGCTAGAATGACACTGATGTAGCCTGCATACTGTAATTAAAAACTGGAAACCACCCAGAGACTACATGAATTGGTATGTGACAGCATATAAGTAGAACACTTTGCTTTTTGCTTTTTGCTTTGACCCCTAGGCTAACCAATGGCATAGACTGAGGGGGTAGGGGATAATACTGGTTTATATTCATAGTATGAAAATCAAAGAGTCTCTAAAGGAAGGGAGCTATGTATTAAGTTCTTCGAGCCACCTTATCATTCAGGGGAGCAATCCCCCTCCCCAGAAAGAACACTACTATTGAGTACTCTATCCCCCCCCCCAATTGCTTTTAAATTGTTGGTAGCATCTTTGTTTATATTGCCAATAAATAACACTGGCAATACGGTAGAAAAGCCCTCCTCTAAATGACATATTGTTATCGGTAAGAGGGCAGAAGAAATATCAAGCAAAATTATACATGGTCGAAAGATACTATTATTTTTCTATGTAATTACTTTGCTCATGGCAATCATATACATGGGGCAATCATAGTTTTGCTGTACAGCTCAATGACAATCGATCTTCACATTTTTACAGCAAACCTTGGTCCTTCTGACACTGCATAAACAGGCTGCTGGAGTGTTATCACAGAAAGGAGAGATAAAGTAGTCATTGAGATGGAGAATGTTTGCTAAGAAAGGATTGGAACTGATTGTGTTTTAAAGTACTGTCAACAACTAACAGCAGCTTTCATCTCTTAATCTAAATGTGCATTTATCTTTCTACCTTTAAAGAGATGTTGTTGGAAGAAGAGAGTTTGGTGTTAAAGTTAACTACGTGCTACATTATTGTGTTTTTATTTTTAAAAAGCTTCTGAAAATTATGAAAAACCCAAGTTTGGTGAATTTATATTAATTTTAGAGTGTGACTACACAGTGTGAGAAATGCAAATTCACTCATTGTGAAGTCACATGAGTTTGGATTTTCTGTTTAAATTAATTGACCTCACATTAGAAGGAAGGAACTGTGTAGCTATGTTGTAGCAGCTACAGAAAGACTAACTATTAATAAGCTGTAAATAAGTGCAGAGTGGTAATTTACTCCTCTCATTTCCTTTTTCTTTTTTCTTTCTTTCTTTCTTTCTTTCTTTCTTTCTTTCTTTCTTTCTTTCTTTCTTTCTTTCTTTCTTTCTTTCTTTCTTCTTTCTGCCCAGGTGCCTTAGTGCAACAGCATTGTCACCAAGCTTTTTTTTTTAAGAGAAAGAGATAGCATGTTGTGCTTAAAAGGCAATAGTGGAATGAGGAATCATTTTCTGCATCAGCTCAAGTGACCACACTGCCTGAACCAATGCAAATAGATTTGAGATTAATAAAAAAATGTTGAAGCCCCAGTGGCAGGGACAAAAACTGTGGGTGGCAGGGGAATTCTAGGCTGATTTGTATTGATTCTAGGCTGATTTGTATTTCCTTTCATGTCATGTGCTCAATGGAATAATAATGTGAACCAGCCTGTTCCAATCTATATCTTGCATTTTTACAGACATGGTTGCAACATTGCAAGCTTATATAATTCAGATAATGAATTATGCAACCTGTTACCCCCTCAAAATGAAGCTGAAGCTGTTACATATATATTGTGCATGAAGTAAAAGGTCACAAGTAGAGATGGGCACAAATTAAAAAATGGTGTTTTGTTTGTTGTTTGTCATTTAGAGGGTCCATTTTGTTCGTTTCCGTTTTTTGAAATTTTTTGCAAAAACTTGTTTTTGTTTTTGTTCATTTTGTTACCGTTTCGTTACCATTTATTTCAATTTTGTGATTTTGTTAGCATTTAAAGCAGTTCACTGTATTGCCATAACGAAAACAAAACGCACAACAAAATTTCCAGTGTTTCTGTTCGTTTCGTTTTATTTTAGAGACAAAATTCATTTGTTGTTTTGTTACGTAACAAAATGAAAAAATGAAAACGAAAACAAAAAATTGTTCATTTCATGCCCATCTCTAGTCACAAGATGATATAGTGGGACATATAATATTTGGAAGAACCACATAGAACTTTTCAAAAGATAAATAATTAAACCTGGGTTTATACTTAATGCAAATAGTGAACCTCTCCAATTTGATGAACATAATGTTTTTTTTTCCTTCCTTATACCAGCATTAGCTAAAGCCCCATGAACAGTGTAGAAGGTGAAACAATAAGACTAGTATCCAATAGTATTAGCACAGGTAAAAAATCCACTTGTACTGGTAGACATCTTGCCAAATGCCTGTTTACCCAGTGCTTGTATAAGGAGTCAAACAGCCAGTCATACTGTGGGAAGCCTGCTGGCAGATAGGAGGCAGGATTCTTAGGCAATTTTCTTTTCATTCTCTGTTTAGCAGTAGGATACTGAATTTAGTATTCTTCAATTGTAGTTGCACACAGAAGTAGTTCTAATACAGGCAAATGCTACATTTGGATTTCTCTTATTAATTTATTTTAATTTTTTCTATCTCTCTTTTGATATATTTTAAAAGAGATGTATAATTCTTTTTATACTCTTAATACTTACTTTTGGATATAAGTTATGCTTCATTTCACACATTTCAACTGGTGTGGAGTGTCAATTTGGAATGAAACCCACTTCTTGTACTTTCATATTAAGAGCTTAAATATGTTACTTTTTGGAATGCATATCCCACATATGCTGACATGCTGGCTGGGGATTTATGGATGTTATAGTCCAAAACCATTTTTCTAAATGCTATTTACAATACAGTATATTTCATAATAAAGGTTGTCAAAACCATTCTATTTTTCAACTAATCTGCTTCTTATTTTCTTTTTAAATTTGCAATTACAAATTGTATTTTCAGTTAAAACAGATGTGGAAAGACATAAGGTTTTCTTAAAAATTAAAAAGCATGTATGATAACAAAAAGTTTGGAAACCACAAGTGTAATCCTATGCATTTGACTTGCAATAAATCATAGAATCAGAGTTGGAAAAGACCTCAAGGGGCATCCAGTCCAACCCCCTGCCATGCAGAAATCCCCATCACAGTGATCCTGAGAGATGGCCATCCAGCCTCTGCTTAAAAACCTCCAAAGAAGGAGACTCCACCACTCTCTGTGGCAGCATATCCCACTGCTGAACTGCTCTAACTTTCATGAAGTTCTTCCTAATGTTTAAATTGATTCTCTTGTCATGTAGTTTGAGACCATTGCCTCACATCCTAGTCTCTGAAGCCTTGAAAAACAAACCAGTCCCTTCTTCAATGTGACATCCTTTCAAATATTTAAACATAGCTATCATATCCCCTCTCAGCCTTCTTTTTGTAAGGCTAAACATCCCCAGCTCCCTAAGCCACTCCTCGTAAGACATTTCTTCGACACCCTCAAATCATCTTGGTCGCCCTCCTCTAGACCCGATCAAGATTGTCAACATCTTTTTAAAATCAAGGTGCACAGAACTGGACAGAGTGTTCCAGGTAGGGTCTGACCAGAGCAGAATAGAGTGGTACTATCCTTTTCCTTGACCTAGATATGATGCTTTTGTTGATGCAATCAAGAATCATGTTGTCTTTCTTGGCCGCCACATCACATTGCTGACTCATGTTCAATTTGTAGTCCACCAAGACTCCCAGATCCCTTTCACAGGTACTATTTTACATTTTCATTGGGGGGAGGGGGGAGGTAAATGCTAGGGGATCTTAGAAGTTTGTTTTGTCTAACTCATTCTCTAAATAACAACTCCAGAGGGAGTAACCCAGCTGATTCTTGAGTTTGATTCCGTAATGGGCCTCCTATGAATAGAGATGACCTATGTGGCCTTGACAAGTTAGATAATCTCAGGGTGCCCCCAGAAGAAGTGAATGGTAAACTACTTCTGTATATTATTTACTTAGAAACCCCTGGAAATGGTCACTATCATTCAGAATCAACCACATGGCAAGCAGTTAATTTTTATTACATGTGATTTATATCTTTCTTGCAGAAGACCATCCACATTTGTTCTGTTGGATGATCACGCTCTGGAATACCTTGCCCCTTGAGTTTAATATATGGGCTGAATGATTAGTTGTGTATTTTAAAAAAGAACATTTTGAAAAGTATTTATCAGGGCCATCATATATCTGGCTGACATGCATCACCCTCTCTCAATCCCCTATCCTTTTGTAAGAAACTAGTCTTCAATAGAACCAATATTTGTAAAAATGAAATGTACTTCTTCAAGAAATGTTTGTGGCATTATTTACCTGTAAAAAAACAGGAAAGTGAAGCATTCTCAGAGGATTCATTTTCTCCTAATTCTGGCAGTAATAACTGAAGCCCTGGTTGAACTGAATCTATTGTGTGTAAAACTTTTCATTCTTTTTAAAAGCTAACAATAACTCAGGGACAGAGGCGTAGCTAGGTTTTTCAGCACCTGGGGGCAAAGTAAGTTTTTGCACACACACCCCTCCTGGCCCCCTCATGACCAGGTATAAGGGGGTCCATCAATCAATCAGTCACTTGTTGGTGGAGTCCAGGGAGAGTGCCCACTGCCCCCTAGCTGGGCCTTCCCCTCAATTGTGTGCCCCAAACCCCTGGTGTTGGGTCAGGGTAAGGCATGGTGCCATGCCACCACAATCACTAGGAAGAATAAAAGCAAATTTCCTCCAATCCAAAGAGCAGAAATTGAAAAAAGAAATTTAAACCTGCTCAGAAATCCATAACACAACCTCATGGCCACCCTAAAAAACAAAGAGTAGAAAATTTTTAAAAGGGTGAGGTATGCTAATTTTCAGAGTGCCTGCATTGAAATGACCTGCATCATGTCCAAAAACTGTGATGTGTGAGGTTTAAAAATGTTGCCTGGGTGTGAGGCATATTTAGTGTGTCTGCCTGCCTTTAAAGTGCACTGAACTGTTCTCTATCTTGTTAAAACAATATGTACTGTTTTAAATGTTTGTTCTTGATAAGTAATGTTGCTGTGCTGTGTGTGTGTCTTTAAAATGCACTTTATAGAGAGTTTTTCACAAATAAACTGGTGTCTGTGTCTTTTTTCCTAGCCTCTGGAATGAATTAATCCATTCCCAATGCATTCCTATGGGAAACTGCTGCTTGACTTACAAATAATTTGACTTCCAAATATGCATTCAGAATGGATTAATTTTGTAAATTGAGGTACTACTGTACTGTATATGAATTGATGGTAATTTGGGAAGGATCCCACACAAAAAATCATATGAAATCAAGAGGATCCATTCTTGATTTCAGAGACCCACCTTTTACCCATATCCTGTGGGATGAAGCTCATACATCTCAGGTGCTGCCCCATGCCTTTTGGAGCACCAGCCAGCCAGCCCCCCATCAATCTCTCCCCTGCTATCTCTGGGCTGAATTGACAGCCTGCTCCACAACACTAGGGTGGACAGAGTGTGAGTGGGAGGGTCCAAGAGGGAGTGGATGAGGAGGAAAGGGAGAGGGAGAGGGAGAGGGGGGACATGAACACTCGCTTGCTCCCTTCCTTGCACTTTCCTCCAGGCTTAAGCTTCAGCATCTGGCAGCAGGCAGACACCATGCCCGTGCCCTCCGTGTCCAAACCATCCCCCCCTCTCTGGGAGCAGCTGAGGGACAAAGGAGGGGGCCACTCCTGCTGCTCCAGTTGCTGTTTCTGTGTGGGAGGCTCCCCAGCCAAGGAGACAAAAGGTGGACTCTTGCTTCCCTGGATGCTTCTTCCCTCCCTCTCTCCTGACAGCTTGGCCAAGCCTTGTGGCCAGGTTGAGACACAAGAGGAGGAAGAGCGTGGCTCCCTCCGACACCCACCCTTCAAGGGCTGCTTGAGCTTGTGGCACTCAGGTGGCAAGCAGTGCACAGATGGCGAGGGAGAGAGAGAAAAAAGGAGGTGAGTCCTATTTGGGTGCCCCAAGACCATGATGACTGGTGGCATCTGCACCCTTGCCCCACCTTAGTTATGCCACTGTTCAGGGAGTTAGATTTCTAGCCATAGAGCCAGAAGTTGGGAGTTTGAGTCCTTAGTGTGCCTTCTGGGAGAAGAGCCAAACTGAGTAGCTTTGGGCAAGTTGCACAATGCCAGAGGTTTCCCAGTAGAAGGGAATGGTAAATGACTTCTGGTTATTTTATAATGAAAAAATTCTGGAAAGGGTCACCATAAGTCAGAATTGACTTGATGGGACAAGAAAACAATCCATCTAAAAATCACCTTTGATCGTCACACAAGCATTGATGTCCCAAATTGTACTGAAAAGGACAGACGTGATAAATTTGTATGCATACTTTAAAAGCAAACGAGCTATCTCAGATTCTGAACCAGGTATACTGTGCATGTTTTTTCATTCTTTTATCAGTTCTAATGAATCTCTGTAATATTTATATCGGTTGACCAAATATAGCATTTGGTAAGGCTGTCCATGCCTCTTTGCTTAAAATGAATGCAAAACTATCACAATCTGCATATGAGTTGAAATGCTAAGGATTGGAAATACTTTATTTGGGTTTTTCCCCCTCCAGGGTAAACACATCAGCAGCCAGCTCGAAAAAAGATTGATTAAAGTGTCACAAATACTTCTGGAGAATAATAACTAAGGTAGACTTCAAGATGGCAGAGAAATAACCCTTTGATTTCAAATGTTCACAGTGCCAGAAAGATGTTGACAAACTAGGCTGAGCTTAGGGAAGAATAACAAAAATGATTAATGTTTTTTTCTTAGATGGATTTGTAAAGAAAAATTAAAATAACTTGCCATGTATGGCTTAAGAAAAAAATATTGTGTAGAGTAAGGAAAGATGAGAATGAATAAAAATAGGTTCTTTTTCTGGTTCTTTTTCTTTGAAAAAATATATGGACATTGGGAACTGACCAACATATTTCTCTTGAACAACTGTTATATCCAATTGTTGGCTGTTTGTTTGTTTCAAAAATGTTTGTTTGAAATTAATATATAGCAAAAATTCTATTCAACCTATCCTGCCCTGACTTTCCAGACACATTATTTTTGGCTTGTCTATGAGGTCTCTTAGCCTTTTGTCTCTGTCCATGGAATGTTCTTGGCAGGGATACTGGGGTGGCTTGCCAGTTCCTACCCCAGGAAGAGGACGATAGAGAATGAGATGGTTGGACGGTGTCATTGATGCAACCAACATGCATTTGACCAAACTCCGGGAGGCAGTAGAAGACAGGAAGACCTGGCGAGCTCTGGTCCATGGGGTCACAAAGAGTCAGACATGACAGAACGGCTGAACAACAGCAACAGCAACAGCAACAGCAAACAGCAACAACAACAACAACAACAACAACAATGTGGTCTCTTGTGTTCCACTAGAGACCACTCCTTACCTCTCTTGATCTTCTGCTTTCCAAAGGCTCCCAGGTTTTGTTTACCTAAGCCAACAATTTCTTTATCACTTTCCTTTGTTACTTCCTGCAAATTGTCCCCCTTCCCTTTCTTTGGGATACAATTAACAATTAGCATTTCAGTTGTTCATGTTTTTAAAAGTGTTCATAATTTTGTGTGTACTTTATTTTTCAGTCAGTTGGGTGAACATGCAAATTCTTGAAAGGGGATGCACTTCATCTTATGTCAAATGACTGAAACAGTGAACAAGCTACTTGTCATCTAATCCAATGACCTTTCTTTTCACTTTAACACACAGATTTCTCTGATATCTTTGCATTATAAATTTTAAGTTCTCATGTGAACACAGTGGCACATTGTTAATTAATTCATTTATTCAATTTATTTGTTTATTGTTTTTCTAGCTGCTAGAGCAAATAACAATATATGAATAAAAGCTATTTAAAAAGATTAAGTCTTATTTTAAAAAGAGATTAAAATGCTGAAAAAGCAGATTGAAAATATTATATAAACACCTGTTATAAGGACTAAAGCCCTTTTAGAATTATACAGTATTGACTGTCTACCCGAAACTCACCCGGAATGGAACAGTCTTACAACATATGCTTTGACACCAATCAACACAATAATCCTTTTCTGCTTTGATATGTAGTCTCTTATGGATAAACCAAATGAAAAAAGAAATAGGAAAACAAGAAGCACCCACATATAAGACCAGTCAGTGGCAGTTGAGTATACTGTAAATAGTCACCAGATCATACATCTTATTTCAATTGAAAGTAATGTCCACAGAGAGTTCCACTCATAGTGGCGACTGATTGCAGGCAGAAGTGTGCCAGTTGCCCATATGATGCACAACAGAATGTATATTAACTTGAGCACCATCTTACCTCATACAAGTATTGTGCCAGTTGGCCCTTTGCTTCAATGTTGGCATGAATACAAAGCAAGAGTGGAGAAAAGAGTGATGTTTTAACATGTGTGCCACTATTTTTTTTTGTTTTAACCATGTAGTAGTTGCTTTGACTGCTTGTACAGATAACATCATAACAAAACCCAACATAAAAAAGAGGAAGGGTTGAGAATGATTGGCTTCTCTATGCCTGAGGCTGCCACTGAGCACTCCAGTTTTGCTGAAGGCTTCTGCTTCTTGTTCTTAATTTTTGAAATTCTCCATCTATATTATTCATGTAGCCAGAAGAATAGCCAGGTGAAGATAGCTCTGCTCATCAGAGTCAGTAACAAAGTGACTCTTAACACTTGATTATTGATTTTCATTTAAAAGACCAAAGCCAATGAATGTTAATATAGTTCCTCTTTGACTCGGTGCACACACAGATATATCTCCAAGATGCTGATGAATTAGTTTTGTGCAGAAAGGCACAGGTGTGTGTGTGTGTGTGTGTGTGTGTGTGTGTTAAAAGAGATTGGCAATGGGGAAAATTGAGATACAGACTTTATTGATCTGAAGGAATCTAATGAGGTATTTCTTGGGCAGGGAATATTTAAAAAAACATGACAGGAGATCTGCTATGCTACTACAATGTGTCCTCAGGTTTATGGGTGTGAGGATAACATCTGCTTTAATTCAGTCCAAATTATTCATATTACAAACAGTGTCTATCTGCACTTGAAACTCCGCTCCCAAACACAATTCAGACCTCCAAACCGAGACCCCACTGAAACCCTGCAGAAATTGCAACCTAACCCACAGGGCCTCCTTTATGGTACCTGATAACTGCCATCTACAATGTGGTCTGGATAAGCTTCTTATTGGATTACAAAGCCACCATAAGAAAGCCCCACTGGGTGTCACCACCTTACTGATGAAGTTGATATGACCCACAATTTCCTACAGTTCCATTAGTGTTACCTTGCTTCATACCAAAAGATTCCTCAGTCTGTGTTAAAGATCAGCCAATTGATCCCTGGATAGTCTACAAGCTTGTTGTTTGGTGTTCAGCTAAATATCTAAATAAAATATCCCCACTGATGACCCCTCTGTCTTTTCCTTCTGCTAATAGCACCCCTACTGTAATTCTTCAGCCAGATCATGAAAAGCCACTATAAGCTTCTTGCAATTGGCAGAGCCTTTCCCCCACAAAACAAAACATCATCTAAATAATGGAGCACATGTGATATCCCAGTCCTGCACTTGAGTACCCACTCCAAGAAGTAGCTAAAGTACTCAAACTGCACAGAAAGCCAAGCATTCAATGGCTAATGTCTGTCCATATTAAAAAATCATTCAAAAGCAAAACTCAACAATGCAATGTCTCCAGGAGGATCAGGAAGGTGGTGGAAATTGAAATCCATATCACACTTTATCAACTCTGGTCCAATTCTGCAGCTGTGCACTACAGTCAGCCCCTGCACTTCCATTAAGGTGAACTAGGCAGTTGCCTAGGGCAGTGGTCCAAAACCCCGGACGGACCGGGCGCTGGTCCAGCCTGGCACCGGGCCCCTGGGAGGCCGGCCACCACCATTCATCCCCCAGCACCACCTGCCAGCTGCCCGTTGCTGTCTGCCCATCGCTGCCTTCTCCCGCGGGCAGCCGGAGGAGGCCCGCCGCCCCTGCGCCCATCCCCCCATGCCCATTGCCGTCCCCCGCCGCCCTGCCACCTGCCACCCACCCGCCACCCCCTGCCCACCCACCACCCTCCCACCACCCCCTGCCCCACCCCCCACCGCCCACCCCACCGCCTGCCCCTCGCCTAGCACACAAAAAAACCATTCATTTAATGAAAAAATTGTCTTAAGATGCACAGCTTCCCACAGGAATTCACTGAAAACAAATTACTGTGTTTTATACCCCATAAGATGCACTTCCTACCCTCAACAGTAAGGAGAAATGTCTGTGCATCTTATGGGGCAAATGCACCCCTGCTGGGTGCCTCCCACAGCAGCTGCGACGGAGGCCTTCAAGTCCTGTGGATGCTTCCCCACTCAGCTGTTATAAAAAATTACCTTGCATGATTGATTTGTTCTGTAGAATAGGAGATGGAGATTATTCCGCTGAATTAAAGACCATAGAGATAAGAAACAGGCTAGAGAGTAACCACCCACCATGTTGAGCATAGAGCTTCATCTCTATGGTCATCGAGGTGGATTTTTACTTTCTAGCTGCAGCTCTATGGTCATCATGGTAGGTGATTACTCTCTAGCCTGTTTCTTATCTCTATGGTCTTCAATTGGGCAGAATGATCTCCACCTCCACATACTCTTTATCTAAAACCACAACTTGGGACAACATAGTATCAGCCAAATGCCACAGCTCAATTTTCTTTTGTGTCTTACAACTCCTTTAGTGGATCATTTATAACACCCACATTTGCCACTTTTCTAGCTTGAATTCTCTCCCTTTCCAGCATAATTTATTTATTTTTAATTTTTATTTTATTTATCTCCCCCCCCCACTACCCAAAGGTCTCCCCGGGCCAACAAGGAAAAAACAGTTAAGACATAAAATATCAATAAAAAATTAAAACAACAGCAAAACCTTGGAGAAAATCATCAAAAATTGCCATCAAAGGACCCCAGTCTATGTTGTATCAATTAAAAACTTCTGGAACAGGAAGGCGCCTGGCCAAATGTCATCAATGTTGGCGCCAGGCGGATCTCACTTGGGAGGGCATTCCATAACATAAGCTTCTTCATAATTACACTATAGGCAGGCCAGTCCTCTTCTTCTGATGAAGCTTGAGCTGCAGAATGGTGACTTTCTGTTTGCTGGCTGCTTGCCCTTCTTACACCCCTGGCCCTTCTTAGGACCCATGTTGCCTATACTATAACTGCTACTAATACTAATATTAATCTTGTTTCTCTTTTCTTTTCTTTTCATTTCTTTTTTAGCACTTACCTTTTCTCAGTGTTCTCAGTGTTTGTTTGTTTGCTTGCTTGCTTGCTTGCTTGCTTCTCTTTATATAACCCTCTCCAACAGGTAACTAGGTAAGGGGGAAAAGAGGCCAATAATTCATCAATGGCCCACCCAACCCCTGCTTTTAAACTTACCCCCAGACACCCCTTTCCATGCCTTACTTTACTTCTTCCTTAATACTCCCAGGGACCCCAACTCAGACCTTCTCCTTGCAAGGGGAGAGCCTAAGCACAGTCCTACATCCCCAATGTTACCTCACTGGTCACCATGATGATCATGTAGCAAAGGAGTAAACAAAATGACCAGCTGCTTCCTGCTCCATTCTCCAACAATTCTGGAAAAAGGCTAAGGTAAGGATGGGCAGCCCTTTTATATGCTAGCATCCATCCTCTCTCTGGTGATAAGTTGAAATAGCCTCAGTTGCTTGCCTTTTCTGGGTGGCAGACCAAGAGCCCCTGCCTCCACCAAAAGCAGCTACAGAAAGAGCCTTCTTGAATTTCTGACATAAGCAAGTATATTTTTCCAGCAAGTCTTCACATTCCAATTCTTTTCTTAGATAACCATATAATTCTGTGACCAAGATAACAGCTCTTCTTTCTGTTTGATTTCCAGTTATCTATATTGTTTTTCAAGGAATAGCTGTGGTACGATTATGGTCAACACTTTTTTTTGCTATTTGGACACTCATAAAACTAAAACCTCAAAATGCATTGGCAATATTTGATTACAAATTCAATTCAAGTTCTTTTAGAAACTTCCTCACTTTGTTTTGGGACATTTTGGAAGCTGACATGTAGCCCTGCTTCACTTCAGATTTTCCAAAGCCCATCCTTGTCTCACCTGGAACAGGGAGTGATATGTGTCCATCAGTGTATCTGAAAATATACTCTTTTTTGGGGGATTAGCTCAAGTGCTTGCTGGCATCACTCAGGATGTATAGCCAGCTAATCAGCCATCCACTATGTAAACAGGAGTCACAAGATGAGTCTAGAGGTTCTTTGTTTTCCTCTGCTCAGCATTGTGTCTAGCCACGTGTCTCTACTTGTGTTATAGATCACTAACGTTTCTTTTGCCAAATCTTAAGTTTTGGATTCAACATTCAGTACCCAACAGTGAATGGACCCAAATTTGATCTTGGAACATAAGCAGAGTCAAGAAAACTTGAATGGGAGATGACATCCCTACACCCTGGGAACATCAGTGGTTTCTAGGGATGTATTCTGTACAAAACCATAGGAATATCTGTCAGTCAGGCTTGTGATGTTACCACCACTCTACCATCTAATACAAAACTCTTCATGGGTCTTATGATAGAGCTGGACCTGCACATTCTGAGTGTATGCCAATTGAACACCCAAGGATGCACAGTGTGCTGTCCCTTATTTCCTTATCTTGCTCCTTGGGTGGAGAGCAACAAATGGAAATAGGAGCCTCATCTAGGTTCTGTGATTTAGAATATTTGAAAATCAATGTTCCCAATTACATAGAAAGTCTACACAGGTAAAGTGGATTCCTGCTTGGACTCTCTCTGTGGGAAGAAACAGATGGAAACTCGCAAAGGAAAAACACCCCTCCTACATTTGTTTTACTCCCACTCAGAATGTTAGAATAAAAGTCTTATTTTTCTCCTAGGTCAGACATTCTCAGGTTTCCTGTCCAGTCTTATTGTGGAGTGAATGGGTATTGTGATGCCACTATCCAGCCTACCAATGGGCTACCTTTGCCACAAAACTCTCTGTTTTTGCTACTACAGATAAGATTTTTCCCTAGAAATACAAATTCAAATGAAGCCTCCTTCAGTTTTAAAAGATTAATTGTTGATTTGAACTTGCAGTTCTAGCTTCAAAACACTATTTAAGCAATCACAATAAATACTAAATATTCATTGTGACTGGTTTTATTCAGAAACCAAATTAGTTTACAAAGGCTATATTTATGCAAATCAGTATCAGTGTTTAAATTACCAATCAAGTATTTATTTAAAGGTTCCTCATTTTGTAGAGCATGTGTAAAAGCAAAACAATAGGTTCTGTATTACCTGTGCATGTCTGATAGCTAAAAGGGCACTATGCTGATCTCATAAAAATGCTCATTTGCCAATTATTTTTGCACTACATAATCATCATCTTCTTTCTTGTCATCTAGACTGGTAACGTAGCATTCAACTTCCAGTCTTCAAACAAAGTGTACCCTATTATGTTGCCTAGTAAAATTAAAGATGCACCTGCATTATATCCATAAACAGGTTTTTCTACGTAAGCCAAGGAAGGATAAAGAATACTGGATTTTTAAGCAAAATGGCATAAATACTTTCAGGACTAATATGTGAGTTAGATAGCACAGTTTTCTTTCCAGATGTTGGTTTCTCTAAATTCTAGGTGCGGTTCTGATGTCAAAACTGAGAAGACAAACATGTACAATAGTCAAATCTCCTTTCTTGATTAAAATTCCAAGAATTCAACACTTACCATGGGGAGGGAGGATGCTGACTAATGATTTTTGGGGACTGTAGTTCTCAAAAGCAAGTATCCCTATCCTTGAAAAATGTGCACATTGGGGGATAGTTATGTGCAAAATGTGTGTGTTTGGAGAAATTATGTAAGAAAATTGATACAGTTGTAGATGGTTATTTTGCCCTCTGGTCCTTCCTGTCATTCTTGGCTCCCCAAAGATTTGTGACGCTTTGGGATGTGGAAGTACATATCTTTTAGGCTCTACATCTTAATGGTTTAACTGCCAATACAGCAGATTCTTTTCCCAACATTATAGGCTATTCCTTCTAAGTCAAATTCAGAAGGAAGAAAGCATATAATATAAACACCGACTGAAACAAAATACTGTATCTTACTGAAGGGATGCTCTGATCCAGCCCCGTACCAGGAGGGGCTGCTTTGTCCACCTGACTGGGGGCAGACAGGTTTGACCAGTGGTCACGTGGTCCAGAATGGACCAAGGCCACTCTGGCATACTGCGTCATGGGGTTTGGCTATGGGCCAAGGGCATTTAAGGACTCAACAAAAGGGTGCATACTGTATAGCCCCCTTTCTGTGGTGGGCAGTGCAAGTGGCAAAATGATGTCAGGTTAAGAGTAGCAACATATGACCTATCAGATCAGCATCCCTCAACAATAATTAGGAATAGATTAGGGTATTAGATATGACAGACCAGGATGATTAATAACACACCAAATTGATTGATGAGGGCTTCCTGGGTTTAACTCTAAGTTCAAGTTTAAGTTCAAGTTCAAACAGGAGGAGCCGCCAGGGCCCTCCCAACAATAACTACATGAACACCACATAGCCACTTGCACTTTCAGGCCCCCTTGTGGGATAAAAGAGCACTGGTGACAGACTGCATTTAAGACAATAAATTGTGACCCTATTTAATCCCACAAATGTGTCTTGACTCTTTATTGCTGGGATGGGTGGACAAAGGAAATCCAACACTAAGTGCATTGTCAGCCTAATCTATTGATATGACAGCAGCAACAGTGCTTACTGGTTACATATCTAACACAAAATGGAAGGGTGGGCACCATCCTGCTGAATTTCCTACACTTAATAATTTATCAGTAGATCTAAGGATTTTGTGGCACCACTAGGATTGTGTCTACATGTGACCTCAAGGACCAAAAAGGATAGGTAGTTTTCTTGGGTTACTCAGTCCCCAGTTGTTGATGGTCTTGTCATTATCTTCCCATTGATTCCATAAATCTACAGTAGAGATGGAACATGGACTGGAAAACCAGTGGTTCATATTTGTTTGTGGCCTATGATTCATGGCTACCCATGAATCATAAGCCATTAAAATTATGCTCTCCACACCAAATGAATTGGTCACTGGTTCGTTTTAAAAAATATATATGCCAGAGGGCCCTATCTGGTACTGTCACCTCTGCCTCCGCTGCTGCCATAGTGGGCTGCTGGTGCTGCCTTCAGGGGCTGAAGCAGGCTCCTGGCAGGAAATCTGGTCCCACTGCCTCTGCAACTGCAGCTGCATATCAGCTGGGCAGTGGGCACATTCAGAAAGCCAGTGGGCCTAAATTCCCAATACCAGCTTCTGCCTAAGTGAATGTGGAGGACTTTGGGGAGCTTCCTGAGGATCTGATCCAGTAGACATCCTGGTGGAGAGGTAGTATGAGGATGCCACCTGGGCTGTTGACCTGATTGCTCCCAAGCCTCTGTTCTATTGTGGAGCTTGCTCCTCACAGTGGTTTATGGCTGAGTTGAGAGTGATGAAGCAAGAATGCAGAAGACTTGAGAACAGATGGAGGAAGTACCAGTCCTCATTCAATCAGGCTGCTGTTCATATACTGACCAGGCACTATGTGCGGGCAGTCAGGGAGGGTAAAAGATCTTATGCCTCCCTGAGAATTGGGGTGGCCTCAAACCATCAGGCAGAATTGTTCCAGGAGGTTTGAGACTTCACAAACCCTGGTCAGTCTGGATCTCCTCCTAGTGATTTCACTAGTGAGTTATTTGCAGCCTTCATTGGATCCCAAATTGAGGCCATCTGAGCCGGTCTAGACTCCAGTTGCTCTAACCTGCCCTTGAGTATCCCCTTGGTCTCCTCATCTGGTTGGCTTTGGGCCTGTATTGTCAGCTGAGGACTCCAGGGAGCTGGACCATTGTACACTGGTATCTTAACCCTTTGAACCTTGCCCATCCTTGTTAACTAAATCTGCCAGAGGGAGCATGCCAGAGTGGGCTTCTGTTATTTCTACTGCATCCTTCAGGGAAGGGATTTTTCCCTCTCACCTGAAGAAGACAGTGTTGAAGCCCACTCTAAAGAAGTGTGGCTTGACATTGGATGATTTGGCCAACTACTATCTGATTGCCAGTGTTCCTTTGATGGGCAAGGTGATTGAGAGGGTTGCTGCCATCTGGCTGCAGTTGTTCCTGGAGGAGGATCATGTCCTGGACCCATTCCAGTCCGGATCCTGCAAGTTGACCTCCTCAGGGGGACTGACAGGGGTTGCTCTTGATAGGTTTAAATTTACTGCAAAAATAAGTACTGCTTCAACTTGGTGTCTGGAGTAAATAATGTTTTATTACAAAATGCTAATAGAAAGCAAATATAATGCATAGATAGCAAAACACGTGACAAGACAACACACAAAAAACTAAATGCATTTAGGATCATTGAATCTGGGTGATGCTAACAGCGTTCACAGATATTCTGGGCTGCCAAATGGTCCAGAACATTTCCTTAAATAGCCAGAGTTCAGAATCTTCCACAGGAGTTCCACTTTTATGGGAACTAGCTTGAACCAGCTTACTGATACACTAACAATTGTTCCGTAAATACAATTTAAGGAACAAAGCTCTGCAGTGGATTTCCTCTTTTTTGTTAGGTACCATATTTATCGGCGTATAACACGCACTTCCCCCTTGAAAATAGGGGGCAAATGATGTGTGCGTGTTATACGCCGATATGCAGTCTGTCCGGTCGGCCACTGCCTGGCGCCCCCACCCGCTACCCCTCCAGCCTGCCCACCTGCCCCCCCGCTTGTCTTCCTCCACCGCCGGAGCCCGAGGAGGTAACAAAAGCACCTCCCTCCAGCCCCAGATGGCGGAGCACAGCGTCGGGTTAATGGCGAGCTCCACATGTGCTCGTCCTGCCAAAAAGCCAGCCCCGGCGGTAGACAGCGTCACCTTGGATCGTGCCTTCTTTCTCCCCCCTCCCCCTGATCCATCCTTACCCACCCACGCTCCTTTGCAATGGGGGGCTCCATACTGGAGCTGATTCGAGGGGAGATTTTTTTTGAGCCCCCTTCTGCGCCTGCAACCTACCTGCCGATCGGAAAGGCTTTGGAGACCAGCTTCCCCCCTTCCCCCCTTCCCCTTTCCTCAGCTTGCTGGAGCTGGGAAGCGTTGGTTGAATGCACACCAGCTCTGCTGCGCTGGCCCCAGGCGTGGACTCGCTCCAGTCCCCGCAGAGAGCTCGCACTTCCCCCGCCTCCATCTCGCTGCATTTTTCTTCCAATCAGCCGGTCTCTCTCGTCGGCTCCCAGATCCTGAGGCAACCTCACAGCCCTTCTTCTTCGCCAGTCCCCCAGTTTTCCATCTGTGCCCTCCACTGGGGTTGCAAACGGGGGGGAGGAAGACGAAGGCCTCGGTCGCTCGCCTTCTCTCGCCTTCCTGGTTTTGATCTTACCGGGTTGTGTAGGTCTCTCAATCTGTCTCAGGCATGGAGAATGTGTGTGTGTGTGTGTGTGTGTGTGTGTGTGTGTGTGTGTGTGTGTGTGTGTGTGTGTGTGTGTGTGTGTGTGTGTGTGTGTGTGTGTGTGTGTTTATTGCTCTTTGCTTTTGCAACACTGTAGTCGAACCAGAGGAGGGAGGAGGGGAAAGAGAAGAGAGGAAAGGGAAGAGAGAGAGAGAGAAAGGTAGAAATCGGAGAAAGTTCTTTATTTGAATTTTTTTTTTTCCTGAAATTTCCCTCTTAAAATGAAGGTGTGTGTTATACGCCTGTGCATGTTATACGCCGATAATTACGGTACAAAGTTTGTCCTTGTCTACTCCTAAATAATGACACTTCCCATTTTATTTATCTAACAAAGTCCTGTGCTCGGTAATGACATTTCCTGTTTTCATGTACCCAACATTGACCCATACCCTCTGGATATCTGTGCATAATACATCTTGTGAGGGTTTTTTTTCCTTCTCTGTAGAATATTACCCAACATGTTCTTGTAGTTTAGCACCAAGAACTTCCCTAAAAGTTTAGAATCTGTGTGTGTCTCAGAAAATACATAATTGCATTATGCATTAAATCTGTTATAATTGAACCTGTTATGGATTTAGAAAATACCTAAAATTTTAGATTTTTACTCTACCTTGTTGGCTCCCTTGGATCTGTCAGCAGCCTTTGATACCGATGACTATGGTATCCTGCTGGGTCAGCTTTCTGAGGTGGGGATTGGAGGCACAGCTTTTAGTTAGCTCCGACCCTTCCTTGGTGGCCATTCCCAGCATGTTAAGCTGGGGGAAGAGTTGTCGGATTCTTGGATGCTCCCTTGTGATGTTCCCCAGTGGTTGGCAATCTCCCCCATGCTGCTCAGCATCTATTATAAGGATGCTGGCTGAGGTTATTAGGAGATTTAGAGTTTGCTGTCATCAGTACACTGATGACACACTGTTCTATCTCTCCTTTACCACCACTGCAGCAGAGGTGGTGCAGACCCTCAACTCCTGCCCGGATGCAGTCATGGAATGTCTCAGGACTAACAGGCTCAGACCCAAGGGTTCTGTTCTTTGAGGCGTCCTCTGCTGGGTACAGTGGCCCTCTCCACATTCTGGAGGGTATCACCCTTCAACTGGTGGATAGAGTGAGGAATCTAGGTGTGGTCTTATCCATGGAAGCTGTGACAAAACCCTGGAAACAGGAGTAATGAATATACAAATCATCAGCCAAACCCAGCAGGAGGACAGGGAATTGTATGATATAAAAGGGGTGGAGCCTAGTCAGTTGAGGCAGTTCAGTTGAGTTGAGTTAAGTTGAAGGTTTTGAGAGTGAGTGCTGGGAGACAGCACTGCTCTGTGACAGTTCTGTCAGGCAGTGAGGGCTATACTGTTTACTAGTTATTAAAGACAGGGGGGCTGGAAGAGTTGATTAAACCCATTATATGTTAAAGGGAACACATACCATCCTCAGACATTGTTATATTTATTATTTTCTCAATAAACTTCGTCATTATTTTTATATTATACATCTGAGTTGGTCCCAATTCATAAGGTGACGATCTAAAAGGTGGCAGCATTACCAAGTGAATAAAAGGTGGCAGCATTACCATTTCTATCACAATTACATGTGTAAAAGGGAGGTGTCGTCACAATTTGGTGGCACAGCATTGGGATGTCGAAATAAACCCGGTTGTGCCTTTGAAAACCCAGTCTCTGAAAGGGGTGATGTCACAGAAGCCCAGATGATGGCCATCTCCAAGTCTGCCTTTTTCCATCTTAGGCAGATTGCCCAGATTCTCCCATACCTGGACGAGGTCTCCTTCAGAACAGTTGTGCAGGCTCTCGTGATCTTGAGGATAGATTATTGCAACACTCTCTATGTGGGGTTGCCCTTGACCCTTATTTGGAGACTGCAGCGGGTACAAAATGCAGCAGCCAGACTGGTGGTTGGTGCAGGCAGATATCACTGCATCACCCCAGTTCTGGCTCGCTTGCATTGGTTGCCTGTTGCCTCCCAAATAAGGTTTAAGGTACTGGGTTTGATTTACAAAACCCTCCATGTCTTGGGACCTGAATACCTGGTGGAGCAACTTTCTTAAATGTCAACTGCAGCCTGACCCACCAGAGTATCACGGGCATTCTCACTTCAGGTGGCCACACCTAGGGAGGCCCAGAAATTGATCACTTGAAACTGGGCCTTCTCTATGGCTGGCCCTACACTTTGGAACAATCAGCCAAGTGACATTCACCTAGCACAGTCCCCACTGGCCTTCAAAAAAGTGCTTAAGACCTTGCTTTTTAGTGAGGCATTTGGCAACCAATAGTGGGTTTTTTCCTGCCACCATCTTGACCGATTTTTATCTTGGTTTTGTTTGGTTTCTGTTGTTTTGTTTTTTATTATTAGTTTTATTTCTGATGATGATGTATTGACACTTGATAATTCGTTTCCAAATTATCTACTGGAAGATGGGCAGTATACAAATAAATAAATAAATAAATAAATAAATAAATAAATAAATAAATAAATAAATAAATAAATAAATATGCCCACTGCCCACTGCCCACTGATAAGTAGCTGCATGTTCAGACACAGCAGCAAGCTGCTGGCAGGAAGCTGAATCCCATCCCTCCTACCCCCACACAGTTTGGCAAAATGTGATTGTCCAGCCACCCTCTTCCCACTGCCCTTAGGGTCTCTGCCTAATTGGCCCTGCCACTTGGTCCTCCCATATCCATCTCTTCCTCCAAAGAAATCACCAGTGCCATATTTGTTAAAACAGAATCCCCAAATCAGGTCAAGAACCAAATCATAAACCAGCCCAGTTTGTTGGCTTTTCTGGCTTGCGGTCCAGTGCACGTCCCTCTATTTTTTTTCCTGTATTTCACACAAAATAAATTGGATTAAAGATATTTCTTCCTTTTTAAAATGTATATCTCTCATCTCTGTCTTGGAAGGCAATCACCACAAATTTCAATAAAGTGCATAACTCTGCTTTGTAGTAAAGTTTTATACCAATCTGAAAGAATGAACAACAATTCTTTTTGAGTAGTCAATTACACTATCTTTAAAATACTTCACTATTATCCAGTATTCAGATGTCTGTAAGTAAAATTATCCATCTGCCATTTACAGTCTTCTTTGTGCAGTTGTACACAAAATAGCAGAACATGGTTTATGGCCTTTTTTAACATAAGGTGCGAACAGTTGCAAGGCATGATATTGCAATTGAACCCACTTAATCCCACACATATAAGTGTTCACTGATATTAACATCACTGACTTCTCAAAGTCCTGGAAAACAGCAACTAATTTTAACTTGAAAAGCTGTTTACTGTAACCACAGCCTTTATTTTAAGAAAATCAGTAACTTTATTCTTATCCTGGCTTGATATTAGTCTATGGTAGTTTCTAAATTAAAAAGCTAAACTTCGGAGTGATATACAGAAAGGATTCCTACCAAATTTCTCCTTTAACTGTATGATGTAGCACCTGTGAAGATTTATTTTGAATTTTTCCCTAATGTTGTTAAATAAGGTTATGCAAAAGTTTAAATAAAAAGAATATTTCCAAGTCAGGAATTATTCCTGTGAGACGTCAATGATCAATTTTGGGTATGCTAATAGTGTTAACATTGTTGTTGTTCAGTCATTCAGTCGTGTCCGACTCTTCATGATCTCATGGACCAGAGCTCGCCAGGCCTTCCTATCTTCCACTGCCTCCCGGAGTTTGGTCAAATCCATATTGGTTGCATCGATGACACCGTCCAACCATCTCATTCTCTGCCATTCTCTTTTCCTTTTGCCTTCCATCTTTCCCAGCATCAGGGATTTTCCAAGGACTCCTCTCTCCTTTTGAGCCTCAGCTTCAAACTTTGTCCTTCCAGTGAACATTCGGGGTTGATTTCTTTCAGGATGGATAGGTTTAATCTCCTTGACTCTCAAGACTCTCATCCAGCACCACAGCTCAAAAGCATCGATTCTGTGACGAATAGCCTTCTTTATAGTCCATCTCTCACTTCCATACATCACTAATGGAAAAAACATAGCTTTGACTATCCGGACCTTAGTTGGCAAAGTGATGTCTCTGCTCTTTAGGATGCTATCTAGGTTTGCCATTGCTTTCCTCCCAAGAAGCAGGCATCATTTAATTTCGTTGCTGCAGTCACCATCTGCAGTGATCAAGGAGCCCAAGAAAATAAACTCTGTCATTGCCTCCATTTCTTCCCCTTCTATTTGCCAGAAGGTGATGGGACCGGTGGCCATGATCTTATTTTTTTTTATGTTGAGCTTCAACCCATTTTTTCACTCTCCTCTTTCACCCTCATTAAGAGGTTCTTTAATTCCTCCTCACTTTCTGCTATCAGAGTAGTATCATCTGCGTATCTGAGGTTTTTGATATTTCTTCCAGCAATCTTAATTCTTGCTTGTGATTCATCCAGACCTGCCTTTCCTAGGATAGGAACTGGCAAGCCACCCCAGTATCCCTGCCAAGAAAATTCCATGAACAGAAGCAAAAGGTTAACATTGTAAATGATATTAATCATGACAACACATAGCAGAGTTATCTCTAACTAAAACTTACCTGTTAGCGCTGCTTACTAAGTTTCATGTGTAGCCTACAACTGTCATTTAAGTCACACCAGTATCCAATGAAGATGTGATAGGTCTTACTTGTTCATAACTAGACCTGCCAATTATATATTTGATAGGAGAATCCAAGTAATCAAATTTGTTTTATGCATAAATGTAATAGTGTAATAGTTTCAATTTGCTTATGCTAGTAGCTAATACAGTGGGAGATATAAAGGTTACTGAAGGTTCGTAAGAAATATCTATCCTCGATCCTCGATAGAATGCAAGGGTGGGAAGGCTTGGTTAAGCTTAGGTTCCTTCTCTCTAAGCAAGTCACCTCTTATCTGGATGAGGTGGCCTCCTTTGCCTCTGAAATTATAGCAGCACGAGGATCTGGGCTTCCCTATTCCCCATCTCATTGGCTTAAGTAACTAATGCATATATTAGAATCAACAGTTCCATGTTTGATTACCCTCCTTGCTGTACCTCATTTTCTCTTGTTGTGTTGTTTTATTTTATTTTAATGCCAATAAAGGTTGATTTGATTTAATACAGTGGGAGATATAAAGGTTACTGTAGGTCATGAGTGATACTACATAAAATGGCAGTCACAACAATGCACATGACAGTGTAGTGTGTGAATGCACTTCAGGCAGAAAGATGCTTGAAGAAGATAAACATAATCTCAGGAAGAGACTGAAGGAGAATAGAATCACTGAAGAGAGATACCCAACAGCATCCAGAGATCATTGCTCAAGTGAGTTTCTAGGCAGAGTGATGGTAAAAGACAGCTTCAGGAAGCAAACATTTTGCAAATCTGAGGTGACACATTCTGATGATCAGATCCTTGGCAAAATGAAGGCTTCAAAGAAGAAGGCCTACAAGATAAATTATCTCAAAAAAGTTGTAAGTTTTCTATGAATGACAACTAGGAGACTTTGTTCAATGCTGTCTTTATCCAGGAAGCCTCTGATCATAGGGAGGATTTCAGGTTTCATCCTTTCGGCCATTATGAGACAGCTTGTTGTTGTTATTGTTGTTGTTGTTGTTGTTGTTGTGTCATTACAGTCGTGACCAACTCTTTGTGACCCCATGTCCATGGATGTTTCTTGGCAGGAATACTGGAGTGGCCTGCCAGTTTCTAATCCAGGCGCCCACAGCACCTGGAATTTCCTTGTGGATGACCATCCAGTACTAGTCAGGGCCAACCGTGTTTAGCTTCTTAAATCAGGTGACATCAGATTCTTTTATAATTATAATTAATATTAGTATTATTACTATTATTATTATCAATATAATCAAACACCACCAATAAACACAGCACTAGATGTTAAGGTAGTGTGGTGGGGACCACAAGTGGTCTCTTAATCCAAGTAGGTCCCTCCGTTATGGTGCATCTTTAAGGTGCTTGACAGTCCTCACATATAATTAATAAACATAGGAATTAGATATAGGTCCAGCTAAATATCAGGTCCGGTCAGCTAAATGAGGGCTGCCAACGGTTAATGAGATTCAGCAGAGTAAGTATGCTTACCTGTAATTCATCTTACCCATGACAACATACCATGTGCCTGATAAATATCTTATAAAAGGGAGGGACTGAGAATTTATAACACCTACTACAGCTACCACTTGTGCTACAGCACAGGTCCTCTTTAGTTTACAGTTACGCTAATAGAGTTGAGAGTTAATTACTATAATCAATAAATTGTGGCTCTTGTTGAAACCCAAACTTTTGTCTCATCTCTTTATTTTGGTCTGGGTGGGCAATGGTAGTTCCTAGAATCTAACTGAACATGTTTCTTAGAAAAGCAGACTAGAGTTACTAGGTCTGTGAAGACCTGTCATCCAGGTTAGTTTATCTGGATGTTGAGTCATGGCAACTGGACTTCTTTTCTTGAGAGATTGAAACGTTTCACAATGTATGGTTGCCCACTCTATGTTGTAATAGAAAACTGAAGGACTCACAACTCACTAACAAAGCTGTTTGGATGAGCAATGAAGTGTTTCAATCTCTCAATAAAAGAAGTCCAGTTGTCATGACTAGAGTTACTACTGCCATTCTGAAGGGAATATATCAGTTCTGTCAATAAATTAAATAAAGTAGCTAACACTGGGATCCAGCAATGCAGATAGTTATGACTCACTTAAGTTTGAGTTAGGTATGGGGTTGTGGAGCCAGATTTTGGCAGTTTGACTGTTTATTCCAGAAGAGCCAGGCTGTGTGCACTTGGGTGAGCTATATAGTCCCAGGGATGTCCCCAGTAAAAGCAAACTTTTTATTTATTTATTTATTTATTTATTTATTTATTTATTTATTTATTTATTTATTTCTATACCTCCCATCTTTCAATGGAACTCAGGGAGGTTCACAACAATAAAATGAAACAATAACATCAAATAAAGGTAATAATAAAAATAAAAATGATATAAAAAGCAGCAAAGATGGCAGCAAGTATGTCTCAATGGGGAAAAAGAAAGAAAAAAAAAACAGTCTAATGGTCACCATATGCCTCTCTGAAAAGCAGTGTTTTCAGAGCATTTTTGAAGGCCAGCTGACACGGAGTAAGGTGCAACTCACTTGGCAGGTGGTTCCAAAATGAGGGGCCAGCCACAGAGAAAGCCCATTTTTGGGTAGCTGATTTCCTGGCCTCCCTGGGCATGGCCACCCAAAGTGAGAGCACCCATGACATTCGGGTGAGATGGGCCTCAGGTGACCTCTGGAAGATCGCTCTGCCAGGTATTCAGGTCCCAGGCCATGGAGGGCTTTGTAAATTAAAACCAGTTTCTTGAACCTTATTTGGGGCACAACAGGCAGCCATTGCAGATGAGGCAGAACTGGGGTGATGTGGTCATATTTGCCAGCAGCAACCACTAGTCTAGCCACTGCATTTTGTACCCGAATAAGGGTCAAGGGCAACCTCACATAGAGAGTGTTGCAATAATATATCCTCAATATGACAAGTGCCTGCACAACTGTCCTCAGGCAGGCCTCATCCAGGTACGGGCCATCACCTGGGCTTCCAGGGATAGGGCCTAGTCCAGGACCACACAGAGTTTCCTTGCACTCTATGCCAACTGGAGGGTAATACCATCCAAACTGGGGAAAGGGCCACTGTAACATGTGGAGGATGCTCTGAAGATCAGAACCTCGGTATTCTCTGGGGGCCTTTTCACATGACCCCTAAGATCCTCAGGCAACTTAAATTCGGACCAGAGATCTTGGGGGTTTGTCGCTGTTCCTGTGTTCCCACCCCCTCCGCACTCCTGGCTGCTGTCTGCGTGAAGGGAGGGAGAAAAAAGGAAGAAAAGAATGCCGGCTCACCTCTGTTCTGCCGTCTCGCTCTGCTCCCGGCAGCATTCCAGTCTCTTAGCATCTCTTAAAGGGGCGGGGGGCAAAACAACAACAAACAGAAGTGAGGAGAGCCTGGCACTCACTACGTTACATCCACATCAGGAATTTTTCACCCCCAGAGAACAGGTACTTGAAAAGTGTGCTGGGACGCACTTAGGTGGGCGTGGGCGCACTTAATTTTTTGTAAACTCCGGAGCTGGTGGGAAAACAGTTTTAAGCTCTGGATCTGGGAGCCATTTGCCATGGATTTTAGGGGTCATGTGAAAATGGCCAGGGTTGAGCTTGAGCCTGTTAGCCGTGGTCCATTCCATGACTACAATATGATAAACCACTTCTGAATGCTCTATCTAGAAAATCCTTAAAAGGGTCACCATAAATTCAATTTGACCTGATAACACACAATTATTATTATTAAATTTAATTGGCTCAGTAGGTTCAATCTAAGATTATGTTGTGATTGAAGTCATGGTCTTGAATGTAATTAAAAAGAACAGTGTGAAAATTTTTATATGTTTATTATACTTGCTCACTTTTATGCTTGTCCCTATTATAGCCACAATATTCAAGCCTCATGTTTTAGATTGGGCTAAATAATTTCAATGGGAATAACCCAGAAGTATTGTTAACAGTTAAAGTTTGACATCATAGACCATTTATTTCTATCATTTAGTTCACTAATGGACCATTTAATCCTGCTGGTTCTAAAGAGATAAGGTTGTATCTGGAAGAGTAAAAGCAACATAGTAATAATCTATGCAGATTATTCAGTAGCAAGCACCTTATATCTGCTTTGGCCACATATTCCTCATGGGCACAGGGTTATTCCTCTCATTTTCCCTAAAAGCAAAATTTCACTCAGTGAAGCTATGTGAAGATAATCTAGGTTTATACAGTAGAGATGGGCACGGATAAAAAAAATGGTGTTTCAGTTTTTCGTTTGTCGTTGAGAGGTCTGTTTCAGTCCGTTTCCATTTTTTGTGAATTTTTGGAAAAAAATTGTTTTTGTTTTTCTTTTTTTGTTTTTCATTTCTACCCGCTTTTTGAGCAATTTTTAAACGATTTCCGTGCTCAGGCATCCCCCAACGCCCCAGACCAGAGGGAAAACACTAAATAAATGGATGCTGGCAGAGACACAGTATAGACCAGGTATGCAGGGAGGCTGCAAAGGCAGTGGCGGGCGTTGCCCAGGGTGCAAGGCAGCCGCAGAGTGACTGCACTGTGGGGCAAGGGAGGGTACTCACCGAGAGGTACACACACAGAGAGAAACAGGGACGCTGTAGGACTGAAGCTAGAGTCGTAGAGACAGCAATCCCACCCTAACTCCCACCAGAAACTGCAAGGAGGATGGGGGCTGCCAGAGCTTTTTATGCCCTCTGTGGCTGCCAGAACTGCCCAGTCTGCAACCTGGGCATGCTATTGGTTGAACATGATCCCATCACATGGCTTGCCTCCATTTCGTGGCTGGTGATGACATCAATTTTGTCATCCTTAAAGGGAAAAGAAAAATACATCGTGATGGGAGAAGACAAAAACAAACGTTTTAAGGACCCTAACCCCCTGGTAGGTAATAATTTCAAATAATTATCACATTATCGCTGCATTTTTATGGATGTCCAGGGCATTTTAATACCCAAGAAATCAATATTAGGCATCTGGGAGCCATTTTGGGTCGATGTCCCCTAACTCCCCTTAAAAGAAAAAAAATACAGCAATCTGAGAAAAGACATAAATGCACATTTTAAAGTGTTCTGCTTATATACCGCCCCATACTACTACAAGTAGTCTCTGTTTATTATTACAAACAGGCTATAAAGTAGGTATTATCAGACAGTATAAATAATTATTGCTGCGTTTTTATGGATGTCCAGGTCGTTTTTTAACATTTAAAACAGCTCATTTCATTGCGCGTCGCCATTAATGAAAACGAAATGTAATGAACCCAATTTTTGTGGTTCTGTTCTTTTCGTTGCATTTTCATCACAATTTTTCTTTGTCATTTCATTACATAACGGAACAAATAACGAATACCGGAAACGAAAAATGTTTGTTCCGTGCCCATCTCTATTATACAGTGTTCATTTTAGTAAGAACAGAACATCTAATCAATCAGGCAGTGGAAATAGTTGACATTTATTCCTAACAGAGTTGATAATGACATCACATTTTCTTATGAATAGTGTTGAGTCTATTATGAATTGCTAGTCTAAATATTTTGAAATCAATAATAGTAAAATGCATGCTCTGCATGCCACGGGGGGGGGGGATAATTTCCCAAGATATTTCATCTGGTGAACTGCATTTCTTCTGCCTTTCACTTACCCTGTCATGAATTTCATTCCTTACAGGTCAGGAAGAAAAAATAATTTGGTCTACTCTTAAGATGTGAAAAAGCTGAGTGTTTGCTAATCACCAACTCTCTTATCTAGGTTTAAATAGAAAATAACTTTCTTAAGTATCCATTCACAGGTAGATTAGGTGAGGTGAAGAAGACGAAAATAGTAATTTCTCAAAATTAGATTTATTTCAGACACACTTTTGAAAAAAGATAAGGTGATAAATTAATGTGGAAAATATGGGTCAGCCTTGCAGTAGGTTGACTGGCTGAATATGTATATCATGCAATTATGGTTACATTGCCATTGAAATTGTTCCTGGTATAGGCAAAATTTAATAATAATTTATTAAATAATAATAATAATAATAATTTATTTAATAATGTTTGTTGCTTCATAGTTCTTTGGCTAAGAAGTAAATTTTCCACACTTGGCTTATTAGAGTAATTTTTCAGAGTGCAGATGAAGCGTGAGAGATTGGGAAGTTTATTTTTAAAACAAATCTAATATATCCACATCAAAATCCCTATTCACATATTAAGTTATATTTCTGATGTATGGATAAATAATAAAGATTTGGACTGATCACATTTCTGCTGTTGCTGGAATAGCCATGCCTATGGTGCCTGGAACCCTTATGCCTAAACAACCTGGGGGAAGTGTATGAATGGGGCTATAATCTTTCATAAATTGTAAAACTGGCAAATAAAATGAAGCAAAGAAATTGAAAAGAGATTATTCATAAAGATCAGATATGTCTTACCCCCAACTGGGGCTGGTTAGAGGATTATACAATCCATGTTACTGCAGCTCCACTGGCTACTGATCCCTTCCTGGACATAAATCAAAGTGCTGTTGTTTTTGTTTTACCTATAAAAGCCCTGAAAGGCTTGCATCAAAGCTACTTTATCTCATCTCCCTTTATGAGCCTTCCCAGGTGTTAAGATAATCAGGGAAGATCTTTGTATTGATTCTACCTCCTTCATAGGTGCACTTGGTGGAGATAACAAGAAAGAGCCTTCTCTGTCACTCCTCCCTTACTCTGGAATTCTGTCCCTCAGGAAACCAGGTTGGCTGCACCTTTGCTATCCTTCCCACAAGCAAAGACCATTCTCTATAGCAGGCCTGCCCAACAGGTAGACCCGGGGCTACCATTAGCCCGCAGAGGGTTCAAAAGTAGCCCACCAGCCATCAATAAAAAAGTGAGGGGATAAGTTCTCCACCCCTCCCTCCCCCACTCCAAGGACTGCCACTGCCCCAGCAAAGTTCTGGGTCTGCCAGCCCACTGTCTCAGCCGAGCGGGGCAGTTTAAGGGCCATGGTGTGGTCCCATGCCCCCCCCCCCGCCAGCCAGGTGATCAGCACCTCAGCCTGTTCAAAGTTGGACAGCCCTGGCTTAGACAAACTTCTTCCTGATAATGAAATAGGAATCCTTTATAACATGTTGAAGATTTACATGCATATAAAAAAATGACCAGTGCAAGTATGCTATGCATTGTCTTATTTTCAATGCATTCCTATGGGAAAGCGCTGCTCTACTTAACAAAGATTTTTGCTTATGAGCGTGTGCTCGGAACGGATAAAATTTGTAAGTAGAGGTTTTAGTGTAGTAGCTCTCAGGTATTTTAGTCCAAAAAAGTAGACTTCGGCCTGTTCAAAATTGGACAGTCCTGCTCTATAGGCATCCCTTCCCTTAGCGGCTAGCTATCTGAGAGCTTTTCAATTGATTGTTCTGCTTTGTTCCTTCTAAATGTATTTTTAGTATTGGTTTTATTCACTATTTTAACATAATATTTATTTAAATCTTTTAAACTGTTTGTATTAGAGATAGGCATGAAACAAAAATATAGTGTTTTGTTTTGTTTTGTTTTTCCTTTCCTTTTGTTTTGTTTTAATGAATTTTTAAAATAATTTTTGGAATGAAATGAAACAACATGAAGCAACTTGTTATGCTATAAAATGGCTCCTCTGTGTCCTAAATGTTTTTCAATTTTTGGAATGAAATGTTGCCTGGTGTGCCGTGGGAAAAATTGAAAAATTACTTTATATATAGTCAATATAGGCACAGAGTTAAATTTTTTAACATTTTCTAATGGTGGTGTGCCTCGTGATTTTTTTCATGAAACAAGTGTGCCTTTGCCCAAAAAAGGTTGAAAAACACTGTCCTAGAGGCACCAAATTTGGTGGGTAGCTTCCTTTGACGTTTCCCTGTAAGCTGTCCAAATTTGGAGAGGTTTGGTGTTCAGGGGGATGAGTTATTAAACTCCAATTTGGGTCCCCCACGGAAAAAGAGGAAAAATGTGGCATTTTAAACTCAAGCCACATGCTGTGGAATGTGAAGGAGGGGGGTTGAGGCGAGTGCTGAAATGCTTCAATTCTGTTCTGTTTTCGCTTGCCTTTCCCTAAAGGAAGAAAGCACAAGATCAGGGCAAAAATTTTCTTTTGCTCTTTCAGAGAGTGAAACTAGGGGGTTTACTGCTTTATTGCTTAACACCCCTTCCAAAAAAGACCTATCAGCACTAGTTCTTACTTTTGAATCAAGATATTCAAGAAAAAAAATCTTCCATATCATTCCATATGAGTAGGTGAAATATTCTCTCCGATCTCCACACTGAATTGAAGCTAGATTAATTGCTATGAATAACATGGCTTTCTCTACGTTGGAGAGTCTAATCTTTCATCCTTCTATGGAAATGTTTTCACAGGAAGTTTCTGAACTTATTCCTTTTTATATTCCCCAGAACTAAATTTTTAACGAGTAGAGTCTTTTACTGAGTTGTCAGTTCACATTTTTAATATGACTTTTATTGCTGTTCTTAGGGGTTTTAATATGGTTCTCTCAATATTTTACAATGTCTCCACACAGTTATGCTTCACTGCTTTGCAGTTTCTGTGTTGACATGGTTAGTGGATTGTCAAGAACTGAAAAGTAGGGTAAAATTCAAATAAATAAAATATGGAAATAATGGAATCAATAGGTGTGCCTGAATAGAAAAAAATAAGTTTAAGAAGAAATCTGATTAGTGGATAGAATACAGAGATCCAACGGTCTTTGGAAACTGTCCAATATTGTATTACTAGGTTTAGCATTAGATCTCCTGGATCTAGAATATGAAGGACTATTGCACCATTGTAAGCATATAGACCAAGAGACCACTCAAAGTCTTAATTTGTATCTCTACAGTATCATGGAACTCATCTCCATAGTATTGCTATGAGCCTTTTCTTCCTGTGTGTATTATTACAGTATAATAAAATACAAAAATGGTTACTTGCCTTTGTATAATAGCTTAGCACTCAAGATAAGATACAAAAATTCACATAATGACTGTGAATCAGATGCACATTAATAAATAATTATTAGACTTGAATAAATAGCAGGATCTATTGGCCTAAAATATCTTCCATTTTAGTACATTCCACTGTAACACATTTTTCAAATATTTAGAAATTCAAGAGTCTCACAACATGTAATTAAACTTTTGAAATCCTACTGCTTAACTTCTGGATTTTCTACACAGAACAGCAAATCCTGATATGTTTCTACAAGAAAACCATTCAGTTTTCAGTTCTGTTGATGTAGTAGTGCATGCTTCAAACTCAAACATGCAATTTCAAGTCATTGGGTACCCATGGCTTCTCTTGAAACACATTTTAAATCTCATGGATGAAGAGTGCTTTAAAGGGTTCTGGAACTGCTTTTCAGAACCTTGCCATTCATACATCAAAATATTATTTTGTTGTGATACATGACAAAACAGTCCAATTTATTTTCTGAGATAGAAACTGTAGGGAAATAGCATTCAGTTATTTCTTTCTCAATGAAATGAATTATTTTAGTGCCTGTATGAATGGGAACATTCAACAAATATATGATTCAAGAAGAAAATGACTTGCAAAACACCTGGGGAAAAATGCAGGGAGAGATGGGGCATCACACTCCTATGTTTCCTTTTCTGTACAGTCTGTACAAATATTTCAAACAGTGCTCCAGGACTCATTGAGAAGTCACTGGAAGTTTCTTGAATAAAGTTCAGTAACAGGGAACACACTCCTGTGAAGTACCATTTGCTGTCAACAGTTTATAAGTTGCAAAATAATTAAGCACCCTGACTGTTATGTTTAGACAGGGAGAAACTTTTTGGAAGCCCAACCCTTGGAGGAACTGAGGTCATGTAAAGCCATCATTCAGGTATATTTTACTTATGCATTTCCTACTTTAACAGGAGGTTGGACTTGGAGATATTTGATGTCCCAGCTCTACATGCCTATGATTTTATAAATGCAGTAAGCAGTCTTATGTTTAGGGTCCAATCTTAACTTTGTTGAAAGTCTTTCAGATGTATATTAGTGATACCAGTGTGCTGTTGTCCTAATCAGGGCCTGCACTTCTATTAAGGTGAACTAGGCAGTTGCCTAGGGCGCCAAAATGGAGAGAGGGTGCTGGACAGCCTGCTGCCCCCTGCCACTGGCCACCGCCATCCGTCCCCCACCGCCCGCCCACCACCGCCCGGCCATCACTGCCCGCCGCCGCCTGCCCGCCACCCCCCGTGCCCATTGCCACCCCCCGTGCCCATTGCTGTCCTCCGCCATCCGCCCCCCCCCCCCTGCCCACCACCACCCTGCCCACCCACCACCACCACCATGCCCCCTGCCCCCGCCCCCTACTTCCACCCCACCTCCTGCCCCGCCCACCCACGCCACCCACGCCCCTCACCTAGGGTGCAAAAAAACCTAGCACCAGCCCTGGTTCTAATAGTGTTATAATTTTTGCTGAACCAAGAAATGCCTAGATGAAAGAATGATGCTTTTTATGTCATTTCTGTCCAGTTAACTGTTCTTTGGTACCTCCTCCTTTTTGAATTCAAGGAACAGCCAGACACAGTCATTCCCCAGTCCATGATATACATGAAGAATGGTATGTATCAGTTGACTGATGTGAGGGCTTGAAAACTACTACCAGTAGGAACAGTTATGGAGCAGCTGTCATGTGAAGGGAAAAAGGATGGAGTTCTTTTCAATTACTATATAGAAAAAAATGATGAGCATGAGCTGCTTTTGGTGAGTCCACTGTGACTTTTAAATTTCACCGCTTGACAATACTGTATGTTTTCAGCAGAGTGAACAACCATCATTTTTAAATTAATTTTCCATGTAAGGCATAGAACGTTTCTTTGATATCAGAATTCACTTTTCACAGCCTGTCTTTTAACAGTGCCTTTAATGATTCCACTCTTTTTACTTATAAACCTAAGGGTACAGTTTGAATTTGGGCAGCCTTTGTTTTGAATGTTTTCAACTGAGGATTCAACAACAGTGAAAACAAACCTTGCAAAAATGTGGGCAGTGATATTTTCTGTTACAGTGCCTCTGAGCATTATAATGTATGAGGAATTTCAACAATGTGCTAATAGCTTTTTCCCATAGCCTGCAAATAAAATGTCAGACCACCGTCACATCAAATTGCAGCCAAAGATTGTTCTTCTATATGAAAATCTCGCTTTGGATGATAAGAGTTCTTTTATGCTTTCTTGTGGACATGTAAGTATCAGATTCAAAATGTCTAGAAGAATTGTGTTGTGAAGTATAAAGTTTTCATCTTTGCTATATCTCAGATCAATAAACCATGTTTCTTTTATTAGCAAATGCATATATGTGCTACAAAAACAAAGTAAAACAAAATAAATAAAATGGGTGCACAAAAACAAGTTCATACAAGAAAACCAGAAAAGATTTTATTTATTTATGAGGGAGAAGCAACAATTTATGCTTCACTGTGGAGCAAAGTCCAGATTGCCTGATAAAGTAATAAATAAAGTTCACAAAAGATAGAAATTGTAATTTTAAGGATTCACAGGAGTACTTTCTTCCTATCTATCAAGACTGAGGCACATTGGCAGAGATACATTTTATAAGATTATTGTCTGCTGAACATAATTCAAATATTTACCAATTTTTAATTCATTATATCTTTTTGTTAAATATTCTAAAACTTATTTTGGAGTACTGATGACATAAGAGATCTTACTTTTTCTGTCTGAATTCTTGCAAACTCTCCAACTTCAAAGTACACAAATATCACATTAAAAACCTCTTTAGTGATATGTCGTGTTTTAAACACATTGGGGAAAATATGAGCACACATGTTTTCAATGCTTAACAATACAATTTATTTAAGTATTGAGGAAAATCCTTAGATCTTTTTTTTTGGGGGGGTTAGCATAAAAGGAATATGAACTAGAATCTCCACAAATTTATTTGCTAACTAAATAGAGAAATATTGTATTACCTAAATGTGAACGATTTTAGGGGGAAGTAAGAAGGTTTTACTCCTGCTTTTGCTTACTGAAGTGAAGTATGTGTCTGACTCAATCATTTTTCCTCATCAATCTAGGCTTCTTTCTTTCTTTCTTTCTTTCTTTCTTTCTTTCTTTCTTTCTTTCTTTCTTTCTTTTCTTTCTTTCTTTCTTTCTTTCTTTCTTTCTTTCCCATTCTGGGAATTGTATTCAATGAATCATTTTTTTAAAACTTTCAGATACATTCCATTCTTTGTTCAACTAGAAAATTTATTTATTTATTTATTTATTTATTTATTTATTTATTTATTTATTTATTTATTTATAACTGGCTTTGTCCGTAAAAGGACCCAGTGCAACTTACAATTAAAAGGCAGCATTTAAATCAGTTACAGTGAATATACATTACTAAACACATCAATAGAATACAATATCAAAAAACACAAAAACTCCAAAACATATCCACTGCAGTAGGGTACAATATTCCATTTCAACAAGCCCACTCAGATACCATTCACTCAGGGAGAGGAAAGGTTTTCATCTGTTCTCAGAATGACAGTAAATATAAGGCCCTTCAAGCCTCCTGTGGGAGGCCAGTTCCAGAGTCCAGTAGTAGCAACAACAAAGGTTCTTTCCCATATCCCCACAAAATACACTTATGAAGGTGGTGGGTGCCCAGGATCCCAGGACCTTATCCTGTGGAATTGGGTTAATTTGTAGCCTCTACAGGCTCTCTCCTGCTGATCAACCTCAGCTGAATTATTGCAGAAGCCAAGTGACTTTCAAAAACCCAGTGAGTTCGATTAAGTGAACAACTTCTCCAACCTTTCTATTGCTGAGAGCTTAGACTTACCAAAAACCACTTTCAAGGCACTGTCTTTATAATTAAAATATATATTTATTAAAACTACCAGAGGCTACACAAAAATATGGCTCTTACTTGATAATAACAAAACATGAATCTTTTCCTAACTTGAATGAAGCTATGAGGCAGAAGCCTCACTATCTAATTTCTAAACTACATTTCTAAGCTTGTCTTCATTGCACACCCATGAAATCCTTTTTCCAAAATGTCCTAAATATCCATTACAGCAGGACAGAGAACAAGACCTCTCCTTAACACATGAGCAGGCTCATAAAGGAAAGTTCATCCTTGAGATAGCTGGGGCACAAGCCGTTTAAGGCTTCACAGGTTAAAACCATCACTTTGAAATCCACACAGTTCCAGATTACTATCTTCTCTCTGAATGTTAGGAAAGCTTGTTGTTGTTGTGTTGTTACAGTCATGACTCTTTGTGACTCCTTGTCCATGGAATTTTCTTGGCAGGAATACTGGAGTGGCTTGCCAGTTTCTACTCCAGGCACCTACAGCACCTGGTATTTCCTGGTGGTCATCCATACAAGTACTAGCCAGGGCCGACCGTGCTTAGCTTCCAAGATCAGGAGAGATCAGATGTGCTCAGGGCATCTAGGCAGCTCTTAGGAAAGCTTAGTTCATCTTTAATATCAGTAACGTTTTATGTTTGATACTTTACTGTCAGTAGTGGGGATGGACAATTCATTTTGAAACCTACTGGCTCTGAAAATAGCCACACAAGCCCAGTTGGTGTTCGGAAGCTTCCAACTCACAAGTAGCCAATCTCCTACCTTGGTCTGGCCTCACACAGTGTTAAACTCCAATGAGGAGGCAGGCTGTGATATCATCTTTGCTTCTTGGTGGTGCTTGCCAATCAGACAGGGAAGCAGGATGATGCCTGTCCCTACACATCTCCTGATTGACCAGCACCAAGGAGAAGCAAAGATGACATCACAGCCTACTTCTTTGTAGCAGCTCAGCTCCATGCAGGAGCAGACCTAGGTAAGAGATTGGCTGCTTGTGTGTCGGAGGCTTCCGAACACCACCTAGGTTCATGTGGATCATTTCAGACCCGGTAGGTTCTGAAATGAATTGCCCATCCCTAGTCAGTAGGATTTATACTGAGTATCACCAAACTGATTTTTTTTAAAATATGAAAAATATTTTTATCTCACCTTCATCCTCAAAGAAGAAAAGTAGATGAAGCTGAACTCATTTAAGAGGCATTCAACATCAGAGATCTTTTTTTTTTAAGCAAAAAAGTGTTCTGCTTATATAGTGCCCCAAAGTGCTTAAAACACTCTCTGGTGGTTTACAATTAAATTTTGCAGGCTACACATTGCCCCCCCTCCAGCAAGCTGGGTATCCATTTTACTGACCTTTGAAGGATGGAAAGCTGAGCCAGCCATGAGCTGGCTATCTGGGATTGAGCCCCAGGTCATGAATACAGTTTTAACTGCAGAACAGCCATTTAACCACTGTGCCACAAGGACCCAAATTGTATCATTTGAAGAGTCCAGCTTGATTGCTAGTTCAGTTTCCATTTTCACTGTTTTTGAACTATTTTGTTCAAATATACAATATGCAACACTGTTTGACTATCACTCTCTCAGAACAAATATCTGGTGATAGCACAGCAGGGCAGTATTGTAGTGGTGCAAATCAATTTTGGCTGTGCTGAATTTCTTATAGAACAGTGGGTCATGGATGACTGAAAGCATGAATAAGGTGAGCAGAAAGAGAGAAGCCACTTTTGCTTCTCCTCCCCACATCATCCCACAGCCATTATTCTCCAGTGGGAGTTATCTTCAGACAAGGTAAGCATAAAATTTCATCTACCCATGACATCATAACTGTTCTTTAAGCCATATATGAATTAATTGGGTACACAATTTTGGTACACAAGACTGTTCTTGTAATACATTGTCCTGTCCCTGGGGGGAAACATGAAAGGAAAGAACATACTCTCTAAAATTGTCCTGTGACATTAATATCCCCATTAATACAAAAATAAATAATGATCAGGAAAATACTAATTGCATTTGGTCCATCAATTTAGAGTAGAAAGGTGACAAAAGGATTAGGACAGAGCTAGGAAAAAATGTCAAGGATGCACCATTATTCGGAATGTTTCAAATATAAATAAATAACTGGGAACAAATATTTAAGGTGAAGAAATTTCTGTTCATATTTCTTCTGTTGCCTTGGGAATGGAAGATGAAAGTGTTGATTTCAATACAGTCCCATAATTGGGAGGCTGCATCACTTCTGCAAAACTGGGGGCATGTGTTTCGTCAGCCTTTTGCTGGTGTTGCTGCTCCACTCAAGGCTTCATTCTCCCATTGCCTTTCTCCCTCCCTTTAAAAATATACTGATGTTTTGTCCTTTTAGCAGTCTTCTCTTGGAAAATAATCATTAATGAACACACACAGTATAAAAACCCTTTCATACTGAAACAACAGACCCACATTGTAGATTTGCATATACTACTTAATGGAGAATACTGAGGAACACATAAAAAGCAGACAAAAGGAATAAAGCTTTCAGCCAACACAAAACTGCCTCTTTCCCGAGAGGGACACTTTGACTATGACAAAAGTAACTTATGTTGTCACATTCATGTAGCAATCCATGTCGCATAGGCAATTATTAATTCACTTTGGATCAACCTAAGCAATAAACATTGTATTTCAAGCAAGTATTAAAGCACTCTGGTGTATTGTGAGAAAAACCAAACAAAACAGAAAAGGTCTGTGCTGGAAGCATTCTTATTCATGCTTCATATCAGCTTGTTAAGGCACAGCACAACTAAGCACATCTGGGAAAGATGAAGAGAACAGTAGATCAGCTTCTGTCAAGATGCATAATTCTGAAGGGAGAGAGGACTCCTTGCCTGACTGTTCAGAAGCAAAGGAGGGCAAAGGAATCCAGTCACACCACGTGACTGGAACAGAGGCTAAAACAGGGTCGATGATAGCCCATCAAGCATCCTGGTGCTGCAGATCCCAGGTTTGCAGTAATGGGATAGGAGATGCAGGTGGGGCCTCTGAAGGCCATCTAGGGTCACCAGGCTTGATTGGCTGTTGGCCAGGATGTTGTCCAATATTTGGCCATCTGGGAAAGGACTGTCTTGTAAGACAGTACAGCTGCAGGGCTTGGTACTGACTGCATAAGGTTTGAGCTGAGGTCAGGTGAGACCCCTGTCTCTGATCGAGAATTCTGCACAACAGCAGTTCCCTTTTCCCTGTTTTATGCTAGATGGGATGTTGCAAGTTAAACATACATTAAAATTATGGCCTTAATTTTATTAGAGAAGCCCTTTCTCTTGGTTCCACCACCTTCATAGGTGTGCTTGGTGGGTACATGGGGAGGACTTTCTTTGTTGGTCCTCCTTAATTCTGGAACTCACTCCCCCAGGAGGCTAGGCCAGTGTTGGTGAACCTATGGCATGGGTGCCAAAGGTGACACTCAAGAGGCCTTTCTGTGGGCACCTGACATCCCCCCTTCACAGCCTCCTGCATTCAGGTTATATTGCTGTATTGGCACTTTGTAAAAAAAAATAGTGGGTTTTGAATCGCAGTTTGGGCACTCAGTCTCTAAAAGATTTGCAATCACTGGGCTGGGCTGTCCCCATCTCAGCTGTCTTCCAGGCAGGCAAAATCCCTTCTCTTCAGGTAGTCTTTTCCTTCATGTCTAGTAGTTTGAGAAGGGTTTTAAATGAATTATTGTGCTCTGTTGTAAGTACATTTTAATAGTGATCTTATTACTATTTTAACACAAAATATTTGTTTATCTCTTGGTTGTTGTTTTTATTTGTTTTTAATTTTTAAATATTATTTTTGATGCAAAGTTGCCTTGGGTCCTTTTGGGGAGAAAGGCAGAATAGAAATATTTCAAAGAAATAAATAGATAAAAGTTATTTCCAACCTATCTTTGTGCCTCACCTCTTTATTCCAGGCTGCTTGGGAAAAGGCCTTCAGAGCTGCAAATCATGTATCTGTTTCACTCCATGAGTGGAAAAAAAGGATGAAAATATTTGCAGTGTACTGTCATGTTCCTATTATGAACTGCTGGCAATTACATTCTGGGATTCCAGAAATCATATCCAGAAAAAGAGAATAAGAAAACCATTTTCAAACAAATTTTATTGGATAAAAATAAAGTGAAAACAACTCAAGGACTAACCTGCCAGAAATTCAATCCACCATTTGCTAAACCCTCTTTGTCCCATTTCAGGGAGTGAAAGCTTAAAGTCACTTTCTGAGTCATTCCATATTAGGATAGCTAAAGAATGTTCTGCAGGAAGATAGGGATTTTGAGGGGCTGAAAGCAACAAGAAAAAGGGAACAGAATAGGATGATTGCAGCAGTGCACCCTCCTTTGAAAACTGTTGATAAAATTAGTATCTTGAACCAGTCTTTCTGAAAGATGGCAGGTTTCAATCCTTTGTAAAACTGAAGTTACAAGCAAAAAGAGATGGACCAAATGTCTACTATAAACAATATATAAACAAAACAAAAGAGTGAAAATGTATAAAGATAATAAGAAATGGAAACTGAAAGTGGGTTTAAATATGAAAAAATTGAATTTTTTAAAAGTACATAACTGTAACAAAAGTTTTGGCTTGAAGGAAGAAGCTTTATATCTGTCTAAATGCCCTTTCCTCTCCCTGTGGATTTATTTCAACCTATTCTGAAGCTCTGAGCTTCTCTGAGACAGAATTTGTATATATGATACTAGAGATGGGCACGACTTGAAAAACATTTTTTTCGAGTTGTCGTTAGTCGGGCCGGTTCCGTTTCGGGTTGTTTCTGTTTTTCACGAAAATTCGCAAAAATTAGTCGGTTCATTTCTTTTTTTTGTTTTTGTTAGTACTGGTTTTTTTGGGGGGGAGCGGGCTCCTGGAGGCACCTCTGTGGAGTGGGTGCCTCCTCAGGCCCGCTATAAAGGGAAAGCGGGCTCCTGGTGGCACCCGTGGGTGCCTCCTATCCTCACCCACTAGGAAGGGGAAGCAGGCTCCAAGAGACCCCTCAACATGGGGGTCTCCCCTCCTCACCTGCTGCTGCAAAATGCATGCATAGCCATATGGATATGCATACCAGTTGCAGACAGTGAAACTAGTGATGGCAGTGAACCCAGAGCCATAGGTTGATGCCTAAGGCTCTCGCACCACCATGTCTCACAAAGGGAATTGTACTTGCGTGTAGTGCAATGCAAGTAGATCTGGCTTAGGGTTAAGGTGGGTTAGTGCAAGGGCTAGGGTTAGGCTAGTGACGGGTAAGGTTACGGTGGGCTAGTGGGTTGCACCTCTGCGTGCTTCTCTGACCCACTAAGAAGACAGTCTGTGACGTATGGGTAAGGAGTCAAGGATTAGGGTTAGGGTTAGGGGGCTAGGACAGGTTTTAGGGGGCTTTTTGGCACATCCCAGAAGTCTCCATGGCCAAGTGGCCATGCGATTGGTGGGATGGCTCCAAAAATTTGCATGGTCATCCACTCCCACATGGCTGACCACTCGGCCAGCCCATCATTGCGCAGGTGTAAATAAAATAAAATAAAATAAAATAAAATCAATGGAGGACAGAGGAGGAGAGGAGACACATTTTGTTGCAAGAAAAAACCCACTGCTATTGTGAAAAATCTGGCAGTTTATAAATTTTCGCGTGTTTCTGTTGTGCTTGTGTGTTTTTGGACCACGATTTCAAAAACAATATTGCATTCGCCGCCCCATTTTGGATCCCCCGCCCGCACCGCATGGCATGGCGAGTCCGGCTGCCCAGGATGGAGGGGAGGTGGGACCCCCCCTCCAGAAACCACCCCTCCGGTTGGTGCCTGCGCCCTTAGTCAAGCAGGCATTTTTCTGCCTGCTTTTTTGGCCCGGGAATGGGTGGGGGGAGAGTTTAAAAGTTTTTTCCTGTGCCGTCCGTGCCGCTTGCTTGCGCTTTAATTGCGGCGGCCAGCGGCGAGACTGGGCTTTTTGCTGGCTGCGAGCCTGCGGCGAGTCCCACCAGAGCAGCCCAGGATGGGGGATGGGGGGGAGGCCGGGGACCTCCAGAAACAACCCCTCTGGTAGGTGCCCTGAGGCATGGCAGGCATTTTCCGCCTGCTTTTTGGCCGGGAACTGGGTTTTTTTTAACTTTTAAAAACTTTTTTTTTGTGCCGTGTGGCATCGCGCGATCGCGCGATGCAAGGAACAAGCACGACAAATCAGACCAAAATTGTTCGTTCATCGGTTCGAGCTTGAAGTCTGGTGGAGTAATTCCCGTTACCGTTTCCGTAGAGTAACGGAACCGAGTAACGGAAACGGAAACGGGAATACCGCTAAGTCGTGCCCATCTCTATATGATACTAACCTATTGATTTTGAGAGATGATGAAATAAAATATGTCAAGTCAATTCACCTGTTTTTGTTTCACTCAGGGCTTGCTACAGTGCTGAAATTCAGTGCCTTTTCTTTTTTTAAAACTACACAGAATCATTTCAGAGAGATACAACAAAGACTTAGAAAAACAGGAAATCCATTTCATTTGTCAACATTATTTAGAACTCAGTAGAGGTTTTGATGAACTGGTAAGTAGAGATGGGCACGAATAAAAAAAATGGTGTTTTGGTTTTTCGTTTGTCGTTGAGAGGTCTGTTTCGGTTCATTTCCGTTTGTCGTGAATATTTTTGGAAAAATTTCATTACCATTTTTTGTTTTTTGTTTGTTGTTTCTACCCGCCTTTTGCACAATTTTAATGCACTTCCGTGTTCAGGCATCCCCCAACGCCCCAGACCAGAGGGAAAACACTAAAAAAAGGATGCTGGCAGAGACACAGTATAGACTAGGTACGCAGGGAGGCTGCAAAGGCAGCGGCGGGTGTTGCCCAGGGTGCAAGGCAGCCACAGAGTGACTGCACTGTGGGGCAATGGAGGGTACTCACCGAGAGATATGCAGCATGCACACACACAGGGAGGTTGCAGGACTGAAGCTAGAGTCGCAGAGAAAGCAATCCCACCGTAACTCCCACCAGAGACTGCAAGGAGGACGGGGGCTGCCAGAGCTTTTTATGCCCTCTGTGGCTGCCAGACCCGCCCACACAGTCTGCAACCTGGTCATGGTATTGGTTGAACATGATCCCATCACATGGCTTGCCTCCATTTTGTGGCTGGTGGTGACATCCATTTTAAATGGAAAAGAAATATACATCGTGATGGGAGAAGACAAAAACAAAGTTTTTAAGGACCCCAACCCCCGTGGTAGGTATTATCAGACAATATAAATAATTATCGCTGCGTTTCTACGGATGTCCAGGGCGTTTTTTAACATTTAAAACAGCTCATTTCATTGCACGTCGCCATTAATGGAAACGAAACGTAACGACCACAATTTTCGTGGTTCTGTTCGTTTTGTTTCATTTTCATCACAATTTTCATTTGTCATTTCGTTATGTAACAAAAATGACAAACGGTAACGGAAATGAAAAAATGTTCGTTCCGTGCCCATCTCTACTGGTAAGAATAAGCGTATCCTAATCTTGAGAATAAAACTGAGCAAATACAAACAGATAAGTAGCTTTACCATCACTTCCAAGAAAAGCCTGTCAAAAGTAGAAGTAATTTCATGTTACATAAGCAGATGGATTCCTTTAAAATGGGCTATTAATGTAGCTTAGAGATGGGCACTTTTTTCGAGTTGTCGTTTTTCGTGACGGGTCCGTTTCGGGTTGTTTCTGTTTTTTGTGAAATTTTTCAAAAATTTGTCGTTTCGTCGTGTCATTTGTTGTTTGTCATTACCGCCACGATTTAGGGCGACTTGACTTCCCAGAGCATGAGGTTAGGGGGTAAGGGCTAGGCTTAGGGTAATGGTTAAGGTTAGGGTGGGTTAGTGGGCTGTACCTCTGGGTGCCTCTGGCCCACTAAGAACACAGTGTACTGGCGTATGGGTTAGGGTTAGGTTTAGGGTTAGGATTAGGGTTGGTGGGCTTTTTATGCCCTCTCTGGCACACCCAGAAGTCTCAGCAAAACCTGGCCATGCGATTGGTGGAATCGCTCCAAAAATTTGCATGGTCCCATCCCATGGCCAGCCCATCATTGCGCGTGTGCAGGTGTGAAAAAATAAAATAAAATAAAATAAAATAAAATCAATGGAAACGTTTTGTTGCAAGAAAAACCCACTGTTGCTACTGTAAATATTCAAGCATTTAAAATAGCTAATTTTCTCATGTTTCTGTGGTGCTTTGGTGGGTTTTTGGACCACAATTTCAAAAAAAATATTGCGGTTGCCATTTTGGATCCCCCTGCACCGCATGGCAAATGGAGCCGCCGAGGATGCCCCCTCCCAGCCTGGTACCAGCAAGTCTCAGCAAAACCTGGCCATGTGATTGGTGGAATGGCTCCAAAAATTTTCATGGTCCAATCCCATGGCCAGCCCATCATTGCGCGTGCGCAGGTGTAAAAAACTAAAAATAAAATAAAATAAAATAAAATCAATGGAGACGTTTTGTTGCAAGAAAAACCCACTGCTGCTACTGTAAAAATTCAAGCATTTAAAATAGCTAATTTTCTCATGTTTCTGTGGTGCGTTGGTGGGTTTTTGGACCACGATTTCAAAAAAAAATTGCGGTCACCATTTTGGATCCCCCCACACCGCATGGCAAATGGAGACGCCGAGGATGCCCCCTCCCAGCCAGGTACCAGCAGCCCAGCAGGAGGGGGGGAAGGCTGGAGTGGGGACCCCCCCGAAACCACCCCTCTGGTAGGTGCCCTCAGGCAGGCATATTTTTGCCTGCTTTTTTGGCCAGGAATCGGGGTTTTTTTATTTCTAAAACTTTTTTCCTCTGCCGCTTGGCATCGCGCGATCACTGCGATGCCAGGAACGACAACGACAAATCAGACCCAATTTTTCTTTTGTCGGTTCGAGTTCGAGTTCTGGGGGAGTAATTGTCGTTACCGTTTCTGTTGTGTAACGGAAACGAGTAACGGAAACGGAAATGAGAATTTTGCCAAGTCATGCCCATGTCTAATGTAGCTGCTTCAGGACAGATAGATAGAAAGCTCTGATCATGGTGAGATTTTTACTTTTTTTTTACTTTTCAACAGAGCAAACTTTGTCAAAAGCACCAGTTATGGGAAGATGATGATTTTCTAGATTAGAATCCTTAAATGAGTGGTCCACTGTAAACTTTGCTAAAATTATTACACTGTTCTAGAAAACTGGGGACAATTGTCATTTGTTTTGTGTTCATCTTATATGGTATTAGCTATTAGGTTCTTCCAGGTGCATTTCATAAGAAAGTCACCAAATATGAGGGTTATTTTTTGCCTCATCACTGGGGTTGTGCACTCGTTTCAGGCAAAACCCAAATCATTAGTCAAACTGGTTTCATTTGTAATTACTTTTATGATATCTGGATCAAAACAAAATGGCCAGGTTCTAGGATGAAGAAAAATGAATTTGCAAATCTATTCTAATAGAGCACAAATCAAAGAAGATGAGACACAAATTACTTCGGCCTACTATGTTTACTCTGAACTTTAGAGCTTACCATGTCTTCAAATGTCACGAACATCAACAAAAAACAAGAAAGTTTACAGCCAAAATGGTTTTAACATACAAATCAATGGAAGTCTTACAAATTAATTGAAATTGCAGACATAGATGGAATAGAACAGGGCTAAAAACATTTGAAATCAAATTAGGATCCATTCAGAAATGGTCTTTATGTTGAATCAGGGTACCTGTGAAAAACATTACATAGTACTTTTATTTAAGAACTACTTTTATTTAAGAACTATTGGGTTAGTGAAGAAACAAATATACTTCCAATTAGAGATGGGCATGACCAGAATTTTTTTTTCGAGTTGTCGTTTTTCGGGACGGGTCCGTTTCAGGTCATTTCTGTTTTTCACGAATTTTTTCAAAAATTTGTCATTTCGTCGTGTCGTTTGTCATTTGTCGTTACCACCGCGATTTAGTGCGACTTGACTTCCCAGAGCATGGGGTTAGGGGGTAAGGGCTAGGCTTAGGGTAACGGTTAAGGTTAGGGTGGGTTAGTGGGCTGTACCTCTGGGTGCCTCTGGCCCACTAAGAACACAGTGTACTGGCGTATGCGTTAGGGTTAGGGTTAGGATTAGGATTAGAGTTGGTGGTCTTTTTATGCCCTCTCTGGCACATCCAGAAGTGTCAGGAAAACCTGGCCATGCGATTGGTGGAATGGCTCCAAAAATTTGCATGGTCCCATCCCATGGCCAGTCCATCATTGCACGTGCACAGGTGTAAAAAAATAAAAATAAAATAAAATAAAATAAAATCAATGGAGACGTTTTGTTGCAAGAAAAACCCACTGTTGCTACTGTAAAAATTCAAGCATTTAAAATAGCTAATTTTTGCATGTTTCTGTGGTGCTTTGGTGGGTTTTTGGACCACAATTTCAAAAAAAATATTGCAGTCGCCATTTTGGATCCCCCTGCACTGCATGGCAAATGGAGATGCCGAGGATGCCCCCTCCCAGCCCGGTACCAGCAGCCCAGGACAGGAGGGGGAGAAGGCTGGAGTGGGGACCCCCCCCTCCAGAAACCACCCCTCTGGTAGGTGCCCTTAGGCAGGCATATTTTTGCCTGCTTTTTTGGCCGGGAATCAGGTTTTTTTTAATTTCTAAAACTTTTTTTCTGTGCCGCTTGGCATCGCGCGATCGCTGCGATGCCAGGAACGACAACGACAAATCAGACCCAATTTTTCTTTTGTCGGTTCGAGTTCGAGTTCTGGGGGAGTGATTGTCGTTACCGTTTCCATTGCGTAGCGGAAACGAGTAATGGAAACGGAAATGAGAATTTCGCCAAGTCGTACCCATGTCTACTCCCAATACTGTTTCAAGGAAATCAAACTGAAAATATAATAATGTTACCTTTGCTTATGAACAGTTTTACTACTTTTTGAACTGGTAAAATTAGGGAAAGCATAAATAACTAGATGGAGCTTTGTACAACAAACAAAAATTACAAAATCGCTGTCTTTTTGAGAGAACTATAATAACCAAATATTACTTGTTATCTAAGTAAAGTGGCTCATGAGCTAACGGTGACTTTTGACTGTTAATGTGAAACTCAAAGTATAACCATAGAAAATGCAAATGTGACATTCCTTAGGATAATTTTGTGGCAGCATCACACATTTAGTTTACAATAAAAGGCTTTCTGATCAAACCTCTCATCAGAATTATGGAGCGAGTCTTAGAAAAAGAGAAACAACTCAAATATTCTGTGTGCTGATGCTGCATTTGCTTCCTCCATCAGCTTTCGCCATTTAAAATAATTTTTAAAGCAAAATCTAAGTTAACTTTTAAGAAAAGTTTAAGTGGGTGATAAATGTAAAAACATATTTTCCTGGGATTTTTAAGCAAACTACACAAACACCCACAATAGCAAACATGGAGTATGAATGATATGTCCATACAGAACAGTATGCATTTCAGTGGGCCCTGAAAAGGTTTACAAGAGCAGGTCTATAAATATATTGCCACAATGGTTGATTCTGCACAAAATATGAGTCTCACATGAACAGAGCAGGAACACTAAGGGCATGAATTTAAAATGTGCTTTGTTTACTAGTCTTTCAAAACTTTGCAGTGGTATTGATGTCTTAACAAAGAGAGCTTGTTAGCACAAAGATATGTGTTCATACATGTTAAATGAGCTTGATGAAACATTACTTCAAAGTATTTGGTTTATCACCAGCAAATGCAAACCACTTCTACACATTAGTATGATATGCCTCTATTCCCAGTGATTTCCAGTCTGCTTTTGAAAAGGCATTCCTCAAGTTATTAGCACTTTTGGCCCAATCAAACTCCCATCATTGACCTGATTGCAAAACCCATCTATTATATTAATCTTAAAGGAGCAGAAGAAAAAGATGGAGGAAAAAGAAAAATATTCTCCAGTTTTTAACTTTCTGCTATAGTAGCAAATGGTTATAAATTCTTCACCTTTTATGAGGGCAGAGAAATATAGTCAAGAAAAACCTCCAGTGGTTTTCTAAAGGTGGCCTGTAATGCAGATTTATTCATCTAAATATTCTGAATATTTTAAGGTGTTTTTTTTTACTACCTCTGATTTATGGTGGAGAGGAGATGCAATCACAGAAAAGATGGTGAAATTTGGTATACATTCTATGAAAGATGGTCTAACTGAGTCCCGTGGCACAGTGGTTAAATGCCTGTACTGCAGGTAAAACTGTGCTCATGACCTGGGGTTCAATCCCAGGTAGCAGGCTCAAGGTTCACTCAGCCTTCCATCCTTCCATGGTTGGTAAAATGAGTACCCAGCTTGCAGGGGGGGGGCAATGTGTAGCCTGCATAGTGTAATTAAAACTGTAAACTGCCCAGAGACTATTTGAAGTGGTATGGGGCGATATATAATCAGAACACTTTGCTTTTACAGGCAAATAAAAAGGGGAAAACTCACAAAATATTTTTTAGAAACAAATATTCTAAGAAATGTTGGTTCAGCACTAGTCATCTTTCTTCAGCATTCAGTATCTTTCCCAGTTTCTCCATTTAGAGGAGTCATTAATGTAGGGTTTTCTTTAGATGGGCAAGGTGTAGGACCAGCCATCCTACCCCATCACCCCACCAGGCTACTATGACTTCTTTGTTGCATTTTTAAAATTGTCCATGGCAAAAATATTAAATTTCCAGTCCTGGAAGAAAGCCTCCTGCAATCCATTATTTGAATAGACCTACCCTACTACTGTGTTTAATCCACTCACCAACCCACCACATATTTTCTCAAAACCACAAACACATTTTGACCACTGCCACTTTATTATCCAAGCCTGCACTTTGCTTTGTGAACAGTTATTTCACCTTTTTCATTAAGTGGGTCAGGTTTTTTGTAATGGAATTTAAATATTACTATCAGTTATTTTCTGAGGTATTGTAAAAGTGCCATTACATTCTGTTGCTTCAAAATAATCAAGGAAGCCAAAAACTGGGATGAAGAAATCCTTAGATAACATAACACTCAACTGGTTCATAGTGAATTTGAAATTGGAAGTATGCTGAGGCTCTCTAAGCTATTTCAAGTATAATAGGTGCTGGCAGACAAATGTCTATTATTATGGAAATTATGTAAAAGCTGAAGTGTGGTAATGGGGCATGTATTTAGAGGATCCTAATAAGATGAGTGCTTATAATATATCTTATATGGCTTGTAAATCCTTAACAAATCTTATGCAACATATTTTAATTAAAAGACAACTCACCTCTACTAAAATTGCCTTGGATGTTTCATGACAAAAAAGCTGTCCATGTTAAATAGTTGCTGTCTGCTTGGCACTGGAAACAAAAGCACCTTATTAGGTGTTTGCTGCTCATGTGCAGAGTTTTAACTGGGGACCCTATTTAAGTGCAACTCCTGCCCCTTAATACATCTCCCACACCTCCATAGTATAAGAGATATTTGCACATTAAATACTAATGCCTGCAGAAAACTGAATGTGGTTGCTGAGCTCCCATAACTAGGAATCCTAGTAGCATATATTGAACATGGATACAGAGTCTTCTGCAGATAATTTATGCAATGTTACTGTGTTCAAAATCAAGGATTACATATGTAAAAAGTTTCAGATTTCCAGTATGTATGATAAATTGACCAGGAAAAACAAGTATTTAGGGCAGCCATGTCCAAAGTCCAGCCCATAGGCCAAATCCGACCCACCAGGCTATTTTGATTGGCCTGTGGAAGACAGGCCCACCCCTCCCTCGCCCTCCCAGCCTGCCACCTCGGCCAGGAGTGCCTCCCTCCTCCTGCTGCTGCTGGCCACCCCGCAGGGAGAGGGAGTGCTCCAAGGCTACCAGGGCCACCACAGCCAGCAGCCTCAGTGCCACACACCCGCTTCAGCCCAGCCATGGTGCCCCTTTCTGGCCCAGCAGGCACATGAGCCTCCAGGGGATGCCCCATGGCTGGCAGGCTTGTTGGAGGGTGAGTAGGTGAATGCCTTCCTTCCCCGATGGGGCTCCTCCTCAGGACCTGGTGAAGGAGGCAAGAGGGGGGCCACGGAGGATTCCCAAAGTGGCCTGAGGGAGAGTGTTGGGGAAGTGGAAGCATGGTTTTACCTCCCAGCGGCATCTCGGCTTTCCTCCGCCTCCTGTCTTCCTCCTTGGTGGTGCCCTTCCCTGGCCAGAGCCCTCCCACACCTGCCCAGCCAGCACCACCTGGGAAGTTCACTTCTCAGGATGGTGGTGGCAGCGACAGGAGAAGAGAGCTCCTCCGATGGGGCCAGGGAGAAGGACCAGTGGCTTCCCTGCCACTGCAGGTGTATATGAATGATGCCCCACCACTACCTTCCTTCCCTGACAGGGATCTTCCTTCAGGTCCAGCAAAGGATTCAAGTGAGCAAGCAGGCAAGCAAGCAGGCAGCCGAGCAGGGTCCCTGAGGCAGCCCGAGGGATTGCAGTGGGGAGGTGGAAGGACTGTTTGCCTCCCTGCCAGGTCAGAGGGTTGTCCCGGTGGCCCGTGGGTGATGCTTGGGGATGGACGTTCATGTGGCCAGCTGGAGGCCCCATACTACTGCAGCTGGACATGGGCCATTAGCATGGATGGGCAGCAAGGGAATCAGCCCATTTTACTCATGCCACTGGTGCACAGACAGGGGCAGCTGTCAGCTTCCTTCGGGTTCCCATTGCAACATCCAGCACATGCAGCAGGCCTAGCATGGCACCATGACAAGCTGCAGCAGGCACTGAGCAGCCATGAGCTGGATTCCCCCTTTACAGCATTGCGCCCCCCGCACCTGATTCAAGCTGCAACAGACACTGAGTGGCCACATGCCATCTTCCCCACACCAGTGGTCTCAGCCCAGTGGACCCTGAATATCCCACCCCACATGCTCCTTGAATCTGTAGGACCAGATGGTGGTTGGCCTGGGATGGGGCCCTCCTTAGCCCCATCCCAGGCCAACCACCATCTGGCCCAACAATAACCATGCCCCCCAAGAAGGGGAGAGTGCTCACATACTGGGAAGATGTTTACAGGCAAAGACTGATCCCAGACAAATTGAGTTATGACAAGGAGGTGGGGTAGCGAATGAGAAGAACCTGATGGAGGGTATGTTGAGTGTGTTCCTACTGGGATGTGTGGGAAACCTGGGGAATTCACCTGCCAGAAGAGCCTCTCTTTGTAGATATTTTTGTGATGGTGGTGTGTGTCTAGAAACAGTCCAGATGCTGAGCTGCTGTGCAGTTCCTTAGATGTGTGTCGAGATTCAGATTCTCTTCAACAAGACTTGGTTTTGCAGAGACTTTATTCACAGTTCAGAGGGCATGATGCTAGGAAGGTGTGATTCTTTCCTACCTTGCAGGGGGCTTTTGTAAACTGGAGTGCTATATGGATGTCACAGCCTCCACTGGACAGTGTCCTGTGACAACAATAGGAACAGGAGGCACAACTATATATGTACTATTCTTATACTAGGGGAGCAATTCTTACACCAGGGGTGTCCAAACATTTTGTAAGTAGGGGTCAGTGGGTGTGGCTTGCAAGGGGTCAGTGGGTAGGGGCTTGCAGTGGGAGGACAGGGTCGGGAGGCAGCCACCCACCCACACATTCTCAGCCACCAAATCTTGCCCTCCTTACAAAAAAGTTTGGACACCCCTGATTTTGGGCCTCACTCTGGAGCTAAGAAGTTTAGTGTGGACCCAAAATATCTGGCAGGTTGTCTTCCTGTATTCATATAGCATACACTGGTAAAAAAAAACCTATGACATTAGTAAGATTATCCTTTCTCCTATGATTCAAAGGACACCTGTTTGCTCTTTTTTCTGCAACAGATTTTCTCCATAAGAAAACAAAAGGAGGAAAAATGGAGAAGCTCAGGTGTTTGTAGACTGAAGGTGGAATAATCTGGACTACTTTTAAAGGTTCATAAAAGCAGCACCATATCTACCACATATCACTCAGATTAAAATGGCTTCTTGAAAACAGTAGCCAGCCAGTAATCTCTTCATATCTCTGCTGGTGTAGTGAGAATGACATCACCACCAGTGTCAGATTGCTACTAATTGAAGATTGTGCTGATTTTAGGTTGACTTGCATCAAAGGAGACAGAGTGATGCCAAAACACAAATCAAAGCTGGGACTCTTTGAGTAGGGGCTATCTGCATCTGCCCATAGTATGACACTTGATGCCCCAGTATGTTTTCAGTTCAAGCAGTTTTCATTTCCAAATATCTTATATTTTAGATGGAGTAAACCTAACACCTATTCTGCATAGGACATATTTCCATTTTCCCCCTTTCCCACAACTGTAAAACTCTGCAATCTCACTCATTCTATAGCCCAGAGCACAGAGAGAATTCCTAGCTCCCTGAGCTCCTTGCCCTCTGAAGATGCCTGCCACAGAGTCTGGCGAAACACCAGGAAGAAAAATTTCCAGAACATGGCCAAACATTCCGAAAAACTCACAGCAGCTATCAGTGCTTATACTACCAACAGGAAGACTGTTAATATACAAATATTTGGGACTTTTAGAACGTACAGACAGTGCAGAGCCCTAGGACTAGATTAGAGATGGTCACAAAATGAAAAATTGTATGCTGTTTCATCATTTTGTAAGGTTAAAAATGTTTCAAAATGAAATGAAATAGCAGACAGTGTTTTGTCATGAAATGAAATGCAGCACCATTTTTGTTTTGTAAATGAAACAATTTGTCCTAGTGGAGAAATGCCTCTTTCTTAATCCAGATGTCTTGTCTTGAGAATAGAGATGGGCACAAAATGAAAAAAAAATTGTTCTGTTATTTGTTATTCATTTTGTTATGTAATGAAATGAATAATGAAAATTGTGATGAAATTGGAATGAACCAAACAGAAACATGAAAATTAGGTTCGTTACATTTTGTTTTCATTAATGGTGATGTGCAATGAAATGAGTTGTTTTTAAATGTTAAAAAACGTCCTGAATATCCATAAAAACCCCTGCGATAATTATTTATTCTGCCTGATAATAGCTACCAGGAGGGTTGGGGTCCTTAGAATGTGCATTTATGTCTTTTCTCAGATCGCTGTATTTTTTTCCTTTAAGGGGAGTTAGGGGACATCGACCCAGAATGGCTCCCAGATGCCTAATATTGATTTCTTGGGTATTAAAATGCCCTGGACATCCGTAAAAATGCAATGATAATTATTTGAAATTATTACCTAGCAGGGGGTTGCAGTCCTTAAAACATTAGTTTTTGTCTTTCTCCCATCACAATGTATTTTTTCTTTTCCCTTTAAGGATGACATAAAATGGATTCCAGCCACAAGATGGATGCAAGCCATGTGATGGGATCATATAATTTCTTTGACAGGTTGCAGTCTGGGTAGGTGTGGCAGCCACCGAGGGTATAAAAAGCTTTGGCAGGCCCCGTCCTCCTTGCAGTCTGCGGAGGGAGTTAGGATGGGATTGCTGTCTCTGTGACTCATTACTTTAGGCCAGCCGGGCAGGTGTGTGTGTCTGTGTTCCTTCTGGCTGCAGCCTGGCTCTTAGGGGAGAGAAAGAAGAGATTTCTCTTGCAGCCTCCCTGTGTGTGTGCGTCCCTCTCAGTGAGTACCCTCCCCTGCCCCGCAGTGCAGTCACTCTGCGGCTGCCTTATGCCCTGGGCAATGCCCGCTGCTGCCTTTGCAGCCTCTCTGCAAAGTCTATAATGTGTCTCTCCCAGCATCATTTTTTTAGTGTTTTCCCTCTGGTCTGGGGTGTTGCGGGACATCTGTGTGCGGAAATGCTTTAAGTCACGCAAAAAGCAGGTAAAAACAAAAATGAAAAATAAAAAAACGAAATGAATTTTTTCAAAAAATTTATGAAAATGAAAACAAACTAAAATGGACCCCCTCAATGAAAAACGAAAAACTGAAACATCATTTTTTCAATTCGTGCCCATCTCTACTTGAGAACAGGAGGTTAATTTTAAACTGAGTTTTTTCTTTCCTTCCTCCCCACACCTCAGCTGTTGATAGCTAGCTTATCTTTGATCTTGATCTGTGGTGCAGCTAGCCAGAAGCTGAGCTCAGCTGTCTGTCTCTAGGCTGAGAACATAGCAGCTTTGGGGCCACAAGGCTGACTGGATTATGTTTCCCTTCCCTTTGCTGTGCCTGTGTCTGCAAGCTGACTTAAACTGATTTGGTAGGAGGTTATTTTTGATGTTTTCCTTTCTTCCCTATTTGCATTGATCAGCTGTTGAGCTTATATCTCCAATCTTGATCTGAGGGGCAGCTAGCCATTAGGTTTCATGCTTGTTTACAGAGAGTTCTTTCTTTGAAAGCAAATTGATTGGAAGTTTTAAGGAGGGTCTTTGATTGAAAGCTCAGGATTTATTCAAACTCGGGCAGTAGGCTCCCTGTTAAATTTTAAAAAGGAAAGCTCCCCATTATTTATAGCCTTATGAATCATTGTGTTTCATTTCGTTTTGTGATGAAAATTATTTTAATAATTCCTTATTAACAAAATGAAATAAAATGAAGACTGAAACAAAATGAAACAAAATGAAATGCTATATTTCCATTTCATACCCATTTCTAGATTAGATTACTTATGATAATGGTCAGCCAGTGTATTGAACTGGCGGGCTGGGCAGAAATACAGATGCCAGTGAAGCAGTTGGACTTTCGCCATTCAGAACCTCAGAGCTACTTACAAACTAAATCCAACCTCCTTGGTAGTTCAGTCTCTGTTTAGTCCTTGATTCAGCTTTTTCAGTGGCATAGGTTGTCTGTTTTCTTTAATATTCAGTCTTAAATAACAACTGAAGTTATAAGGACAGCAGCTTCTGTGGTCTTCATTAGACCAACCAATACAATAGTATTGCAGCCAGCCACTTCAGGTACATAGATGTGAACATTTTTAGAGTGTGTTTCATCTGGCTGAGCCTTTTCTACTGATAGCAGTACTGAAAAATCCTGGCAATGATAAAGATCATAATGAAGAGCCTGCTCCTTTAATAAGAGCTATAATCAAGTTCAGCAAAAAAAATTGTCAGTGCTTGCTTTTTCAAGATTTTAACAGAGTGCTGCGGGTTCAACTGTTCCATGAGTCTTTGTGGCAAAGAAGGAATCCATTGAACATGTGTCCTGTATGAAAATAATTTGTGGGGCAGGGGAATTATGGTATTCATTGCTGGCATATTTGGGTCATCTCAATGAGCTTCTGTCATACTTCACATGTTGTCAAATCTGGTTCTGTATAGTCAGCTATAGTGACATTTCTCATACCTTGATGTTTGGTTATTGTTCTGAACCTTAACACTGAACTTTTTTTCTGAACTTTACCTAGACGAAGCTCACGCTGCAGCTGCTGACAGGTTGAAATAAATCAGATTCAACCATGTGTCTGGCTTGTGTCTGGGAAAAGTAAGGTGAATAATCTGAAATTCTTTTAGAAAATCCTTACCATTTTAATAAGATGCCACAAAACTGGGTTAACAAAATGCAGCAGTCATTTCAGAGTTTCACCTACAGACATGCTGCGGGAGAAATCTTTTATCTGAATTTTCAGTTGTCATTTAAAATAATTATGTGTCTAACCTGTAGACCTAGGGACATATAAGGAACAGGGTCAAGCAACAAACTAATGCAACTGCTTGGCATGGAATAAACCTCTTAGTCATTTCAGCCTCCTGCACAATGAGTACAAAGATAGCTTGATGCTACAAAAAGAATCCTAAATTTCTTACATGCAAATATTTTAAAATGTAAACAAAAATTTAAGTGTATAGCATTTACAGTAGTCCAGATGACAATCATGTTTCTAATTACTAGGAACTAAGTGTGTCCATTGGAATAAATAGAACTTGCTTATGAGTAAGTTTGTGTTAAATTGCACTACCTGTTGGCATGTAGGTGCTAGATATACTGTAATAACCTCCACCCAGGTCTTAGTTAATCCCAATATTGCCTGAACACAAAGCTCTCATTATAGTACTAAAGAAGCTTAAGAGGTGCTTCAGTATTCTCCAGTTATGCTTTGCCATCATGGTCATATCATAAAAATTGATAGGCTGAAAAATCAAATATTTAAAAACATCTCTCCAATTTATCTTCATTGTAGCATTTCACATGTAGCAGTTTGAATAAATCAGATAGAAGTCTTCAGATCTCCCTCCATGGCATTTTACCATTGGCCTGAGTTTATTAAAATTTCCTTCCCTAAAGTTCAATGTACATATGCAGCTATACTCTGTTTTCCTTGAAATCAAATACTCAAGTAGAACATGGCTCTTCTTACTGCCACTTCTTCAACCAAGTCATATCTGTTAGGTAGAATCTATTATAGAATAGCTAATCCTCAAATTAGTTCTTCCACTTTTTGTAGGAGAAAATTACCCACTACACAAGCCAGGGATATCTTTGGCCGTTACTTCACGAAATGCCTCGCTTCGAACCGACCTTGCCTTCGCTGTGAATTCGGAGGCGGTCACGTGGGCGTCACGTGTTCTTGCTTCGCTCCCGCCCCTGTTTCTCAGTACTCACGAGCTGCAGTTTTAGGACCGATTCGAGCACAACCTCACGTGCTCCCTTCGCATTCGCATGCCACTTTTCTACGTTCCTTATTTCCCATCCGTCCTTTTAAAAAATACCTACCGACGGCGTATCGATGCACTGATGCTGGACTGTCAGTTGCAATGGCTCTACTGATTTCAACTGTTTCCTGGCATCATTGGCAGCCCCCCCGCCGCCACTGCTCGGGGGGAGCCCCGCATGGCACAGTCGCCCGCCCTCCACCGCTTGCACGCTGCCTGCCCCAGGTGCCCTGCTCTGGCTGGGCGAGGCGGCAGCGGCTCCTCCTGCTCCTGCCGCCGCCGCCGCCGCCGCTGCCGCCGCTACTTGAGCGAGGAAGTAACAGCGCAAAGCGATGAAACGATATAGTGATGCATCAATATCCCTGTTTGAATATTTTTTTAAAAAAACTTGAAATAAAAGCCAAAAACCGAGACCACACGTCACGTTGGGAGCGAAGCGAGATGCGAAGCGAAAAGATTCCCGGCCCCTGGCAGGGGAACCACTCACCCCGCTTGGAGCACAGTAAAGGGGGCGTGGTCGGGGTGGCATCGCAGCCAAAAAGGAGGAGCGTGCGGACTGAAACGATCGATTCGCACAGAAATGAGGGCTTGCCGCGAAGCGAGGGGATCATGAAGTAACGGCCTTGGAGTGGTCATATGTGGCAGAATTTGTCTCTCGACCGATATCAGCTTGATTGAAATCTCCCATTATGTGTCTCATTAAAAATTTGCCAATCCCCCCCCTAAAATATTTCATCCATATCTTCTTGATTGGGCAGTTGGTAGTAGACTCCAGGCTGTATTCCAGTCATGGGAATCTATCCACCAAGTTTCAGTTATCCGTATCAAGTCATATTTACTCTTCTGAACCAAGACTCCCAGTTTTTGTTTCTTTGCCATACTCCTGGCGTTTTTATCTAGACACTGGAGAGTTTATGATTTGTGGGGCCACTTTCCTTTGCACATTTATATGAAGATTACTATCAAAACCCATTAGACCTGCTCAGTCTGTTTCTGTTGTTGTGCATAAGTCTTAATCTATCTTTACATGTGAAATTGCATTTTGCTCCCACTACTAATGCAGTTTAAAGTCTTCCTGATATTTTTCATGCTGTAGCCATTTATTATGATTCACAGCTCCATATGTATGGTACTACTTGGCTTTGTAATTTGGCAGACTAAATTCACATGTCAAACTAGCTCATGCAGTGAAACACCTCTCCCCCCCCCCAGGCATAATCTTGCTCAGTTCTTGACATTATCAGTCCACAAGCTCCTCCTGGGGGGAAAGTATGTATTAGCTTTAAAGTGACTTGTTATGTTGAGGTGGCCATCTTTTGTCCCAGTGGTGAAACTATCCTTAAATAAAAGAACTCAGCTCTTTGAAACCATGTTTCAATGTGACATCACTGGAATCATTCACCTAAAGTTATTTCACAAAATTGCCACTGCAATGGCTGAGAACAAAACTGAATTTTTCTAGCTGTTATCATATTCCAGCTTGCACAGAACTAGGTTTCAGGAGATGGTCTCCAGTGTTTTGGCTAATATTATTGTATTTTGTATTTGGGTTTTTTTCCTGTTTGTTTTTCCATCAGCCTGCTTAATGGTTTATTTTTATGAAATGCAAAAGAAAATATTTCTTTTTGTGTGTGTGCCCAAAAGGGCTGTGGATGTTCCTCCACTTCAGTTTATTGTTTTTATTTCTCTACCACTTGCTTTCAGTGTTGAAGAAAAGCATTCCTTACATACGTATTCAGAGAGAACATATTTTTTGTACTCCTATTTTATGTTTCTACTGTAGTTCCAAAAGTTTTCTTCATTCCACAATCTATACTCTGTGTCTTCACTATTTGGATGGCATAGTGTTCCCCTGTTTTTACTGTGATCACTTCTGGCTATTGTGACTGGCTATCAAAAGTACTCTGATAGGATCAATCTGCCACAGCAATTACTGCTGAATAAATAATAACTGGTACAATAAAGAATAAATAGCATGTGGTTTGGACACATTTTGATTATGGATTTTGAGAAACAATCATTTTGGTATTAATGTTAGATTGATGAAACCTGGAATGCAAGCAAAAATACTCTTTCATTTTCATCCTAGTAGTGGCTCAGGCTGCCCAAAATATATTCCCCAACTTTTGTGATCACACAGAGAGGCTGAATTCATTTGATGCTTCAAATGCCTATCAATATGGAACAGTAGGCTATGAAACAGAAAGCTCCTTCAGGGCAACTTATGTTTCTCTCTTACAGTATTTTTCCCAGGAGCTATATTGGTGCTATAGGTGGTGGCAGCACATTGGAGATTTGTTTCACATTCTTGCATTAATTACTTTGCTTCCATAAAAGAACAAAACATGGTGAAAAATAGAAGACCTAGTATCCTTATGTCTGAACTGTACTGTTAGTAAGATACTCCAAAAAGAAGCAAAGGACTAACAATTTCACTTCTGAAATCTCTGTCTTTCTTCTTTGGGAATATGACTTTTCTTTCCTGTGTGTCATGAATATAAGTGCAATAAACTGTCTGCTGTACAATGTTTAGTGTTATGCTAAATTTCTTTCAAGCACCACGGAAACTTTCAAATATACTTTCAAATTCAGGGTTGGGCAATCTGAGGGAGTTTGCATTTCACTTTCTTTCCTCACACAACCTAGGATGGACTAAATGAAACAATTATAAAGCTTCAATATCTCAAAATATTTGTTTTTTAGTTCATTTGGTGTATTATATAGTCATCTCCTTTCCTCCTTTGTTCATGCAAGCATTTTATTTGGTATGGGAGAAAGATTGGCCTATGAAAGAAAAAAATCCCGAATGCTCAGAAATGCCAAATTTAGTGATATTCATATTCATACACACATACCATCTGGTTATGGGAAATTCACTTTAGCCTCTGCAGGCCAAGGTTAATTATATTACTCAGAGTATACAGAGAAGGAGAAATTGGCCTTGGTAGGAGGTATAATCAACTGGCCTCCACATATTATTACTTTACTTTCCACTGCTTTAAAAACATTTTGTTACCGGTTCATTTATTTGGGGAACCAAATTGGCTTTTCTTTAGAATTAAGTGCAATAAACTGTCTGCTGTACAATGTTTAGTGTTATGCTAAATTTCTTTCAAGCACCACGGAAAGCATACAAATTTGATTTTTAATGTGACAAACTTAGAGACAGAACCTAGAGTCCTCAGAAGTGTGGAAGCTGATTTCCCATCCAGGATGTTTCAGAGGAAGGAAAAGGAGGGCAAACAAAGAACTGAGTTGAGAATTCTGCTTTGCAGTTTTCACTGACTCCTACCATATCTCCACATGCAATCCAAGGTTGTTTCAGAGGTCAGAGACAGAATTAAGGCCTTTCAAAGCTGGTTGTGCCCTGACTGTCTCTCAAATTGAATTCTCAATTTGTTTATTTCTAATGCTTCAAAAGATTGTATTTTTCTCGATGCCTATGTTGATGTTATTTCAGTGCTAAGCAATGCCTTTTTATTTCTCTGTGTCTTTTTCTCTATGCTAATACCTACACTAATTTTACACTTTTGTGAATGCTCTTGTTGCATTTTATTGTTTCTGGTTAGCGTTCCTCCTTTTGAGTTGAACTTTGTAATGGGGAGGCTACAGGTGCTGTGAATAAACAAACAAGTGAGACTCAGTTCCCTGCACTTCAGCTTATGCACTTTTATTCTGCAGCCCTCTGCAAAGATCTGACGAAGAGGGAAGACCTGGATTGTGCTTCTGACACTTTCTGTGACATCACACATACCTCTGTCCATACTCTCACCTCAGCAACCACACACTGAATGCAACATCAGCAAAATGGTACCTATTCAGCTCAACATAGAAAGGTGCTCTTTGCTAAATCCCATGCTAGGCACGAAGACACTGCAAGGCTGGGGGCAGTGGCATGTTCCGGCATCTTCTCCTCCATTTCTATTTTGTACTCATGCTATAATATCTGGAAAAATCCTGTCTTAATCCTCATGAGGACACAGGTTGGCTAAAAAAAGTATTACTGGAAGTGAGAAGCCTGAAACATTGTATCCTCTTTCACACATTATATGTGTGAAATGGGGAAGCAAAACTATGCCTTGGGCCATATACTCAATTCGTCATTGATGCTATGAGCTGCCAAAAACACCTTACCATGTTAAGGTGCACATCTGAGAGGGAAAGGTATTCAGTTCTTTAACATTTTGCCAGAGGGATGGACTAAATATTCCTTGTAGTCATTTCCTGCTTTATCAAATAGGAATATTACTACTTCATTGTTTCATAGCCAGTCAAGCTGTACGCATGAACAGGGATTAAACTTGTCTCCAGCTCTATCATTCTAAGATGTGTGATATCTCATTTCCTTCCTCAAATCCACACACACTGGAGACTAGCTGAGAAGGGATGGCAACACACAAGAATGCGGTCTTTACATGTACATGTTTCTAGATAATGTGGAAGCCCAGAATGTAAATGTATCAGCTTCCAGTGTTTTCAATGGATGTCTGGGGCTGGCCAGGGTATTCACAAAGGATTTTGTCCATTGCCTTTTGTAAACATGATGTGTTTCCCATGCATATAATGCAGAATGGGCTTAAGAGGAGTACTAATTTATTTACATATACAGTAGAACTGACCAGAGCTGATTAACAAAATTAAACAAATCCTACCTGTCCCCTCCATCTTTTACATTGTAGGTAGTACATAAGAGACAGATATAATCTCAGGTGAAGCTAGTTCATGCCAGGCATAGTCTTACCTAAACACCGAAGGTGTCTGCACACATAGGTTGGGGCTAGGGATGGGCACGAAATGGAAAAATAGTGTTTCGTATCATTTCATCTCATCCCCATGCATTTTATTTCATTTCATTACAGAATGAATTTTAAAGTAGTTGCATTACGAAATGAAACAAAATGAAACACTAGGCTCCCCTGGGTTCTAAAGGACCCAGGGGAGCAAGCAATTTTAGGTCAGACCCCAAAATTTGAAAAGGTTTGTGGGTTAGGGGAACTGAATAATTAAGGTCCAAAAGGGATGCCCCTAGAAAAAAGTATTTCTAATTGGAATTGGAAGCTGATCGGGTAAGCGATAGCACTGCTGCAGCTGCCCATCGATTCACATGTGTTTGATGTTTATGCATTCAGGGAGAGGTAGCAATCAGACTTCTGGTCTGACAAATCCATCAGAGAAGGAAGGCATTGTAACAGCCCTACCCTTTGTTTCAAACTGCCCTGGAAGTGTTCTTTAAATATAAATATGTTCCTGTGTTTATTCAATTACTATCATCTCACTGTATGTAGTTCACTTTATTTCTAATTCATGAACCATCTTGATACTGTAAAAAAAAATCATACCCAACAGTTCTTTTCAAAGATCATGTAGCTTATTTTCCACCCACAACAGAATGAGATAAGGGCATATTATGTGTTGAGCTGATGGATATGGCAGCTCTCTTTCTGTGCAATTCTTTTCCTCTAGGCAAAGAGAGGTAGATAATGCAAACTGAAAGGAATTTTCTCACTCTGTCTGCAAGAGCATTTGAAAAGCCGCCTCAGGTAATTGCTAGAAATTAATATTGAAGCATTAAATTGAAACATTGGATCCATTATATGTGCTCTCTCTTTGGAATATTTTTTCCAATTATTTGTTGAGGTTGCTGTGTATTTTTCTTGCGCTAGATCTTTATCTCAAAATGCCTGAAGGCTGTTTGATGTGATGGGACCATCTGCTGGCAGAGTGCCTGGAAGATCACTTGTTGAGATATATATGACATGGAATTTATCAAAATCTACTATAGATATTTTAAGAAATTCAGCTGATATGAACTTGTACAGTTTTTTTGAGGGAAGAAATTGATTTATCTGTGTAGGGTACAGATTAAAAATAAAACAGCTGCAACATTGAAAGGCATAAAATATGTAAAGTACGCAGCACACATTAACCACTTTAAGACAAGCCAACTTAAAACAGGTTTTAGGCAAGTTCTTGAAACACCGTGATATCAATGGCAGCTGCACCTCAATGGGAAGAATGTTTCACCATCACGTCCAGCATTTAGAACATCACTTGTTCTAAATGACTCACCAAGAACAAATCTGTAGCACAGCTCAGCAAGTGCAGTGATGATGTTAGCTACGATAAATTTGTGCTGATTAAAGTCAATTTGGGGGTATTTGTGCCTCAAACACAATGCAGTGAAGTCACATGCACTCGGAAACTGCCAAAGGAAGCCTTCAATCAATGGTGATTTGCCACACCTGACACCATCATTGCACTTACAGAGATGTGGTACAGGATTTCACCCATTGTGTTATATTTGGAAATAAAACTGTTGTCAATACTGCTACTATGAGCCAGACAATTTATTTATTGTGTCACTCACTGTAAATGTGTTGTTGTTGCCATTAGAAACCAATCAAGGGTAAAGGGAAATGATCTGTTTTCTCCCAAGGAAATATTTTAAGCACTTCTCCACAAATTTAGAAATTAAATAACAAGTTCCATACAGGTTAATCTTTCATGATACTATATTATATGTAAACATCAAGATGATGCTTGAAGTGAAAATATCTCCAGCTTTGCAAAACATCTTTATTTACAGTGTAACCTTTACAGTGCATTCTGTTCTCCTAATTTTACACAAAAATAGGTCAACTGGGTACCAACCAATCCACTCCCCAACCAACTACCCACCCTTCTCGCCCTGAAGGTTTAAGTGTTACCTGTTCCACCTCCAACATTTTGTTGAGAGCATAAAGAGGACGATTTGCTTCCAGGAGATGAAGTAGGCAGAGATGGGGAGATAGATCAAGAAGTAATGGGGAAAATGAAAATTCTTCCACATTACCTGGCAAATATGCATAGTGATTCTCATCCAGCCTGGCCCTTAGTTACTACACAAGCCTTATCCACAAGGAGCAGCAAATAACACAGTAGCACTTTGTGATTCGTCTAATTGCCCAAGCCAGATACTCCCAGTAATAAGAAACAGAGAGCCATCCTATTCTTGCTCAGCTGAATATTAGTGAATTGTAGCAATAACTATCATAGGCAAAAGATGCCTATAACATGTTTATGAGATGCCTTATGGTAAAATGCATCTCATAAAAATGTGGTATTTTGCCCAGCTGTAATTGCAGAGCCACAATGAAGAAAGCATCCCCCCTTTTTTGCCTTATGATCTACCAACTGCTTCTGAAGAAGGATCCTTCCTCTTGAGAGCATAGGACAGGGTAGGCTGCCTTCATTTGAAAATTTCCTCCCCAGCCAAAACTGATTCCCAAAAGTATTTCCTGGTTCCAGATCATTTCAGAAAAATCACTTTTCAGGCATCATTATTGAACCTCTTTAGCCCAGCATCCCGGACCAGCTTCTAATGTGCACAATATTTTCTAATTTTCCCTGGCTCTACAGTGCTTCCATTTCCATAGGTTCATAAGCACCTGAATATGCATTATTATATCCTATTAAAATTTAAATGACTGTTCCAATCCATGGTATCAATTTTTTACCCTCTTCTTATAAAAAGAAAGTTCCAAAAACTCTGTTCTAGTTCAGCTAAATTGATGGGATTATTTCAAGATGAATCTGAAGTAGTTGGTAAATGACAGCAGTTCTGAAGTAGATTTGTTTTCTGCAGCAAAAATGCCTGAAGTCCAACTCTCCTGATCTAATTGGGACTTTATACTGAAATCCTTCTATTGTTCCATAGATGAATTAGCAAGCACCATTATAATTAGAAATTTGCAATGAAAATGTGATGAGAAACATGACATAATGCATTATAATCTAATATAATGATATCTATTAGAACATGAAAGCAAAACTCATCAGTATTAAACACATCTCCATTTCCCCTCTCTTTTTTTAATGGATTGTGCAGTCATTTACAAGAATTAACAAATGATTGTATAGGGACTTTAGGTCAAGCTGCGGTGTGATGCATGTTGTAGAGAAAATAGTGTCACTGACAGCAAGGTCAAATGTCTCTATATAACTTAATGTAAACCATCTAATATAAATTACTACTCTTCACCTGTTTGTGCCAACCTTTCCAGGGAAGGGATGAATGAGTCTGACCCAAGCTTTACTTTTACAATGAAGATGGGCAACAAGCAAGAGAAAATGAACCCACTGGCCTGAAAAAATAAATCATTCGCAATATGGAAATTTTTTTACTACTGAAACTCAAAGAACAAACTGAGGGATTTAAAAATCAGAAAACCAAAATTAGAGAAGGGAACACTGACAAGAAACTCTAAACCAACTCTTTCAGCCTGCCAATGATTTGGGAAATGACAAGTCACTTCCTGTTACTCTTTCTTTATAACATGGGACACCAGCTTCTGTTCCTTTTCCATGAACAAAATAACTTGCTGTTGCTTCTGCTTCCCCCTTTTCCAACACCACTCTTTCTCTCGATTTGTAATTTCCCCATCTCCTTCCAATGCTTTCTTTTCTTTTTCATCTCGAAATATGGCCCTAACCTCCTGCACTGCATTGCATTACCAATTGTTTGTGCCTGATGTTTCATTTTCTCTGCTTCTTTATCAATATTCTCTCTGCACTTCCTTTGCTTTTTCTTAACCTTCAACAAAACAATGGTGGCCAGCAAGATACAGAATGATTGAGTTGAGTGGCTACTGGAGAAACATCAGAGTAGTATCAGAGATGAGGGTAGATTAGAAAAAAAAACTGAGATGGGGTGCTTTTAAAAAGCCAAGCTACAGTGTTATGCTTCTTAAGAAAAAATGTAATTATAATTTACTACTGCTTGTCAAGAGTACTGTGTTTTTTTATAATTTCCCTACAAATCAGTAGGTGGTGAAGATTTGGGGCTTGGGGATGCAGTGATCTCTGGGGCCTAAGATACTGTGGGAGCCCCTAAAGAATCCCAAATTTCCACTCAAGGTTACACTAGAATTCATCCATCCATCAGCCAGACATCCATTCATTTTCTTTTGTTTGTATTACCTCTTCCACCAAAAGGACCTTAGAAGCCTTTATACACAAACCTCCTCAGTGTGTAGATTTTAGAGTGTATTTGTCTGCCACTTCATATCTGTAGGATTAAGTACACATGGACACATTGGTGGGTTCAAGCATGCTGAGTCCCATGCAGTTCTCCAACCAACCAAGCTAGCCGGGCTCAAGGCTTTTTATTCATTACAATAACCAAGCATCACAAGGAATGAAGAAAGGCCTATGTGCCAGGGTCAGGTAAGCTGGTGAATTCTTGGGAAGCCTTATCTAGAGTGGGAAAAGGAGCTTAGGCTGGTCATGTATCTGGGGTATAGAAGCCTTATCTAAGGATCACAGGCAGCTTGTTTGTCCTGCATCTCCCTCTCACAGGCTTCCTGGCTGATCAGGGAAGGGGAGATACAGACCAAGCTGGCTTTGTGAGTATATGGGCTTTAGCTATGGAATTCATTTCCTTCCATCCGGGGCCTCCCCACTCAGATAGAGAGGTTTAATGGTTCCCCAAGGACTTACCCATGCAGGCAGCTGGGGTACTGTCCTCCGCCCCAAGGGGAAATCTCTATACATATCAACAATGCACAGGTCATTCTGTCCTAGTACTCCATATTAGATGTTGAGCTGTTTATCAGCCCCATGCGTGCATGGGCGTGTACGCCTTATTAGAGAGAAACACACACACATACCTGAACGTTGAGGATTATTTGATGATCCCAATTAATACTTATTAATAGTCCCCCATGGATCTGTTTGCCTTTCCAAACCATGTAGTAACTGGATGATATCTATTGGTTGAAATCCTGTTGCTTAGCATAAAGTCACATTAGACTAGGCCCTCTGGCTCAGTGAAGATAAGGTGAATATCTTCCTCCAGGTAAAATACCAGACTTATTTGATCAGTGGAACATACAGTAGTTGACTCACTCAATGTACACTGATTCTAAGGGCCAACTCTCGTGCAAATTACTACACTAACAATAGGATTTCAGCCTTTTTGTGGCAAAAATAGTTAATCCATCAATTATGAGTTATGTGAAGTAATTTTGCCTACCCTAAATCAAAGACTGCTTACTCCTCTTGGCACCCATGGTACTTAATCTTAAAATTTTCCTTTTTAGAATCTAATATGTCAACAACAAAAATAAAAAAAAATAATTCTTATTTAACCCATAAATACAATTGTATATTTCAAAATGCTGCATATACTGATACTGCTTGTCCTATTTGTAGTGACAATCCTCATCATATAATATAACCAACATTATTTCTCCTAAATCTTCAATTACATGCCCTTCTAATATTAACATTATCTGAATTATCCAAAGCATTTACTGGGCTAGTTCCATGCTGTTATTTAGCAAAATATTCAGAATGTAATGGGAAGCAATGAACTTTTCCTGCTTAAAAGCACAGATGGATTTGGTTTCGTTGACATAATCCCCTGTGATTAGAGTTATAATCTAAGAATCCCCACACTAATTCTATAAGAACACAGAGGGAAAAAATCTATACTGGAATGATAAAAATACAGAGATAGAATATTAACTAAGATATTCAGAAGCATGGCCTCAATCTGTAGTGGTGAAACAGGACGACTTGTCCAGAAAACTTGAAGAGAAAGAAAACCTGAATACTGAATATTGCTTAGTCTTTCCATGAACTAGATATATATTAACCTGGACTATGACAATATACATTTCTGAATAGAACAAATATTATTATTTGAAATTCTCGGGAATAGTTCCAGCTAGAGTGGGCTTTTGATTCGGTCCTAAATGGTAATAGTTTGGGCCTGCTATGGGAAGTTTATAGGCCCAAGGCTTCTAAAACTCATTGACAGAACAGTTGCAAGCTAACAGTGCCACCTTTGGAAATGATTTATTTAAGTGGGAATAGATGCCAATCAACATCTTCATTTAATCTGACTTTAGCTACTATGTGAGAGGTCATTCCTTCCTGGCATCTGATTATGCTTGGCCAAATGCGATTATCAAAAACTTGGGAAGAGAAATTTCAGAAAGACATTTACTTGTCAAGAAAAGAAGGAATTCTGCAGTTTTGTTGAAGATAACTCTTCACATGCCCATAAGTCAGTATAGCTGTGTATTACCTTCAGTATCAGGGATGCTATGCCTTTGGACACCAGAGGCTTGGAAGATGATTGGGGAAGGACTATTTTAGAGCTTACATTTTGCTTATGTGATTCCCATAAACCTCTAGTTGGGGATTTGGGGAACAGGATGCTGGCCTAGGAAAACCTTAGTCAGGTTTAGAAGGCTATCCCATTTTTCTTGAGTCAGTCAGACAAACATTAGTAATAGCAATAGGCTTTCTTGCGGAGGTAGTAATATGTTCACCCTTACCATGTGTACAACTGAAGTGTGTGTGTGTGTGTTTGTTGTGTCGTTATAGTCGTGACTGACTCTTCATGACTCCATATCCATTTTTTTGGCAGGAAAACTGGAGTGGTTTGCCAGTTCCTACTCCAGGCGCCTACAGCACCTGTACTACACCAAAATGACATGGACAAGATTGACACTTAAGATGAAACTATTAGGTGATATGCTACCAGGTCATGAAGATATTCTTACAATTTAAGATAAATATCTTAAAGAAAATAATTGTTTTTCTTACTGAAGATTTGAACTATTAAAATAAATATTGTTTCTAAAATATTTTTACAAATATATTGTTACATTAATAGTTAAATACAGTATATAAATGGAAAGTCTTGTTAAACAAATCAACATGATTTTTTCAGAGTGGCTCTCACTCCTAGGCCATCAAGAACCTTCTCAGGTGCCAATAAAATGTAGGCTCCAGTAGTTCTCTTACATTTATAAAGATTGCTAAATATCTCAGTGAACTAGATATCTGTCTGCAAAGCAAAAGGTTGGGAACTTGTTTCTTTAGGGCACATCCCAGAAGAGCCAGATTGTGTAGCCTTGAGGCAAGCAGTAAAATCCTAGGGCACCCCCACAAGAAAGGCATGATAAACCTCTTCTTACTACTGTATAGCTCAAAAACCTTGGGAAAGTCCTGTGGATTTCTAGTGTTTTCACTGAATCAATGCAGTAAGTTTGTATAAATCTTAAATCTTAGGCCAGCTTGTAGGAAAAACTGATGAGGGAGCATACCTTTTTGTCACCTGCTTCCTCCATTTAAAGCCTTGGCTTTCCAAAACACAGGTGGGATTCTGTTGAGAGTCTGTTTCCCTCCTTGCATCTGGGAATTACAGTCCACAACTCAAATAGTCAACAAGGGTACAAACCCAGGGCTTCTTCCCCCATCCCACCTTCACTGGGGGATTTTCTGGCATGTAGGCCAATCAGAAAATAATCAAAATGAAAGGAATCTTGCTTGAAAAACTGATTAATTAATTGGTGGTGGAGTAGGACCCCCCCATCTGCACAGGGCACTCCCTGTGGCTTGCACTGCAAGCAGGGCACTTTTGCCACCACAGCTGCTGAGAGGGCACTCCCACCAGCTCATACTGCCATCAGGGTGTTCCTGTCAACTCATGCCACTGGTAGGGTGTTACTGCCCTTGCACCTCACCATCCACAGATAAATGAATCCGGGGATGTTGACTCAGCGGAAATGGGGGTTCTACTGTATACCTGTTTATATGTATGCATGCCCATTGCTATTGTTTTGTTACTTTAGCTTTGATTGTATATACTGTAGGTAAGCTAACCTTTGACCAGAAAAAAAATCCATTCTTGCTGCCACCAAAACTGTGGAAAATGGAACAAAACTGAAAAACAAAACAAAGCTGTTGTGTTATTGCTTTAGGAAGAAATATTTTCTAAAATAGGCAGCAGAATACCAGAAGGAAATACAATGTAAATAGGGCAAAATGAAGTTTGCAATTATTATTTTTAAATTTATACTATGGGAGGTCTAGCTGGCTATAACTACCTAAAAAGGAGGGGGAAACTTTATTGAAAATGTGGACTTGGCATGCTATAGCACAAAACCACTGAGCAAACATTACAGCAGGAAAAATGAAATGCTTTGAGTTATTTTAAAAAGGTTTAAAAATAAAATGCACAGCATCCTTATGCTACTTTACACAGCATGGAAGAACAAGCTATTTAATATATTTATATTCTGTGTGGAAGAAAGCAATGAAAATGATGGCCATAATGCCACCACCTCCATGTGACAAAAGGATTCAGAGGACTTATATCTGGTTCGAACACAGAGTAAGGAATTAAATGACTGTCTCTTTCTGAACCTCAGATTATGTCTTTGAGATTAATAATGGGGCATCTGACTCTTCTCCCTATATGCCCCTTGAAACTCTTCCAGACCTCCCAGGGGAAAATGGATAGAAACATCATTGCTGGGGGGGAGGGGGATAGAATTTTCTAACCATAGGAATGGTACAATGAAATTTGTAATATTGCAATTAATAAACAACTGACATCAGAAATTAAATTTTTAAAAGGAGTGAAAAGGATTAATAAATTTAATGAGATATAGGATTACTTTATAAATGTCATATTGAATAAAGGAAAAGGGCAAAAGCCAGGGCAAGAATATGTGCATTTCTGAAAGGACTGGGGGAGGGGGGTCTTTAAAAAGACAAATGGAATGCTGTTGTAATATAAAGTACACACACACACACACACACACACACACACACACACACACACACACACACACACACACACACACACACACACACACACACACACACACACACACACACACACACACACACACACAAATAAATTTGACTTAAATGTATTTAAGTCCCAGAGATGCAGTGGTTAAATGACTGTACTGTAGGTAAAACTGTGCCCGTGACCTGGGGTTCAATCCCAGGTAGCAGGCTTATGGTTGACCCAGCCTTCCATCCTTCCAAGGTCAGTAAAATGAATACCCAGCTTGCTGGGGAATGGGAATATGCAGCCTGCATAATGTAATTAAACTGCAAACCATCCAGAGACTAGTTGAAGTGGTATGTTTGCTTTAATAAAAGATTGCTGTTGTTGAATGCCTCTTAAAGCAAAGCAAGTGTTCTGGTTATGAGTTCAGCTTCATCTACATTTCCAACCACCTATTTGTACTCTAACAGAAAATACAATATTTATGACAATGTACAGTATATATTTGAGCATAAGTTGAGTTTTTCAGTCCTTATTTTTAGCTTAAACAAAGCCATTGGCTTATATTTGGCTGAATATGGTAGCCAGCTTTGGGAAGGCAGCGGATGGCTAGTTCTGCCTGTACCATTGTCTCCCAAGTGCTCATCTGGCTTGGGGAGGGCAGCAGAGGGCTAGCCCTGCCCATTCTGCTGCCTCGGAACCCCCTCTGTGTGGTTTTGTCAGTGGCTGCAGCAGTGCCGGGTGCCGGGATGCCTCCCCGTGGCCTTGGAAGCCCCCTTCATGGGGGGTTGTTGATGGCTGCAGTGGCACTGGGCTTGATGGGGGGAGGAATTGTAGGTTTAAAAAACTTTTTTCTCTCCCGAATCAAACACTGATGTCCACCATTGGTGCTTGCTTTGGGAGAAAAAAAAGTTTTAAAAACCTGCCCCCCCCCCATCTAGCACATAAAGGAAGAAGTGACAGGGTTTAAAAACTTTTTTTTGCTCCCGAAGCAAGTGCCAATGTCTGCCATCGGCACTTGCTTTGGGAGAGAGAAAAAGAGTTTTAAAAACCTGCCACTTCTCCCCTCCATTGGGCACATAGAGGGATAAGTGGTGGGTTTTTTAAACTTGGATGCCCCCTCCACAGGGGTTCATTGGTGGCTGCGGCAGTGCCAGGTGCAGGGAGGGCTTTCCGTGGCCTTTGAAACCCCTTCCACTGCCTCCTGAGCACTCGGCCGGGAGGCTCATGCCACACCGGGCCCTCTGGATGCCACCTCAGTGGTGAGGTGAGTACAGCGCACAACCCCGGTCCACATGCTGGGTCACCGACTGTGTGAGCCTGGTGCCAGGTGAGGAATATAAGCTGACCCAAATATAACCCCTTGACTTATACTGGAGTCAATAAGTTTTACCAGTTTTTCATGGTAAAAAAACACCCTCCACTTACATTTGGGTCGACTTATACTGGAGTATATGTGGTATATACTTCCTGTTTCCCTTTGATAGATTCAGGTGGTTCTTAAAAATTACCACACAAAGAGTTAGTTCATCTACTTTATTAGACAGACATAGAAACCCAGAATTATAGATATTATACAGCAAGAGTATAGCAAGCTAGTATAATATACAGAGCAAAGGTATTAGTGGGAGTTCCATCACAGCTTAAATTGATCCATAGCACGGATCAAACCCTGCTGTTCTGGACACCCCCAAAGTGGTCTCTCATCTTTTTATACCTTTTTGTGACTGCAACTTACGCATGTTATACGTGTTGTTCCTCTCATGTTTTTTCTTAGATCATACCCAGTTGGCCATCAAAAGCTATAATGACCTGGCCTTAGTCTTGTCTCCTACTTCCTAGCTAACTACAAAATATTTGCTGTTCTTCCTAGGCTGGCACCCACACACTTTATCTTTTTCTGTGGTCATGCCAATCCTTTATTTGGGTCAATGAGACCTTTATAGAAATGTATCTGACACCCACAGTCAGGTTTGTTAACACTTCAATAATTTTGATTTTTCTCATGTTTATAGATCCTTATCACCTATAAAACAGCAGAAGGGCAGACCTTTCCTACATGAAGTTTTAATTTCACCATATCCACTTGTGAGCTGTTTTCTTGAACACAGAAAGGTGAGGGACATGAGTATTCATAATGTGAATGAGTATTCTGCCCAGTTCAGGTTTTGCACTCCAATTCTGCACTCAAAAGTGATTGATGCAAGAAACCAAGAGCTACTTAGAGTCTTTTGTGAAAAATGTCATTATGGCTGCTGAGCAGTAATTTATCTGTGTTGAAAAAGACTACTTATTATGTTCACACTTTAGCCATAGCTATCTCATAACACACCCAAATATAAATAACAATAAAGTTGTTGCTATTGAGATCAGTAAGTTATCTGATAGCATGTTATGATCTTTAAGTGAACAGGACAATTCCATAAATACAAAAAGCAGTCACAGGCAATGCCAAGCTTGCTTTTCTGATAGGTTTTGTGTACACGATATGCCCTATGATGGAGGGTTAAAATGATGGGAGGAATGTGGTCAGGCCCATAAGCCCTATCCTGAATATTTGCACTCAGTGATAGTGTTACAGAACATGTGCATTAAGCACCAAGGTCAAAAGAAAGACCTGATGCATGTGCTCACACAGATCTTATGATTAGGAAGCCTTATTATGGTTCCACTTCTCTAAGCATATTTAGCATAACTGCAGGGAATTCAATGCACAAAGTTCTGTGCTACTGCCAGGTGCACGGCAATGTTTGAGGTGAGGCTTCAATGTGAAGCCATGTCCCCGCTATCCATCTCACCTTCTGGACATCCAGGCAAACATCTCAATAGTTCCCCAATCAATATGCATACACATATTCATTTACTGTTCTTAGACTGCAACTGTGATCAACCTTCCACATTGATTATGCTGCCATTGTTTATGTGGTTGATACCTGACATGAATTTACTTTGATTTTACTTGATGCAATGAATTAGCAACCTCCATAACAATCTGTTGTCAACAGCCGTGCTCAACTCTTAACCCAAACTGTGACTTCTTCTATTGAGTCAATATGTGTCTTATTTGATCCTTCTCCCCACCCCCCTTTGTTGTCTCTAACTTTTCCTCAAATTACTATCTTTTCCAGTGAGTCTTGTTTTCTCAAAGCACAGCAGCTTAGTTTAATCACATTTATTTGTAGAGAGAAATTCAGGCTTGATTGGACCTAGAACCCATTTTTTGTCTTTTTGGTTGACCATGGTATCTAGAAGGCTCTGCTTAAACATCACATTTCAAATAAATGTCTTTCTTTCCCATTTCTTTTTTCCTCCTTTCTTTCCCTTTCCCTTCACTGTCCAGCTTTGATATCCATGCACAGTAATTAGGAATACCATTCTGTAGATGATCATCACTGACTTCTTAAGGTACAAAAGTCTTACACTTGAGTATCTTTTCTAGTTCAATCTCAGACTTGAGAATTAAATATGCTAGGTTTTAATTTGTCTACCCAGTTCTGATCTCTATTCTTTATATCCTTTCTTCCTTTCTTGAAGTACAGAACAAACATACTCAGTATAGCTGAGCAATTTAGGTTTTGCCATATTTCAAAGTCCTCAATGTATTGTTCTCTTCAGATTTTGGTATTATTTCAGATAAAAATGTGGTTGTATAGCATTTCTTACAGCATATTATATGTACATCAGCAGTTTCCTCCGAAGCCTTACATTTGTAAGCAATGGAAGCTATGCCTGGCTGATCTTCTATCACTGCTCAAATCCCCCAAATCCCCAAGTAATTTCTGTTGTCAATTGTGGTAGATTTCATATAACTACCCAATATCTCTTCACAAATGTGGTGGCTAATTTTTGTTCACAGAGCTTGAGACAACCTTTACTCAATAAATGAAGTTAAATCGCTGTGAAGTAAATTTAGTTCAATTCCTGTGATGTAAATTTTCAATCCCTGGAAAATATGTGCATGTTTCTATATATATGATATGTGAAGAATGCTTGTTAAATTGCTTTTTCTTATTTATTTAGATAAGATTTATGCTTACAGAAAATAAGGTATCTTCACAAAGAATTTAAAACTGCACAAGATTTCTTGTCTTTAAGTGAAAATGAAACAATATGCACCTTTTTCATATTTCATTATTTGTATCACTGCAACAGTAATATATTTTCTCCTTCTGAAAGCAAGCACACACACAGAACAGCACAGGTTGGAATTATGGGTTATAAGGATTTATTCAATCTATGCAGTGTATCTAATTTTTAAAAGAAAATGCAATAAGAAAGCAGATACCACAACTCTGAACAATTTGATTATTTGCACCATGTTTTTTGCAAATGCAAATTCTAGATCTCCATAATTTTAATGATATTATATTTGGTTTCACTTGTTTTTATTCCTTTATAAATACTGCCAACTTTCTTCAGCACTACTTTGCATTGGGAATGTGGCTACATATTGAATGAATGAATGAATGAATGAATGAATGAATGAATGAATGAATGAATGAATAATTCTAGTTAAGTCTAAGTGAAAAACAGGCAATGTTGCAGGCAGTGAGCATGGAAAAATCTAGAGAAAATCACTGACTTTTTTTATTGTGCATAAGAAGATCAAGGAGCCAGTGGGCATGTTCAGACAAAGTAAATGGCAATTGCATAGCAATCATCTCATGCTTAAAATCAAGCGTACAGCTATAGTGATGAGCAGTTTTGACATAAAAGCACCCCAAATTATATTAGATGGTGAAATACAGAAATATATCTATAGTACTGTCAGCCAAATACAACATTATGTGCTGCAGCTAACATAAGAAAATAGATGATTAAATCACTGCAGAAATCACATAAGAAAATTACACTTGACTACAATTTGAATTTAATCTGCTTTATATTGCTTGCCAATACTATATGATCTTTTATTTAATTTTAATTTTGTATATCTGATATGGCTAACCTAGCGTCTTAGTAGAAATACAGTTAAGTACAGAGAAACCAGTGCCATAGTTGTAAAATCATCAAATGAAAATAGTCTGAATGCTCCTTGTTCTGCCACCCGTCCTCAGCGGTGGACTAACACTCCTTCTGTGGTTACCATTGAGACCATGAAGCTTTTGCCCACCTACCTAAGTGGTTTGAGGACAAGAGGCTGAGCATGGAAACCCAGAGGGGCCAGTGTGAAGGATTTCCTATAAAAGGTGATTCACCTTTATCTTCAGCTCTTTTCCTGTTTGTTGTCGGGTTCAAAGGGAGCTTCATTTAGGCAGAGTTGGCTTCATTTTCACCTTCCCATGCTTCGTGGTGATGATGGCCTTTGAAATCTGAACAGAGGAGATTCTGTGGGGGGGCACCCCTGACACTTTGGTGACAATCAAGAGAGAGTCACAAGGGAGGCATATGGCAACCTTTAATTTATTTTAATTTAAGTTATTTAAATTTGACCTTTTTGTTTCTTTCCCGCCCCCTAATGCATCTTGCTTAGGGCTTTCCCCCTCTTTTTCTTCTTGTATATTGATGTTTTTAACTTGTAAACTGCCCAGAGTTCCTCTTGGAAGATGGGTGGTATAAAAATGAAATAAATAAATAAATAAATAAATAAGGTTACCTGCTGCACAGCTAACAGGGCATTTGGTCTGGGAATGAATGAACCTAGGCAACAGGAGCTAATTAAAAATGGCCCTTCAATAGAAGGGTTTACCAATGGGTAGTGAGGACTGCTCAGCCTTCCTGAGTTCTCCATAGTCATATGGAAGGTCTGGGTCTGGAGAAAGCTGGCTCCAAGCACAGATCAGCTACTGTTTGAAATGCTGAGGTTGTGTTAATCAGTTTAATAAAGTGTGATCCATGTTTCAACCCCCCTCTGGTGTCTCTCCTCATCACTCTGGGCTGGTTGGACAAACCCAACAATCTTTTTGTCATACCCAAATTTGGACATCTATAAAACGCAACATTAACAAAGCTACATAAATGATTTCTTTTTCCAGCTTTTTGGACATATGGAAGGTTAAGAATACTCTGGAACTTCCTTAAAAATGTATGTTCCTATTTGCATCTACACATCTGCATGGCATTCCTGATATGGCTAATGATCAATCCAGTTTTAGGATGAATATATCAGTTTGGATATTTTGGAGTTCTAATTTTATGGAACACCTATATGGGTTTTAAGGCGGTATGGAGACAAAGCCTCTAGGGTGCTATATAATGAAAATGAATTTTTAAATTGTTCTGCAAAACAATTAGAGCGTTGCCTGTTTTAGTGTGGTATTTATATAGTGATGTTTGGCTGGATGGCTCAGTACCTCATGGCAGTAAAGCAATAAGTTTTTAAAAATAGCTCTTCACTATGCCTCCCTGGTCTAGAATAAAATTATATAGACCTGAGCAAGCTACACATTACCAGAACACCCCCAGAAGAAGTGAACAGAAGACCACCTCTATGTGCTTGTGAAAGGATTCCAAAATTGGAATTGACTAGACTAGATGTGCCTTAGTCTAAGAAGGTTCCTCTGGATGCTAAAACTCACCTCACACTGAAAGCTGGCATTAGGAAGTATATGAGGTTGCTATTTTTCTCCAACTACATCAACATTGCTTATATTCTTAAAAGGCTACTTATATTTACATAAAGATGCATGTCCTTACAGATCACTTATTCTGTACTTTGGTGACTAGAACTGTAGAATTCTTCCCCCTGGTAGAAAAAGGTTAAGGGAGGACTTCATAAATTTGTTGCCAATTATCATAAAGCCACCAGAAATGTAAGCTAATATTTTGAATATTAAAGTAAACTGCATTACAAAATAGGCAGCCCTCTTACATTCCATATTTAAGAGGATTTTTTTCTTAAAGCAAAGGAAGCTGAAAGTGAATAATAATGGGGATGCAGTTCTCTATATTAAGTGGTTTAGTTGTATATTAAACCATAGCAGCAGCATTATTTATATTCTGAATAATATTGATTTGTACATGACATGAAAAAGCTTTTAATTGTATATATTTTATATAGAACATAGTGTAATCCTACCACCTACTCACCTCCCATCTGACTTTTTGTAGTAAGGGCATGGAGCAGATGGTGGTATTTCAACTTCTGATTGTCTTGGAAGGGAGGACCAACTGACTGCAACATCTGTCATCCCATTGATCACTAGGCTGTTTAGGCAGATCTGGTTGGCTAGATGGGTATCATCTTCCTCCCACACTACTGCATATGTGCACATGCTTAGTGGAAAAGGATGATATTATTTGATCATTAATGAAGGTGATTACATGGATTCCTTGCAACCAGAGTTCAGAATGAGTTTTACAATGGAAGTATCATTAGTTTCCCTAGGCCAGTAATCGTGAATAGATATGGGCACGACGTGGCGAAATTGTCGTTTCCGTTTCCGTTACTCGATTCCATTACGCAACGGAAACGGTAACGACAATTACTCCCCCAGAACTCGAACTCGAACCAACAAAAGAAAAATTGGGTCTGATTTGTCGTTGTCGTTCCTGGCATCGCAGCGATCGCGTGATGCCAAACAGCACAGAAAAAAAAGTTTAAGAAATTAAAAAAAACCCTGATTCCCAGCCAAAAAAGCAGGCGAAAATATGCCTGCCTGAGGGCACCTACCAGAGGGGTGGTTTCTGGGGGGGGTCCCTACTCCAGCCTTCCACCCCTCCTGTCCTGGGCTGGTGGTACCGGGCTGGGAGAGGGCATCCTCAGCGTCTCCATTTGCCATGCGGTGCGGGGGGGATCCAAAATGGCGACCACAATTTTTTTTTGAAATCGTGGTCCAAAAACCCACCAAAGCACCACAGAAACATGTGAAAATTAGCTATTTTAAATGCTTGAATTTTTACAGTAGCAGCAGTGGGTTTTTCTTGCAACAAAACGTCTCCATTGATTTTATTTTATTTTATTTTATTTTATTTTATTTTATTTTATTTTATTTTTTTACACCTGCACACGCGCAATGATGGGCTGGCCATGGGATGGGACCATGCAAATTTTTGGATCCATTCCACCAATCGCATGGCCATGTTTTGCTGAGACTTCTGGATGTGCCAGAGAGGGCATAAAAAACCCACCAACCCTAATCCTAATCCTAACCCTAGCCCTAACCCATATGCCAGTACACTGTGTTCTTAGTGGGCCAGAGGCACCCAGAGGTACAGCCCATTAACCCACCCTAACCTTAACCGTTACCCTAAGCCTAGCCCTTACCCCCTAACCCCATGCTCTGGGAAGTTAAGTCGCTCTAAATCGCGGCGGTAACGACAAACAACAAACGACATGACAAAACGACAAATTTTTGAAAAAAATCACAAAAAACGGAAACGACCCGAAACGGACCCATCCCGAAAAATGAAAACTCGAAAAAAAAATTCTGGTCGTGCCCATCTCTAATCGCGAACCTTTTAGAGTCCAAGTGCCCAAACTGGGATTCAAAACCCACTTTTTTTTTTTTGCAAAGTGCCCGCACAGCAATTTAACCTTAATATAGGTGGCTGTGAAAGGGCGATGTCGGGTACCCACAGAAAGGGCTCTGAGTGCCATCTTTGGCACCCATGCCATAGGTTCGCCAACACTGCCCTAGGCGATGACCTTCACTGGGAAATGGACAGAAACAGTAGTTGTCTCCTTGTCATTCCCCTGGTCTCTTCCTAACATTTCTGCCTGACATGAGACATGGAAACATTGTTTTAAGGAAGTTCCTCCTCTAACTTGCTCATTGCCTTATTTTAATGGATTTCATCTGTATTTTATTGTCTGCTATATTTTTTCTAATATACGCATGAAGGGAATTGGGTGGCTTCCAGATTTTTGAAGCTTGGATTTCATCCATAGGCTGATAATGTTCAGCTCTTTCTCTCTTTTCTCAAGAGATATTAAAGACACCTGAGAACCATTAAATTATTGTTTATATTTAGAGATGGTATAGATGTAGGTGAATACATGGACAGTCAAACCAACCATACCATCCAAGCTGTGGATCACTGAACTAAATCAGGATTGGGTATATAACCTGTCCTGGAGGGGTAAACTGAATCATCAACCAACTGGATTTTGAAATGAACTCAGAAAAGGGCGGCTCCGAGCCCCACTTGTTGGGGGGGGCTAGTTTGCCCCCGCAGCCCCGGACTTTGGGTGCGAAAACTTCACGCCCATCTGGGGACTTCTGCCCGGGGATGGGAGCCAATAAAGAGGGCTCCCTCCCCCGTCCCTATCCATTCTCGGTGAGACCGGCGGCCCCACCCTCCCTCCCTATGGTAAGAGAATGAGATTTTCTGGTCGCCATTTTAAGGGTACGGAAGGGAATTTTTGGTGTCCACTCTGATTGGCCCTGAGTGGCCATGCGTTTTTGCCCATCCCATTCTCTTTGCCGTGGGGAAGGGGAATTTTCCTTCTATCCCGGCCACTAACTTTGCAGGTAGTGCAACAGGTAATCGTATCAAGGTAAGCCCTAATAAGTCGCCCTTAAGGCGCCAGACAGCCCTTGAAATAAATCTAACATCATTGGCAAGTTCAGGAAACAGTTAAAGTTAGCAAGTTGACTTTAGGCCTCCCGAGGGCTGTGTCAGGCTAGCAGATTGGCCCTTGTGGGCGATGCTGAACAGGTGGGCAGCATCTCCCTACAGGTGAATCTCTCTGAATACAGAGTGTTTGGCTTTGGGATTTCATCCCTTTATATTACCTGTTTGCACTACGGGTCAGCCCCCTTTAAATGTTCTAAATATTACAGTTAACAAGTTAAATAAGTTATAAATAAAGTTGTGGCCCATTCTACCCAAAGCTGAAGTTGTCTCGCCTCGTTATTTCCGGGCTTGAGGGGGCAAAGTTGCTTATAGATGAGATTGTGTACTTTAACATCACTTTTTTATGTACCTAAAAATATTCACAGCATGAGTCAGGCCAAGTGATGTACATTCTTAATATAAAAACATCTTCTGGAATTGAAAAATTGTTAACAGTTACTATGAAAATTCCAGTATCATCACTGTAGTGTAAGATGGAGAAACAGAATATAGCACCTAATAAGTAAATTACTAAAAATAATGAGATTAGTATTTTCAAACACCACTGAGTCTTTCTGATCTCTTAACATCATGATAAAAACATCTTATAGAAACTTGTGCTGATTGTTTCGATCTTGTTTGAAATAATGAGTTTCTCTCTGAGCTTGGCAGAAGCCCAACATTGAGAGAGATAATTAGAGAGGAAGAATGAATTGGAGAACTCATATCCCAGCCATAATGGAAACCTCTGCCATCATCATTTTTAAACAACAAATTAATGATGCTGACAGCGACAAAAGAAGTTGTTTCTTGGGTGACTGGTCTTAGGTATAGATCAGGAAAAGGCTTGCCCTCCCAAGACCTGCAGCTCTACCATGTTCCAAGGTATATCTTGAGTTGGGGAAATGGACACTAGCCCTGGAGCAAAGGAACATAATTTCTCTCACTGCTACCAATATGAGGAAATGGTGAATGTAAAGAAAAGAAGTCCAGAAATCAAAAAGAAACAAAGGGAAAGTGCTTGGTCAATTTGCCCTACTGGTGCAAATTCAGCAGAATTTGGGATAACTACACTTGATCTTAGCCAAAAGGCCAAGAAGAGATTTGGGATAACTGATTTTTTGCCATCAAATCTCCATCCAACCCCCTCTATAACTGTAGACATGATCTAATATTATCATTGTTCAAGTGTAGCACAGCATAATCCAAATCTATTTTATATTTGATATTCACATATGACAAAATTATGTGCATACAAAATTATGTAAATTCAACTGATAATGTATACGTGGAATTGTCCCTATAAGAGGGTGAAATGGTTTAATGATAGGATCTCAGATAGGCTCAAAACCTCTAATCAGCATTTTATGGAATTTCATTGTGTTCTATTCTTTCTTCATGGTACTTTGAGCAAATTAAATTAGGCATCTTCTATCACATTGCTACATCCAACATATAACTCAGCAGCACTTTGGCTAATTAGTAACCACTAGACTTGCTACATTTAAAAATAAATAAACAACTGGGATGCCTAGTACTTCCTGAAAGACAGAATTATGAATTCTAGGAGAAAGTTAAAGAGTGGACCCAAAATAAATATCTAGGATTTTGATTTCATAAACAATTATCAGATTCTTAATATTCTTACCATTATTTTATATTTTGGTCTACAAGTTGCTTGACACATTATTTTATTCCTTTTTTATTTTTTAGGAAGACTTTTCAGTTTCTTTTTGAACATCTTCTGTACCTCTAGAAAGGAGCCAGCTCTTTGGATTGTGAAGGGATTTAAGAGCTGGTTCATGTTCTTTTAAAAAAGAGAATCTTTCTTTCCATTCTCATTTATTTCTTCATCTCTGTTAACATGCACTCCAAAATCTTTCTCACTATAAGGTCTACTTGTTCTCTTTGATTCTTTGCAGTCTTGATCTTCTCGAGTCTTCTTCTTACTGGTGGTTCTCCTCTGACTTATTTTAAAGGTTATTTGTGTGCCACATTGTACCGATCATCTGAAGTACATCTTGCCACTTTGATCCTGCTATCCCTTTTTATGGTTCTGTGAATCAGACCACTTTTTCTAGCTCTGTCTCTTCTTGGTTTTATTTGAGATAATCTTATTTTGCTAACCTTAGAACTCAACTATGTGCTCACTGACAAGTCTTGGTCTAATCCTGTGATAATTGCCGTAGAGCCGAGAAGTAGTACGTGCAACAGGCTAGAGCAGACATGTCCAAACTTCGGCCCTCCTGATGTTTTGGACCACAACTCCCAGAATTCCATGCCTGTATTTCCAATGGCAAAGGACTGTGGGAGTTGTGTTCTGAATTATCTGGAGGGCCGAAGTTTGGACATGCCTGAGCTAGAAGAAGGGAAGCATAATTTACAACAGAAATTTGAAGGTTCATAGTTCCAACTCAGAGGCAGCACCCTAGGTTCCTCACCCTGCTTCATGACCCTGACCATCTCTAGTTCTAACATCACTAGAATGTTCACATTCAGGAGAATTAATTGGTATTTAATATGCCCTTCTATTCAATGTATAATTGTGAAACAGGATATGCAGGTCATGTGTAGCTGATTTTAAAAACATATTAATTGTAAACAAGACAAGAGAAGAAAAGAAAGACATGAAGAAAGAAGCCCATCCCAAGATCTGTGACATTGTCTGTTTCCAAATCTCTATTTAAAAGTTCCATAAGGAGGGAAAATATATTCTCTCAAAGCCCATATTACAACCATGCTTCATGATTCAGTATATCATGATTACATTGAATCATGACAGTATAATATTTCAGTAAAGTTCGAAACTTTGCTGTTTGAGTGAACAAAATAATATTCCAGAAAGCAAAAAGGTTATCTAAACAGTGGCACTTCATTCTGTCTTGTGCCTTCTTCTTTGGCGCTATTGTTCAGTCTACTGTATTCCTTTTGATTTCCTCTTTCCTCAGTTCAAGATCTGATTATGACTGGGTTTGGTATTTGGAAAAAATGGGAGATATGCTTGTACCTACAGCTTCCAGAATTCTGTAGTCAGCAGTGCAACTAGCTGGTAGATTCTTGGTGTTAAGACTATGCAGTTCAAAATCTTAATATGAATAGATGCAGGGATGAGAAGGGAAACTAACTCTCTCTCTCTCTCTCTCTCTCTCTCTCTCTCTCTCTCTCTCTCTCTCTCTGGCTGTTTTCACATGACTACTAAATTCCACAGCAAACTTTGATCCAGATCATCCCCCCTGAGTGATCACATGGTCTATGTCACAGATTGGATGTTCCCATGGTTGTATTTTGAAAATCCTCAGTCGTTCTGAAGAATTATATCCCAAATATCATGCCGGGTTGGGATCCAGATGTACAGAACTGGGACCCATTCATTTAGGATTGGTGCAGCTTCCACTGCTGCAGCCTTTGGTTGTGATGCCATTGTCTACAGAAGTATCTCACTAGGAGGAGTGATGCAGTAAAAAAAAATTAATCAGCTTTTTTGGAATACAAAAAAGAGAACAAAACAGCACCGTTACAATACAGATTTAAAAACACAATGTTAAATTACTTAACTAGCAACTCCGTGATGAAGTAATAAATCTGTGCATGCATTGTGATGTGTTCCCTTTTAACTGAACATTGAGTTGGAAAATTGCATCTCACGTTTTATGGAAAGTCAGGTTCCATTATTACAGAATTAAACTGTCCCACCATGGTGCGTAAAGTTTAAAAGGTTGAATAAGCTTTAATGGGTAGTCTCTTTTATTAGGACACATAGAAACTATGCTATAATTTTACATCTTAAAAACAACATTGAAATGGAAAGTTTTATCCATAAATCTTTAGAGATAGCTCTCTCAGCTTTGTAAAAACTTAGTTTGGATCTGTTTTTCTTTTTGTAAAAATACAACGGGGTGAGTGTTTATGTGTTTTAGCTGTAGTTATATGCAAATACAGTTCAATTTAGAAAAATGTTGCATTCATTCTTGCATCATAATTGGCAATTTGCATTGCCCAACATTATCCTTCAACAAAGTCAGCCTTTCATATTGAAACTGTGAAGTGTCAACATGATTGAAAGGAAATGCACAACAATTAATTATTGTTATTTGAAACTTTGTCCATGGTAGGTAATGAGGACAGTTTTATGAAACTTGATATCTTTATACTAATCATTTAAGGCTTCATGATTCTTACTTTTAGTAAGCTAAAGGGCTGTTTTGTTATTGTTTTCTCAACACCCCCTTTTTTAAAATGTTGAAACACAGGCTGGTATTTCCAAAAATAATATCATCAAAATTCATTAGTTTTCTCTCTGTGAGAGAGTGAGGGGTATTTAAATAATTTCACCTTCACTTTCTTTTCTCCTAACAGCATATACACATATTTAGAATATAAGTTGTCTTGAAGGCCTTGTAAAATTTAAAATTTAATGTGGAATTTATTTTTTTATGTTGCAACAAATCTATTTACTTAAAGTATTTGTATCCCATCTTTATGAGGTGCATTTTAACATACCACCTTTTTATTGTAACCATTTGCATTCTGCCTCTCAAAGTCACATTGAAATACATTTTGATAACAAGATGAATTAGTTATGAATATAGTAATACCTTGGTTTAAGAGTAACTTGGTTTAAGACAATTTTCCAAAACAAGCAAACATTTCTACTAAATTTTACCTTGATCAACAAGTAATGTCTCGATATACAAGCACTGGATCAAGTCTCATGATCACAAGTGAGCCAATGGTGATTCTCCCTCTCTACCTCCCCCTGCTGGATTGTGGGTGATTGTCTGGAATGTTCCATCTCAAGCAGCCTCCAAAACAGAGGGAACAGAGCAGAATAGAGGTCTCCCTTGCAAAAGCCAGGAATGTGCAGGTTATGGTTTTTTATATATATAGTTATATTTTTAATTTAAAATTTAATTTAATTTTAATTTGTTTTCAACATTCTTATTTTTCGATCCATTTCTAGTCATGGTGCCAATAGTCAAGTGTGTATAGGACTACAAATTGCACTTGATTACTGTCACATTTAAAATGCAGAGTAAAATACAGTTGATAGTTCCAAGAAGAGCAAATTCCACAGCCAGGTACGTAAACCATGGTGTGGCTGTGGACCTCTAGTCAACTTACTTTGTGAGTTTTGGCATTTTGTTGTGTACAGTATATGGCCTATGGGGCCCCAGAACAAATCAACTGAGTTTACATTATCTCTTATGGGGAAATTTGCTTTGATATAAGAATGTTTGGTGTTTGGGTTTCTGCACAGGGAACACTTTTTACCTTCCTGCTTTTTATGGCAGTACCTATTTATCTACTTGCATTTGCATAGGTTGGCAAGAGCTGGGGTTAACAGTGGGAGCTCACTCCACTGTGTGGCACCCTGGATTTGAACTGCTGAGCTGCCAACTTTGCAGCCAACAATTTTTAGTGATCTAGGCCAATGAGCCACCACTCCCAAGTAGTGTTAACATACCCCTAAATGGTTTGGGAGCTTGTAATTTGTCAGACCAGCTTCTTCCAAACACAACGGCCTGGGCCACTCGCTCCTCCCAAGCTGGGCATCTGAGGATGCCTACAGCAAAGGAGGTATGTAAAACATCAACCAGAAATCAGGCCTTCTCAGTGATAGCCCCTCAGTTGTGGAATAGACTGCCTGCCAAAATTAGTTTGGCTCCCACATTCAATAGTTTTAAACAGCTATTTAAAACATGGCTATATAGAGCAGCTTTCCCAGAAAGATCCTATTAACCTATAATATCTAGGAATTTCTCCCTCTACCTCTTGTCATGTGTCCTTGATTTGTTTTTACTGGTTTAGTTTAATTGTTAATTTTGTTTATTTTTATTATAATTACATTGATTTTGGTATTTTTTGTTATTTTGTATTTTGTTTTGTATTTGTTTTATATATATTTACTGCATGTGTTTTATTATTTGTATTTTTCACTTGGTAAACCACCCATAGTAGCCTTTGGGCTGGATGGCCATGGTATATAAACCCAATGAAATTGGAGAGAGAGAGAGAGAGAGAGAGAGAGAGAGAGAGAGAGAGAGAGAGAGAGAGAGAGAGAGAGAGAGTTAAAAAACATTGCTGTTGGCAGATATGCCTCTGGAATTGTTGACATACCTACGAAGTTCATACTGTATAAGATCTTATTTTCTAATGTGCTTACTCTATTGTGCATCTCAGTAGACCAGCCCACTTTGTGGCTTTGGGCAAGCTGCATAGTCTTAGAACACCCCAAGTAGGAAAGATAGATTACTTCTGAATATTCTGTACCTTGAAAATGCTGGAAAGGGACTCTTACACAGAAAGGTAGAATTATGCCCTGAGCACATCCAATCTTGCCTGATTTCAGAAGCTAAGCATGGTCAGCCCTGGTTAGTACTTGGATGGGAGACCACCAGGGAATACCAGGCACTGTAGGCACCTGGAGTAGGAACTGGCAAACCACTTCAGTATTCCTGCCAAGAAAACTCCATGGACATGGAGTCACAAAGAGTTGGTCACAACTGTAATGACGCAACACACACACACACACACACACACACACACACACACACACACACACACACACACACACACACACACACACACACACACACACACACACACATTCTTATTATTACCTCTGTCAGGAGTCACATGACTGATACTCAGCACCAACTACAATTATGGAATTTACCTGGAGATAGTGATGTTGAAATGAAATTATTTGAAAATGACCTTCCATAAGGTAATGGTTCAGTCTGTATTCAGATAACATGGATCTATGCTGTGCTGCACCTGTGGCTGATAATTTGTTTGCATTTAATTATACAGAGGAATAGAGACTTGTGTTTTGTTGCATTGCAGCCTCTCTGATATGCAAAAGATTTCTTTGTTGTCATTTTAAAGTAACCTTGTGGAGCCCCAGTCCAGACACCAGATCATGCTCTTACATTCAATTTAGTTGGTGAAAATGATGAGATTTGTTTAGTTGTTAAACATGTATGCATTTCATATTTCAGATTGAAAGAGAAAAACACATGATGTACAAGAATTCAACCAGGATCATGAAATGCTGCCATATTTTTTCCATTTTAAGAGAAGGAAAGAAATGCTTTATTTGTAGTAAATACATCTTGCTTACTCTTTCCCAAAATAATACCACAACAAAATACAATTGGAGGTTGGCATCACACTAATCCAAATTTTGTGACACATTTTTGCAACTAAAAATCCTTTTTTCAATGTAAGTGTGAAAATGGTGTACAAAATGCATGAGAAGAAAAAGATTTTTCATGGGAAATTAATGTAGATAATATCAGTGTAGTGAAGAGTTTTTGTCATAAAGACTGACTAATTCATAAGTGCTTAAAGTACTCCTTTCTGTTTGAAAAATGGCCCATCTGACTTCTATTTGTCCCTGCTTGTCCTGCTTTGCAGTTAGCATTCATTATTCAGATTTGTACATTTTTCTTCCTATTTAGTAGGCACTAGGTACTTTCCACAATGATGCTGACAAGCAATAAACAAAAGGACATAGCAGAGGTTAAATGATGAACGTTGCTACATTAATAAGCTTTATTTTGTATGGAGAACATATAGGAAAACAGCCTGGTTTGTTTATTTAAGTGTTTGCTTCATCTGTACTCTTTGATATAATACACTAAGCACTCATAAAATAAGGACACAGATGTTAAAGGTTCATAAAGTTGATATACAAAATAAAACAAATAACAGAGAACAGTTCAAAAATTAGTTTAAACCATAGCAAGACGCAATCAGTCTTAGAGCTGTTGTGGAAACCAGTAATTTCCTTTATATTAGCAGAGTATAAAATACAGAAGGTGGTGGTGGGAACCAAGCATTAGAGAAACTTGAAAGGAGTAGAGCTAAAATTCCCAGCTTCCACCCAGCCCTTGTTGTTCTAACAATGAAATGAGCCCTATGCATTTAAAAAATCACTCTAAAAGTATTTCAATTAGAAAAGGAAAATAGCCTTTATGTGCTGTTATTATAAATAAAGGGTAAATAGGGAAGAATAATTTATCCCAAAATCGAATTATTTTTATCTGAAATTTAACAAGGCTGATGTTCTATGAATGTCCTTGGAATGGATAGTTCCATAAATATGTGACATTGGTAAATTCTGTAACAATTAATTCTGGAAGGGGAAACAACTGGAGATAAGTTAAGAAGGTATCAATATTCAGGCAACTTTATAGTTTTGCTAGAGGTCCTGGGTCCAAACCAAGAAACCCCTTAAAGGTACTTTAAGTTGGGAATACTTTGCATTTGTGAAACTACTGGTAGTCAGGATTTTTGTTGTCAAACACTTGCACTAGGCAGGGGGAATTCTTTAGAATGAGTATGGAGCATATGCCCATTTTATTTTATATCACTATATTTTATATTCATTTTTTCTTTCAAATGAATTGGAGATAATCCATCACTCTGTCAACTAGACCTGCTGGATCTATTTCCAAAATTTTACTATCCAATGTTTAAAATAATATATTAAAATATGTGGTCCTTTAGAAAATCCAAAAATGAGAGTGGCTGATACCTTTAGTAGACTTCTAATATCTCAAAAGAAGACTAGATTTCAAGACCTTCGGGACTTTTCATTGTTCAGCATGCAGGAGAAGGACAGAAATCATTTTGACCAGAGGCTAAAGCCAGGCTCTTTCAATTAAAGTACATTTCAAAATGGAGGCTGCAACCTTGTTCAAATCAGCACGAGATATCAGTTTCACCTCAGGGAATGTCAAACTCATTGTTTTTCTCCATCTCAAACACAAAGGCTGCCAATCACTCAGGATTTTCCCATTGCCTCAAACTGAAAATTATAATTTCTGTTTGGGTGGGAAGAGAGGCAGAAACATGGAACCCCCCCATCAGAACAGACTTCATATCCTAGGAAGTAATACCATCAATTACAGCCAGATTGATTTAGTGATGAGTGGAAACAAAGGAATAAAACAGCAAATTACTCAATTTGGTCTGGATTGGACTGGGCCAAGTTAAAGACTTCATAAAGCTTTTATAGCATGTCAGACAGGGAACTCATTTTGTGTGAAACAGGGATCTTCATCAGTCGGGGTATAACTCTATGGGCCTTTTTACACGACCCCTAAGATCTGCTGGCCACTTAAATTCGGACCAGAGATCTTAGGAGTTCCTCGCTCTTCCTCTTTCCCCACCACCCTTGGCACTTCCTGGTTGCTGGCTGCCTGAGGGACGGAGAAAAAAGAAAGAAAAGAATGCCTTCTTACCTCTGTTTTGTTCCGGGCAGCATTCAGATCTTTTAAAGGGGCGGGGTGCAAAAAAAGAACAAACGGAAGCCAGGAGAGCCCCGCACTCACTATCCTTACACCGGATCAAATATTTGTCACCTCCAAAAAGCAGGTACAAGAAAACTGCTGTTTGGTCTTGCTAAAGTGGGCGGGGTTGCACTTAATTGTCTACAAAGTCCAGAGCTGGTGGGTAAACATTTTTAAGGTCCGGACCTTGCAGCCATTTGCGGCGGAGCTTAGGGGTCGTGTATAAACGCCCTATGACATAATGACAGAGCTCCTTTGGACTTCACCCAACATGGCCCCTGACTAGCTTATCATCTCTAACATGTTAAAAGCTACCCTGGTGTGCATCTGACAGGGAAAAGCCTGATTGCTCAGCTACATCAGCTTTTGAATATCTGAAAACAATTGTTAGATTTCTAAAAACAAAACAAAACATTGATATCACTTGTCTAACTTTTTTCTTCTTTCTGTTGTTTGACTTTTATGAACTCTAGGTTTTGTGTAAGAAGTCCTCTCTAGTATTTATCGTGCTTTGGAGACAATCTATAGCAAGATATATGATCAAGAACCTACTGACAGAAAGGAATGTTCAGATCAAACTTTAACTTGTAGCAGCATTTGAGTTGCAGCACAGTTGGATGTTAGGGAACAAAGGGATAGAGTGGAAGAATTTTTATCTCAGATTGCAGCATTTTTTTAAAAACTGGACGAAGTGGAAAGAGATGAAAACTTTTAAGAAGGAGAAATAAACCTAGTGATATTTTTGTTTGTCTAGTTAATACATTCTTTATTGGTGACCTTAGGTTGAGAGAGATATTTCCTCAAAACTTTGCTTATACAGTGGATCCTCATATAACAAACAGTTTGTATAACATTAAATCTGTGCAACATAAAAATTCCAGAGATAGAGGAAATTTGATTAACAGAATTTCCTATGGGGCAAATCCGTACAACATAAAAATGGTCGCAATTAGAGATTATGTTTTCAATGCATTCCTATTGGAAATTTGTATAAAGGAAAATTTGCTTAACATAATTTCAATTGGAATGAATTAATTCCTTTATACAAGGTACCACTGTAATTGTGTAGCATTTGGTCTAAATATTAGTCTTTAATTCTGAAGCATAGCAGCAAGAAATAGAGAGAAAATGATGTTATTGAAATCTTCCCTTTGCATTATGTACCTGTCAACCTGTTACGCTTGCAATTTTCAGTCTGAAATGCTTTCATTAATATGTATGGCAATAGGGCACTTCAAGAGAAAGGCTTTCCTGTAGATTACTTCCAGAGTGAAAAGACTACCATGACACATAAAATAATGATGTTAATAACATAATCACAGTATCAGATATGAGGCATTGAAACTTGTAGTACCAGTTGTTTCAGTGGAACTGTGCATCAGTTATATTAACCTGATTCTGTAAGATACTTCTACTGATATCAAATCTCTTTGAGACATATTGTTACTGAAAGCTCATGAGACACCTTAATGCTGACAGTTTAATGGGACTGTGGAACTGAACTGACAGAATAATAATTCTACTTCGAATGTTGAAAATAATTACAAGAAATAGCAAATATGTTGATAGATATTTGAGAAAATCACTGTGATACACTACAACTGCCTCCAAAACCTCCAAGGTGCTAATTTTCTTATTAAAAGGGGGAAGGAAGAAAAACAAAATGGAAGCCTTTCTAATAATTTAGAGGTCTTCAAAATTCAAAAGCCTGTGGATAATGTTTCTCATTTTCTCCAGCAGGGAAACCCTTGTAGAGGAAGAATATGTAACATAGACATATAGGTCAAAAGCATGCCTTGCAGCTAACAGTTTAATATCAATAGCATAGAAGAGGTCAACTGGTTTATTCTAATAATCGTCTCAAGTTCATTGTGACTTATGGTGAGATCTTTCTAGGTTTTCTTGATATTTGGTCCTCAGAAATGATTAAACCATTTCCATCTTCTGGAGACACTTTGGAATTGTACAGTTTGCTCAAAGCAACATAGGCTTGTTGTCCTTGGAGATGCAGCAGGAAGTCTAATTCACATCTGGCTCTGCAGTGAGGTACTCAACTCACTAACCTATCCATCCTACTAGGTTTATTCCAGCACAGCACAATTACCCATTTTTTCCGCCAATAAAATCCCCATGTATAAGATGACCCTCACATTTCCAACCCAAAATTACAGTTTTGCAACTGCACAGTTCTCTCCTCAGCTCACTTCTGTGCATAAGATGACCCTCAAGTTTTAGTCTAAGAATTTTGTACGAAAATATCATCTTATACATGGAAAAATACTGTACCATGTCAATGGCAACATATGCGTGCACATTAGCTTAGTTGCTTTTTATGGATTTTTCCACACCGACATGCACATGTGGGACCAGCTCCTGTCCAGAGAGTTGGGCCCAGCTGGGCTCCGGTGTCCACCCCGCTTTAGGGCTAGCCTTACCAAAAATGGAGGCTCTTGTCTCTACTACCTAACAATCCCTCTGAAAAATGAGTTAATAACAATCACTGGGATCCATCCCATAATTTGTTTTTATTTTTAGTAAATGTGAAACTATGGAAAAGAGAAATGATGACACCACTGATTATGTTTTTTCTTTAAAATGTAGATATCAGGGATGTACACATATTTATTTATTTATTTATTTATTTTTACATTTTTACATTTTTATACCACTCCCATTTCCCTGAGGGAACTCTGGGCGGTTCAAATAAAAAACAAGTTAAAAAAAGTACATCAATGAGAGGAGATATTTGGCAAGAGGCATAAAAATTAACAATAAAATGGTAAAAATGACAATAAAAACGAACAGAAATTAGCAGAGGAAAACACTTTGGTACATCCTATCAATCGCCAAAGGCATCCCTGAACAGCCAGGTCTTAAGTGATTTCTTAAAGGCTGCCAATGAAGAAGCCTGGTGAATCTCGATGGAGAGTTTGTTCCATAGTTCTGGGCCAGCCACTGAGAAGGCCCGCTTGCGGGTAGCTACCCTACAGGCCTCTCTTAGGCATGACCACCCGAAGCGAGAGAGCCACAGCGGATTGGGTTGGTTGGGACAGCTCTGATCGTAGGGAGATACACTCTGCCAGATAATCAGGACCCAGGCCATGGAGGGTTTTGTAAACCAAAACCAGTACCTTGAACCTTATTCGGGATGCAACGGGCAACCAGTGCAGACGAGCCAGAATGGGGGTGATGCGGTCATACCTGCCCGCACCAACCACCAGCCTGGCCGCCACATTCTGGACCCGCTGCAGTCACCAAACAAGGTTCAAGGGAAGCCCCATGTAGAGAGTGTTGCAGTAATCTATCCTCGACATGACCAGCGCCTGCACCACTGTCCTCAGGGAGTCCCCATCTAGGTATGGGCGAGTCTGGGCAATAAGCCTAAAATGGTAAAAGGCTTACCTGGTCACGGCTGTCACCTGGGAGCCCAGGGACAGGTCCAGATCCAGGATGATGACCAGACTCCTCACTCGTTCAGCCAGCTGGAGGGCGGACCCACCCAGACTGGAAAGAGGGCCACAATACCCGTCCGGGCCACCCCCAAAGAACTGAACCTCAGTCTTCCCAGGGTTAAGCCGGAGCTTGTTGGTCCTGGTCCAGTCCAGTACTGCAGACAGACAGCGATCGAGGGTCTGCACTGCCTCCACTGCAGAGGTGGAAAAGGAGAGATAGAGCTGCATGTCATCAGCGTACTGATGACAGAAAGCTCCAAAACTCTGGACGACCTCAGCCAGCGGCCTCGTGTAGATGTTAAAGAGCATTGGGGAGAGAGCCGACCCCTGAGGCACCCCACATGAGAGTGTCCAGGGGGACAACAGAACACCCCCCAAGGTCACACACTGAGCACGACCTCCAGGAAGGAGCGGAGCCAGCCGAAGGCCAGACCTCCAATCCCAGCCTCAGTGATCCGGCCCAGGAGGATACCATGGTCGACACTATCAAAGGCCACTGACAGGTCAAGAAGAACCAACAGGGTAGATCAACCCCTGTCGGCCCTCCTCAACAGGTCATCTTGCAGTGCAAGCAGGGCAGCTTCAGTCCTATGCCGCGGCCTAAACCCAGACTGGAAGGGATCCAGAACATGATTCTCCTCCAGGAACGTCTGGAGACGCAGGGCGGCGACCCGCTCGATCACCTTGCCCCTAAAAGGAACATTGGCTATAGGACGGTAGTTCGACATGTCATCTACAGCCAGGCCTGGTCTCTTGAGAATGGGCTTAACCACCGTCTCCTTCAGACAACTGGGAAAAATCCCGTCTCTGAACGAGGCAGTGGCAATCAGCAAAGCCCATTCTGGCATGCTCCCTCCGGCGGTCTTAATCAGCCAGGAAGGGCAAGGGTTGAATGGAGAAGCCACTGGCCTGCAATGTCCCTGGGCCCTGGAGGCATCAGATTGGAGTAACAGACCCAAACTCAACAAACCAGGGGGACCGAGGAGGTGTGGCGCCAGCCACACACGGGGATAGATCAGTGCAACCGGCATCCAGATCGGAACGGATGGCCTCTATTTTAGATTTAAAATAGGCTGCAAATGACTCACTGGTGAAATCACTAAGAGGAGGCCTAGGCGGACCAGGATTGGTGAGGCCTCGAACCACCCGGAACAATTCTGCCTGGCGGTTCGAGGCCCCATCAATTCTCAGGGAGACGAAAGATCTCCTCGCGTCCCTGATCGCTCGGACATAGCGACTGGTCGATGCCCTAACTGCAGCCCAATTGGATGCCGCCTGGGCCTTCAGCCATCTGTTCTCTAGCCATCTCCGCTCTTGCTTCATCATGTCTCAATACATGCCCAAACAAAAGGGTAAAGAGAGGTACCCAAGCAACTCTGTGCTATTTTGATGACATTCAAATCTGGCATTTATCCAGGCCACTGACAGTATTTGTGCAATTCTTGAAAACCTATGAAGAGGGGAACACAGGTAGCAATGATTTCTGGTGGACGTGAGGGCTACATAATTTTGGGAAACTCATTAAACACTTGGAAAGAGACACAGAGGAAGATTCTTCCATAAATACTATAAAGACCACCTAGCAATAATATTAAATCTCCCATTGGAACAAATAAAAAAGCAAAAAAGGATGTAGATTAAAAAATGCAATGTTCTGACCTAGCCACTTAAAACACGTCCAAGAAGAATGTAAGTATCCATCTGTAGTCAAACAGAATTGTGTAAGTGTAGCAGTGTATAATTTAGGAAACTAACATTGGGTAAAAAGAAGTAGAAGGAGATAAAAATTCTAGAATATAAATCCCAGCTAGTAAAATAATACAAGTCTTACACATAACCTTAAAGCTATGAGAAATGGATGACAGATCTGGTGCAAAGAGATGTGTAACACACTGTGGCCTCAATCTGATCCCTGTCTAGTGATATCGCCTGGATGGAGTGTCCAGGAGGGTCTTGGGTCTCTTTGAGGGACCCACCTGTCATTCTCCTTTTCTTTTTGTATCAGCTCAGTCTTTCAGTAGCATTCATTTATCAGTGATGGAGAGCTCAGGTTGAAAAGCAGTAGGTTGTCTAAGTCTTGCAGTTGATTAAAATAATGACCTTGTTGCTTACATATTCAGGCATTGAATTTAATTTGAGCTAAACCTGATATTGTACCTTAATATATATTGTGAGAGATAGCTAAATTCACCTCTAAATGTATATATTGAGAAATTTTAAAAAAAATTATGAGGTGATCATAAAAGCAACTCATTCAAGAGATTCAAGAGGTTCTTTGAAATCATAAGAAAAATAGGAAATCTATGTGGAGTGGAAGAGGATATTTTATGAGAATAGAGACAGAAAACCTACAATACAGAATCTATTAGTATCCCCATCTTTTACTATAATCAATATAACCTTTGAATAAATCATATTATTATGTTACTAGGAGGTACAAATCATGTGAGCTGAAGATAAAAGAGTGACTTCAGTGTCATTCATTCAACAATAAATGAATAGATAGAGAAATTCCCATGAGTTAATCAATTTATATATTTTAGTTCCATATGGAATTTTAGTGTGAAAAGGAATCTGTTGTTGATTATCATATAATGAAGCAGTTCTGTAATAGTATCTCCATCCATGTTCAAAGTGTGCAGTCCAAGTACAAATGACTCAGGGAGAATCGAAAGGGTTTTGGGGAATGTTTTATTGGTCCTCAATAACAAAATATAAAAAAATCTTAATCTTAGATTTAAACCTCAAGCCCTTTGACCAATGCAGCTGGATAATTTACAGTGGGGATGAGCAGGTGGGAAGAGGGAAGAAGCAGAAAAATAACAAGACAGCATACTCAGCCTGTAGACAAAGAGGAAGGCATAAAAGTAAATGTGCTCTATTACTTTTAAAGTGTGAAATGTACATTTGTTATGATCCTCCCCTCTGCCCTTTCTGTTTAATGGAGTGGATATGAGACACTTGAGGCCATGTACCTTACCACAATCACTATATTACATTTCTGCTTGACAAAACTGATTTCTGAAAGAATAGAGGAGGTTAGGAAATAAGACCTTTTCTACTTACTTCTACAATATATTCATACCGTCTGCCATCAGAAAATACTGACAGATCTTAATATAGGCAAATCTTTTGAGTCAGATAAAATACTGGTAATTGGTGGTATATAAAGCTGTTTTCCCACCAGTGCACTCAGCTTTCCAGATGAATGATGTAGTGAGGAGATGAATGCAAAATCCTACAAATCTCATAGCCATGTTGAAAGAGGGTGTTGTTGACATTATACAAGGTAGCCAATGTTGCCCCTCACTTTAGCAACAAAAAGTTATGTTATTACCCATGTGGCAAATGTCTCCACAGCCATATATCATAATCTTTTATTACCAAACGAATAACCAAATTTTGTTTGTACTTAAATAAATGACATATCCAGAAGAGGGGATAACTAATTAATTAGGAGGTCTTCTTGTTGATCCTTGTTATGGATCTATCCGGTGTTTGAATTGTATCACTTTTTAAAACTGTCATCTTAACAATTGCATTAATTTATTTTTGGGTTTTATACTGCAATGAAGTTATTGAGAGAGAGAGAGAGAGAGAGAGAGAGAGAGAGAGAGAGAGAGAGAGAGAGCTTTTAGTGTAAGGTTTTTATTATTGTTTTAATTATTTATTGGTATTCTGTGTTTTAACTGTTTTAATTCTTTTGATTATAAGCCGCCCAGAGACCTTTGGGTAGTGGGCAGCATATAAGTTGTATAAATAACATATAATAAAAATAAATAAAATAAATAAAATAAATAATCCACAATGACCATCAGAATCTTGCTAACTCATAACAATTACAATGGAGTCAAGAATTATGGCTACTGCCAAAAGCAAAGACAACTGGAATTTTACACAGAAGTAAGATCCATATTAGCTGCCTAGATGCCCTAAGCCAGGCCTGCCCAACATGTCGACTGTGGTCAACCAGTCGCCCACGGCGCCTTCAGAGGTCGCCCGCCAGGTCCGTGTTGGGGGGGAATTCCCTCCCCCCACACACGTACCAGCAAAGTGCCTGGGAGCCAGCCGGTGCTGGGCTCACTTGCTTTCTCAAGCAGCGGCGGCGGCTCCAGTGGCGGGGCGGCGGCGGCGGGGGGGGGGCAGAAACACTGAATGGGCCCAGCAAGCCCCACCACTGGAGAAAATGAGCGAGCCCAGCAGACCGGCCTAGGCCTGCCACTGCCAATGAAGCCGCCGAGGCCAAACCCACCCCCAACGCTGACGCCGTTCCCCCGCCGATGATATCACTGCCCACACTGCCCCCTGATGCTGACATCGCCCCCACCGTCCCTGCCACCGCCACTGCTGCCACTGCCAACCTCACCCCCTGCCAACATTGTTCCCACTGTTGCTGCCGCCACCCCCTGTAGGGTCAGAGTGTCCGGATCATCTTCCTTTTCTGCAGGGAGGAAGCAGGCGTTATGTTTTCCAGGTCTTTAGCGTTCAGATTCTGAACCCTGTCTCGACTGCTCAATTTCCCCACAGACCTGCTGGTCTCCCCTTTCCCACCCGTTCTCCACCTTCCCCCTTTTCTCTTCCCGGACTTGATGGTTCAGATGTCTTGCCCTCACCGGTTCTTACTGCCCCAGCTGGATCACTTCTCGTCAACTCATCCCGGGGCTTGCCGAGGGGAGCCAACTCCCCATGGCAGCTCAGCCATCCCCTCTTCTCCCACCCGCAGTCCTGTTTTGCCTTTATGTTGTGACCAAAATGCAACAAACAGGACAGGAGCAGCAGCAGCTGCTGCCAAGGTCACCATAGCAACCCTCAAGCTGCTGGGGAAGCGCAGGAGGCAGCCTGCTTTCACCTCGCCGGCACCTGAAGGGGTTAAAGAAAGGAAGAAGGGATGGAGGGAGGGAGGAGCAGCCTTTTCACCCGTGCAGGGCAACCCGATCATGGCTCTCTCCCGCTTAATCATTGTGCCCAGTTGTTTTCCTCTGCCTTTCTCAAATGAGAACGCCGAAGCACTCCACAAAAAGGCAAAGGACATAGAGAGAGTTCCCTCCTCACAAGTCCCCACACCCCCGCTTCTGTACTCTCCCCACTTCTAAGACTCCAAAGGCTGACTTCCTACACACTGACCACAAGTCCTTCATGGAGTTTCTGATCCTGCACAGCCAGTTGATGACCCGTGATCACCACCACCACCACCACCACCACCACGCTGCATCCGAGGGCAGCGTTCTACTTTATAGGAGCTAATAAATCTGAGCAAACACACACACACACACACACACACACACACACACACACACACACACACACACACACACACACACACACACACACACACACACACACACACACACATGCACGGTTCCACGGAAAAGAGTGAACTCTCTGAGAGGTTGCATTTTCCTTGCACCCACCCACACTGCCTTGAGTGGGTGCAAGCGAAGTACGTCCATGGTCAGCCTTCCCATGGGATACATTAAAATCTATTCCCTCCAGAAAGGATTAATTAATGCATTCCTATGGGAAACCACTGCTCTACTTTTTTTTTACTTATCAGCATGTGCTCAGAATGGATAAAATTTGTAAGTAGAGGTTTTAGTGTAGTAGCCCTCAGGCACTTTGGGTCGGAAAAAAATAGACCTCGGACTGTTCAAAGTTGGACAGCCCTGCCCTAAGCGCATCCAATCTCACCTGATTTTGGAAGCTAAGCATGGTCGGCTCTGGTTAGTACTTGGATGGGAGACCACCAGGGAATACCAGGTGCTGTAGGTGCCTGGAGTAGGAACTGGCAAGCCACTCTAGTATTCCTGCCAAGAAAATTCCATGGATATGGGGTCACGAAGAGTCAGTCACGATTGTAATGACACAACACAGACACACAATCCATATTAGAGGGAAGAGAGGCAGTTAACTAAGTGCTTTAATTTTCAGGAGGAACAGTGAAAATGTGCTGGGGGAAAAGTCTGCTTTCGGGCAGCTGCAGATTTCAATGCAGTTGAATGTGTGCATGTGAAATGGATAGGATATGACTAGGCTAACCACAGCAGCAGCAGTAGTAGGATCTAACATCTCTGTTCACCACCTGTATATCTATTTTACACCTGCTAGGAGTACAGGCTCATAATGGAGTACCTTTACAGCATTGCTCTTGGTTTCTCTGACATAATCAACCCCCTTCATCATACCATAGATGTGCATCCAAGAAGCAGAATCTACATCTCTTTTAAAAATGTTTTACCATTTTAATTAAATATAGTTAATTAATAAAAAATAAATTTTACCTCAACTTTCTCCTTGTACAGATGCACTAAGATTGAACTAACTTATGCTTATTGATATAGCAGTATTGTTTTTTTAAAAAATCACATCCAGCAGATGTTGGTGGGGGGTGACATGGAAGAGAACCAAGGCATGCCAGTGCACGGTCATCTGTAGTTCTTACCAGTCTGAACATTTTCTGACAAACCAAAGAAGCCACAACTTACATTTATGCATGACTAGTCCCATGTGGGTCCTTTTGCAAGAGTTTATAGGCATGATATCAGCTTGGTACCATGCATTCCAAAGTAACTACAGTACAACACAGGTCTGCTTAGAAGTTCCTCTGAAACCACATTCAGGGCTTATATAGTGTAATTCAAGGCACTGAAAGAGTAAATTCTTTAAAGTTGAAAGGATCCTCTATCACTGATCATCTTCTGGTTCAGTGAGAAAAGGGCAAAAAATGTTTCCTGTTTAAGCCTATTTAGATTACCCCACCCACCCACCCAGGGAACCAGACAGGGAGCTATGCATAAGCACACAGCACCTGTGGCTGAGGACTGTGCTAATTCCTCTGTGTTACTGATTGCCTACCTCTATTCTCATATATCTTTGTGAAGAAAAAAATACCATTTCTTTTTCTTGTGCCAATATAGGGTATTTAGATGCAACATGCAGCTTTTCAGTTTTGAGGATGTCAAGATTTACTCTGCACTTAGCAGGAGCTATCAAACATGCTAAACCTAATTCAGGAAATAGCTCCTGTGATGTGCATACTAAAACTTGATATGAATTTACAGTGCTCCTGAAACTGGAGGTGCTAGCAATCACAGTGACATGCAAAGAGTCATCATGTAAATTTTTCTTCAAGTAGATTATTCCACAATGGTGCACCATGTTGCATAGTCCTCATTTGTATATCATAATCAGTCTTCCACTTTTCCCAAGTGAAAGGTATGTGGCTACTTTACAAATGGAACATGTTTACATATCTGAATAAGAACTCTAATATATGCTGAATTTTTGAAACAGATATGTCAACTGGGGTCAGGCCCATGAGAATGGTGCAGGCGTGCTCACTTAGGGTGGCTACACCCAGGGAGGTGCGGAAATATCTCACGCGTAACCGCACCTTCTCTGTGGTGGGCCCTACATTATGGAATCATCTCCTTAGTGAGCTGCGCCTAGCGCAGTCTCTGCCTGCCTTTAAAAAGGCTCTGAAAAACCTTCCTTTTTAAAGAGGCATATGGCGACCTTAAGTTTTTTGTTTTGTTTTGTTTTGTTTTGTTTTTACTTTTTTTGCCAGCTGCATCGTCTCTTGTGGAGGGTTTTGTCCCTCCTAATTTTGCTAGTACTCACTCTTTTTGTAATATTTTGTTGTTTTGTTTGAATTGTAAACCGCCCAAAGTTTCACCCGGAAGATGGGCGGTATAGAAATATAACCAATAAATAAATAAATAAATATGTTAATTGTTGAGCAGTTTTGAGAATTTTGCAGCCCATGTTTCTGTCTCCATGGGAATGCTTATTTATAAATCTAACAACTTGTTTTCAGCATACTGAGAATTTACTTATTTATTTATTTGCAATCTGGAGAAGCTCATTACCATGATTATACCCTACTCATAGGCAAGAACTCTGTGAAACTTGGCTTTGGACTCACTTATAGAGCCTACACATTGGTAGGACTCTTCTCTTCAAATACATTATTGTTTGCATCAGCAAATGGCAAGGGAGAGTTTGGGGCTGGCTTTTCCAATTTAACCATATTGATCATTCAAAATTACAAAAGAGACTGAACACAGCTTTAATCATGGACAGAGACATCCATCCCTTTTTAAAAGAAAGCTACCCACTGGCCAGTGCGAGGTGTGAGTAATTGATGGAACCCATGCTTTAGAGATCTGGAGGGCCTGGGCCTAGAATATTTTTTAAACAAATAACAATAAAGGCTAAAGCATCAGAGAGCAGTAGTTAAAATATAAGAACAAAGCACCAGAGAGAATTTTTTATTCTTCCTTGTGCGTGAACATTTTGCATTTTTGTATAAGTGTGTGGGAAATTATGCCATGTAGGATTGCCCTTGTCGTGTCTCTTTTGTAAAGTAGCATGTTCTTTGCTGTTACCGAATGTCATGTTTTGCTGCCAAGAAGGGGATTCAGGTTGTAATGGTACACTGCCTGCTGCATTACAACAGGGGAAGAATTAGGAAGGATCCCATTAATCAATGCCAAGCAACACATCAGTTTTCCACTGGTCTGCTCTTTGCCATCCTCTGGCTAATCTCCTATAATTTCATGTTTTAAAGAATACTCGAAGAGACAGCAGGGTGTTGCTATTTTTAAGAGTCTCATAAAAGCATTCTTCTGGATTTGTAATTATGTGCCAACACTCCATCAAGATTAAGCAACAAGCATCTGAGACTTCTGTATGATATGAGAATACAGCCCCATAGCGAGTGGAGGTACTTGTTATATCAAACTGATGGAGGAAGAATGTTGCCTCCATAATTCCTGCTGCTAAGCTGCTGGAAATGAAGGGGGGCATTTCCCATCTCCAGTCATGAAGAGAGAGAACAGCATCTGATACAAGAGAATCACAGCCTTGATGGCACCAGGAGCAAGAGAGGGCTGCTTAAAAAGCCAATTCTGCTCTAACAGTGGCCTCTTCATAGTTGCAGCTCAGTGGCCTGACCATCTGACCACCTGACCTGTGAGCCAGACTCAAATTTGGTTCTTTGTTGAGACTGGATAGAAATCGTCTGCCTGGGTTACTCTGATTAGTGTATTGAACACATGGGATGATCCATGTGGGTTTTTGTCTTCCCCATTCTGATTCTTGCAAGGCATGAGGGGCAGATCATGATCAGGTTTAAATAAGCCAAAAACTGGCAGGTGTTGCAGAAAGAGGTTGGAAGGGCTCACAGGGCTCCACATTAATTGGGTCCCCAGAATGGGTACAATAATTAATGATGTTAAACAGTTGTGATATATTCCTGTAAACCCTAGGAAGCATAGACCATTCTCATGGATCATGAGCACTGTAGTCAAAATCATCTGAAGGGCACTGACTTTTCTAAACCAAGGTAATTCCAGCAGAAATATTTGGATAGGGTTATTTATTTCCTTTTTCAATAGTTTCAACATCATGCTAAATAATGAACTACAATGAACTACTGTCAAAGAGGAAGAGCCATTAAAATCATGGTATATTAGCTTGAATAGATGGTTCCTCTTACAAAATTGACACAAGTTTGGATGGAAGAATATTGAAATGAGCATGTTGGAATTTTTAAAATAGTTATTAAATAAACCAACAATTCTGTGCCATCTGTACTCTGCTTTCTCAAACAGAGCAGGTAGCTAAGAACTATCTAGAGTAGCTCAAACCTGAATATAGTCAGCTAGCTCCACCTCTCTGCTGAGACACCTTATGTCTTGTATAAAACTTTGAGGCCCAGTACATATGTTCACAAAACTAATTCTTTCTTGCTCTTTTCATATTTTCTTCCCAAGAAATCTCCTTTTATATGAGTAAATCATTGAATTAGACATGCAAAGAAAGTTAATGTTAACATTCCAGAGACACTTCTGCTTTTAATGTGTCATCTCTTTTCAACCACTCAAGGAACTATTCCTTCAATAACAGTAGGAAGTATGTTTGGCCCTCAGTAGGAGCAACTATTTATCTAGTCAATCAACCATATAGAGTATAGACTATCTGAAGTGTCCTACTAATCAGAACAGATGACAGAGAAAGAGAGGACAAAAGAGAAGGCTTTTGTAGAAATGTAGAAGAAAGGTTTATGGATAAGAAAAAGAGGCAGGTGGATGCGCAGGCAAACAGTGCAGATCACGAGCCCAATCTTTGATTATTGGCTGCTCTGACTGACCATAAGTGCCAAGGTGGGGTTTCCTTGGCCTCCCACCCATCAGGAGAGATGAGGCTTCAAAATGGCTGCTACCAGGGACCAACCTTATTTAAGAGCACACCATGTGCTCAGCAGTCTCTCCGTTCATTGACCATCTTTCCTGATCTGTCTGTCTTTGAGGACAAGCGTCAGATCAAGCAAGGTTGGAGCAGCCAGGGGCTCATCAGAGCTCCAATCAGCCCACTACATGAATGGAGATTGAGAGCCGTTTCTGCACTTATGCAGTTGCATTTAAAGTGTGTGTGTGTGTGTGTGTGTGTGTGTGTGTGTGTGTGTGTGTGTGTGTGTGTGTGTGTGTGTGTGTGTGTGTGTGTGTGTGTGTGTGTGTGTGTGTGTGTGTGTGTGTGTGTGTGAGAGAGAGAGAGAGAGAGAGAGAGAGAGCAAAATGGAATAAGTAAGGAGGAATTGGATATTTAGCACTTTTGCCATGGTAAGTCATTCATCAGCTATTTCTGGGTGGGGCAGGCCTCATAACGGGCCAGAAGCAAGGTGGTACCTGTCTATTGGCAGCCCACAGAGGCAAGCTGAGGCTGCCTGGCCTTTCTTGGAGCTGTTTTTTCCCACCAGCTCCCAGTGGGGCTGGGAGATTGGGAGACAGATAATGATGGCGCTCTGGCCCCTGTTGCCTTAGCCCTCTCTTCTCTTGCCTCCTGGGACTTGGTGGCCATGGAAGCAGCGGAAGCTCAGTATTTCTGCTTGCTTTAGGTCAACAACTGGGCAGGAATGGTGGACCAAGCCTGTGCCAGATTACAGGAGCCCTCAGAAAATGAGTGGGAAGGGCAGTGTGATCGCTGCAACTTCCCTCCCGACCTGTTTTCCGAAGGCTCCTGCTGGGCTGTCAGTCGCTGGACCGTTTTTAACCTGGCCCAGTTGGTACCAGGGAGAACCCCTGGTACCGACTGGGCCAGGTTTAAAGGCATCAAGCCATTGACAGCTAGGCTGGAGTGCTCAGAAAATGGTGGAGGAAAGTGCGGGCTTTTAAAACCCTTTTCCTACCAAAGCTGATTGGCGGTGCTGGCTTCTGCGGGGAAAAAGCCCATGGTTTCCCCACACCAATTTCAAGGGAAACCTTTCCCACAGGAAAGGGAAAATGAAAAATGAAAAGCAAAATGAACAAAGCAGACATTTCTGCTTCATTTTATTTCATTTTACTTTGATGGATCACTTTGTTATTCATTTTGTTAGGTAACAAGATGAATAACGAATAATGAAACGAATTAAAAAATCATTTCGTGCCCATCTCTAGTCAGTAGCCCTCATTGAGCATTAGGAAATTAGCAATAATAAGGTTCTAGATTTATGAGGTTTAAATGTTAAATTGAGGGCTGCCTTTGGGAGGGTGCTGAACAGGTGGACAGCACCCTGCTAATTTAATAAAGGATTATCCTTCAGACCTTCTTGCACTTCATTCAGGCCCCCGGCTTTAAGGATTTTGAGTAATTAAATAGAACTGAATCTATATCAATAAATGATGGCCCAATCTGAATCTTGAAAATTGTGTCTTGCTTCTTTATTTATGGGCTGGGTGGGGAAAGTCCAGAATTGGACTTCAGCAGCAGCATTTCTAGCAATGTTTCCAAATCTAACATGTACTTGTTGCAAGAGCAGATGATGAAAGCAGGGAGGAAGACAAGACAAAATGGTTTCTAAGATCTAGATGCATTTGAAGCTATTCCTGCCACACTGGAACTATAAGAAATGGAGGTTCCTCCCTCAACCAATAGCAAAGTTGATATGTTTAGAAGTGCAGTTCCCACAGTCTATCTGAAGAGGTTTTTTTTAACTTCAGTGAAAACATCTTGTGTATACTTAGAGACTATAGAACACAAAAAGGTCCATGTTCAAAGGAAGTATTTCTGTGGTACAACCATAAAAGGATTAGGGATCATTTTGCCAAGGTACTTGCCTCACTAAGTTGGGCATAATGATGATTTGATTGCTTGGAACTGAAGGTAGCAGGAGACTGTTAATATAGTCAACAACCATTATATGTCATTTAATAATATTTCAACTAAGTGATTCTAAAGGCAAGGGATGAGCAAACAAGAATTACATGTAATTTCAATGAAACCATCAGCAAGGAAAAGATGAGGGAAAAAATATTAAACAGAAGACAGTAAAACTGAACAGACCAAAAGCACATTGGAAAAGACAAAATGCATTGCCTTACTAGATCTGTTTGGACAATTTATTAAAGAAAAACATAACTATTTTGTGAGTCATCTTTTAATGAAGCACATTTTAATTCTAAAATATTGAAAGAAATCAATCTGGTCTGTTATGGCTGGCTGGCTACAAAAATGCTTAGCAATAATGAGAAATATCTTTGTAAAAGACTTTGAGAAAACTTACCATCTGCTTTCCTACCATCTACAGTTTTAGCCAGTTTCTTGGTTTATTTACTTGAAGCATTGTACAAACACCTTTGCCAGTCTAGGCCGGAATAACGAGACGACACAGTTTTAAGTTGGTTTTAACATGGGCCACGATTTATTGAATACAGGAAACGAATATTAACTGTAAGGATAACGATTTAACTCAAGGAGGACCTGTGAGGTAGCGCAAACCATTATGGCTGGGATGATTTTACATGGCCCCTTTGATAACAACACGTTGGCAGCCCTCTATGGGCTAGTGAGATTATTATTAATTAGTTCCCTATCTAAACCCTACTCTAATTTAATTGAGGACTGCCGGGACCTTGCAGATATTAATTAAACCATGGGGCCGTGACATAATCAATTTATAAGCGCTACCCGCCAAATCGTGACCAGGGTATTACGCACTCCACGCCAACAAGTGACTGATGGGATGGGCGAAAAAGCACTGCCATTCACGGCCAATTAGAATAGCAGTCAAAAATTCCCATCCGGCCCCGAAGCGACCAGCACAGCATCACCAGCACCATAAGTAAGTGGCGGGAGGGTGGGCAATTGCGATCCGGCCGGGCTGGGAGCTGGGAGCGCAATAACAGCTCGTGCTCCGCGCTCCCCTGCATAGGCGACGCAAACTGCGTAGCCTGACGCGCGCCCGGCCAGCCGGCAAAGACGCCCCGCCCCCGCACAGGGCGGAGGGGAGCCTCCATTGCCAGTCTAGGCCGGAATAATGAGACGACACAGTTTTAAGTTGGTTTTAACATGGGCCATGATTTATTGAATACAGGAAACGAATATTAACTGTAAGGATAACGATTTAACTCAAGGAGGACCTGTGAGGTAGCGCAAACCATTATGGCTGGGATGATTTTACATGGCCCCTTTGATAACAACACGTTGGCAGCCCTCTATGGGCTAGTGAGATTATTGTTAATTAGTTCCCTATCTAAAGCCTACTCTAATTTAATTGAGGACTGCCGGGACCTTGCAGATATTAATTAAACCATGGGGCCGTGACATAATCAATTTATAAGCGCTACCCACCACAAAGAGACGCACCGCAGTCTCTTACCCCAACCCGCCGAAAAGTTCGGCGCACAGGCCCTCCTTAATATCATGAAGAAACACATTGAGGCCCCTATCCGACAAATGTACGCCATCCGAACGATAAAGGCCAATATCTCGGGCCGAAATAGTAGGGTGCGAAATGACGTTACCCATCTCCGACTTGACCACCCGGGCAACTTCCCGATTAACGCCCTTCCGGGCTTTATGCATCTGCTGGGGAAGATGGTAAGGACCCCATTGTAATCGGGGTATAATCGCCGACCACAAAATGCGGGTATGAGGGCGATGTCGTTTGAAAACTCTCAGGTCATCAATGACCTTAAGAATCAAAGTTTTACCCTTTTCTTAGAAAGATCTTTGAAAATTAAAATAGAGTTTAGACCAGAACTATTTCTGTTAAATATAGTAGATATGAATATTTCTTATGATCAGAGATATGTACTTCATCATGTAATTGTTGCTGCAAGAATACTGTACGCGAAACTTTGGAAACAACCAATCACGCCAACAGAGAAGGATCTTCATGGAAAGATAAGAGAATGCATCGAAATTGATAAACTCTCTGGTTATTTAAAGGGAGACTACGACGAGATCTTTCGGGAAAGATGGCAAGAAGTAACAAATTTATTAGTATTGTGACAACATCTGGCAATTTTAGCAATATGTTTAATTACTATTTCTATTTTGCTTGATACACTCAATGTAAATCTTAAAAACTGTATCCCCCTCTTTCTTTCCTTTTTTTCTTTTTCCTCTTACCCATACTCCTTCCCTTTGTTCCCCTCTTAAAAATCCAATAAAAATTTATTAAAAAAAAAAGAATCAAAGTTTTACCCGACATGCGGGTCAAGTCGTTGCCACCGAGATGAATGATGACAATGGCAGGCGGAGGGTCAAGGGTGTCCGAAAGAGCCGTGGTCAAAAATGAATTCCAGGACATGCCCCGTCTTCCCCTCCAAACCAGCTCTGCCCACTGTCCCAGGCCGAGATCGCGGCCACGTCCGGATCGAACAGCATACTTTGCCGCCCAGTACACAAAACTATGGCCGTAGAAAACAACACGGGTGCGGAGCTCAACATCCAGACCTGAAACGAGAAAACAGAAAGACTGGACCGGTATTACCGGTCCATTAACGGGCGCACATATGCCTTAAAAGAATTCAACTTCCAACAGCCAATTCTCTGAATGCCAACGGAATCAATGCCAATGGCGGCTGCTGTCGAGGCCGCCCCAATCCGAAATGAATGGGTACCGAAATGCCACCCCTGGATACCAGCAAGCTGTAAGGCCCTGAAAGATACCCTCCAAAATTGATAACGGGTCAACGGCACCCCGTTCTCATGTTGAAATAAGTAACCCCGGTAATTGCCAATTTGCCGGGCGTACTGATGCAAGGCAACTATGGGGCAAATTTGTGGCCAAGAACACCTACAAAGATGTATCAAGGTGCCCCTGCCCCGCTGATCGGTTTTCGATTTACGCAAGCGGATTGCAACATGATCCGCCTCCAAGGCCAAATCGGTCCACATTAGGGCCGTCTCAGAGGTATCAGATTTAGAACCGGCCACCAGCTCACTGATACGCAGAGCAGCGAAGAAGGCGGTCAAGGCAGCAGCATGGAACAATGAAACTTCAAAACTATTAACACAAACTCGTGACCACGTCTCCGCGAGGCGACACAACATATTAGGTGAAATAGGTGTCCTGGTGTCCGGCATTTTGCCCCTCTCCCGCGACCATCCCTCGATCATTTTCGCAATCCTGAATTGACAGTCAGGAATAGCGAAACCTTGGGCCTTAGCGTAATAATACAATGCCGAGAACTTTCCCTGGATGGTCCGTGGCGCCAAACCTTGAGAATGCAAGTACACCGCAAACTGCACTAACTGGTCTGCAGTTGCCGGCCACATTTGCTGTATTCGTTCCAGGGTACAAAAACGGGCGTACTCCGCACAAGCAGCGGAATACGCCCGCCGTGTGCTGGGGGCTAAGGCCAGACTCATGGCCCGATTGGCCTCTACCCGCCAAGGCTCCATACCTCTGATGGGAGTTGATCTGGTTCCTTCCAAGCAGAGGGTGCTAACGCTCTGAACCGCTCCATCTGTTGGCGGGACAGAGCGTCAGCCAAATCATTATGTACCCCCGGGACATGGGAGGCGCAAAACACAATGTTAAATCTGAGACATCGCAAGGTAAGGGCCCTCACCAGACGCATAACACGCTTCGATTTAGAAGTCAAATTGTTAACCACATGAACGACCGCCAGGTTATCACACTGAAACCTGACGGCCGAATTAGCCCACGCATCTGCCCACAAATATACTGCTCCAACAATGGGAAATAATTCAAGGAATGTGAGATCGCGCGTCAAGCCACTGTGCTGCCATTCCCGGGGCCACTGCCCTGAACACCAACGGCCACGAAAAAACATGCCAAAACCGTGAGCCCCAGACGCATCCGTCTGAAGTTGAAATTTGGCACCGTCCAAGACCTCCCGGCGCCAAAAATAAACACCATTAAAGCTGGACAAAAAGTCTAGCCACAGAGCCAAATCATGCTTGATATCGGCCGAAATACAGCGCCTGTGATGCGGACTACGAAGTCCGGCAACACAATCACATAACCTACGCAAAAAAGGGCATCCGGGATCAACCACACGACAAGCGAAATTGAGATGCCCGATAAGTTGTTGCAACTCACGAAGGGTGGCCTTCGTGCGCGCCATCATTGCAGTGAGTCTGGACCGTAATTCCACCAATTTTGGGAGTGGTAAGCGGCAGGCCTGGTTAACGGTGTCTAGTTCAATCCCAAGAAACATCAGCACAGTGGCCGGTCCCTCCATTTTGTCTTCAGCCAAAGGGAGACCCAATTCCTGTGCAATAGTGTGAAATTTAGACATAAGAGCCGCGCACTGACCCATACCGGCAGCTCCTGCAAATAAAAAATCATCCAAATAATGGACCATGTGCGAATTATGTGCTCGCTGTCGGACCACCCATTCCAAAAAGGAGCTGAATCTCTCAAATGCAGAACAGGAGATGGAGCAACCGAATGGCATACATCTATCCATATAGTACAAACCCTCGAATGCAAAGCCTAACAGCTCGCAATCATCTGGGTGTACCGGAAGGAGTCGGAAGGCAGATTTGATATCGCACTTACCAATCTCAGCTCCGACGCTGCAGCTGCGGACCATACGCACTGCAGCGTCAAAGGATGTGTAATAAACAGTGGCAAATTCGCGCGGTATCCCATCATTCACGGAAGCCCCTTCAGGATAAGACAAATGGTGAATGAGGCGAAATTCACCAGGTGTCTTCTTGGGAACCACCCCCAATGGGGATACCCGAAAAAACGGAGTGGGAGGATGAGAATATGGGCCAGATACACGACCAGCAGCCAATTCCGTAGCAATCTTCTCCCGAACAATATGTTCCTTGCCTGATATAGATTTTAGATTCCGGGACATGTACGGAATCCGTTCCCCAACAAACGGGATGCGAAATCCGTGCCTAAATCCATCCAACAAGTAAGACGCCTCCCCCGAATCAGGGTAGCTACGAAGCCACGCCTGAAGGACTGCAACCTTAATCGGACTAGGTCCCTTTTGGAGGAGCGTTCGCGCCGGAAGGGCCGCGCTTTGATCCGGAATCCTTACCCCCTTCACTCCCCGGCTTACCCCGGGTGCAGGTAGACGCGGGATGGTTGGCACCGCAAGTAGAGCAGATGTGTTGAAACTTACATTGGCGCCGCCCGCAAGATCCCCGGCTGTTGTAATCAAAACAGACCAGCCGGGGTTGAACCGACTGACCCGCAACAGTGCGGGTATTGGATGAAGTGCCAGCGCGGAAAACTGGGTGACCACTGTCGAATCGCTCGTTAGCCCTTGCACTCATTGCCCTGAGCCACAAATAATTATGAGGGCGATCCCAGCGTAAGCTAAGATCCTTGGCTATCCGGCGGCGGAAGCCTTCATCGTAAATAAGCCAAGCCATATTCAGAAAATCACTGCGGACTCGTATAATCAAGTCCAAATAATGCCATAATGCCGACCCCTTTTCTGGATGAGCCTGGGAGTATATCCCAGCAAAGATGACAAACGCATTAAGCCAGTTATTCCATGAGCGGTCCGGTTGACGTTTCCGTATCCGCTCCTTCTCTTTCTCATCCAGATGCTCCAAGTCCTTGGGATCAATCTCGCGATTAAGCAAATCGAAAATTTCGACATACTTGCCCGCAGTAATTCTAGCCACCATAGACTCGGACAAATGATCGCCTAATGGCAGTGATTCATCACCCTCCGGGAGGTCGAGATTACCGGACGGAGTTGATGAATTCTCCGAAGACTGGGGCTGCGCGAGGGGGGCAGACCCCACCAGAAGCACCCCAGGAGGCACTCCCTCCCCCGGGCTGGACAGACCGGAAGGTAATGTGTCAGTTTGAGCAGCCGCGTCGGTGAGCCGGTGGGTGGCTAGGACAGTACCCTGCCCGAAACTCAGCAGCGGAGCGCGCCCGGGGAGAGGAACCTCCTCCAAAGCCTGTAATTCACGCGTCACTGCCGGCCAGGGCCAAGTGACTGGACCAGTAATACAACGAGAAGCAATGCTGCACTCACCCCGCCCAGGATGTGGCATCGTCAATGGGACAGAACTACTCGGAGATGATGCTGAGAGTGACAGGTCCAGCGCCTGTGGCACGCCTTCCTCGGGCCCCTCGGTAGCCGTACCCTCGGGAACGACACTAGGTAAGGTGCCGTCCATGGGAATCGCTTGTTGTGGTGCCGACACGGCCGCCGACCTGTGGGAAACATCCGAGGCAGCCTGACAGGAGGAACCAGCCATCGCCGCCTCGAGCGCAGAAATGCGAGTCATCATAAGGTCACCTAACATCTGCAGACCCGCCTTGCTACGGGCCTTAGCATCCCTGGGGCGAGGACCACCCCCGTAAGAAGAGGCCATCCCCTTCTGCGTAGCATGGTCTCGTTCCAGGCGAGACAATTTCTGCCACGCCGCCGCAAACTGCGGCCATTCATCATCATCCGAAGATGAAACCTCAGGATCAGGTCAAGCGGGCGGGCGCTTAGGCGCAGGTGCTTTGCCCTTGCCCTTACCTGGGGCCTTTTTTGGAGGCATAGCTGAATACAAGGAGACACGGGCAGCAGGCCAACAACAGCCAGGTGGCCCAAATAATTAGACAACAAGGTGCCCTGGTCAATAAAGACACCAGAACTGGGCGGCCAGATCAATAGCTCCACACCGAGCTGAAGATGGCAACGGATGAAATCCGAGACCAGGCCAGAGAAGAACGACAAACAAAATGGCTGCCGTGCGGCCTACAAGCCACCTACAAGGATGATGGCCCCCAAGCAATCAAATGACTCAGCCCACCGCAAACAGGAGAGATGATAAGTAAACCCTGCTCGGATGGACCGCTGGCCGGACAATAATCAGGTGGATGGCAACAGATTTTTAAATTGGGCAGTAAACCACAATTACAAAATGGCCGCCCTATCTACCAAACCACCACTGGGTCCAGGCTTAACCAACTACAGAAAGCAACTCGCTCCCAGCCAGGCCCAACCACTCGCTATAAGCGGCGGGAGGCCCAAAGACCTCCAGCAGGGACCACCCACCCCAGATGATTTATTGCCCGGCTGCTAGTGGCACAATATCCAGTGAAGGCACCACTAGCATGGGCCAGCCCCAATGCAATCCCCCCAAACCAACCCCCCATGACCAGTTGAAGCCCACCCCCCCACCCTCGGGTCAGCCAGCCAACTCGCTGGAGCTGCGCCGCCGACCCAACCCTCCCTCCCCACCCTCAGACCGGTCGAGAAGAATTAAAAGGGAGGATGGCTGCCTGTCAGTTATTCCTCCCGGCGGCGCAGCAGCAACCGGTCCGCCAGAAGAAACCCGGCCGATCGGGGAAGAGATACTGCTGCCGCCGGTCAGATGTTCTTCCCGGCGGCGCAGCAGCAGCCGAAGAGTCAAGCGGGAGCTCCGGGAGCCGGTAAGGCTTGACACGGAGGTCCCGCAATTGCGATCTGGCCGGGCTGGGAGCTGGGAGCGCAATAACAGCTCGTGCTCCGCGCTCCCCTGCGTAGGCGACGCAAACTGCGTAGCCTGACGCGCGCCCGGCCAGCCGGCAAAGACGCCCCGCCCCCGCACAGGGCGGAGGGGAGCCTCCATTGCTTCTGTTTGTTCCAATTCATTAATACAACCTATTGAATAACAATGTTAAATATATTGGCTAAAACAGTGGAGGGATAGCTAAAAATGTTGAGGAAGCGATAATAAGAATTTTTTTTGCCTCATATACTGGAGAACTGCTACCTTTTACAGCAGGCAACATTTTAGTGTAGAAGGGCTCCTGTGGGGTGCTCTTTGGTGGTGGCAAGGGACAATCACTGGGTTGGTAATGTGGATGAAGTAGTGGAGCATTACTAACAATCTGGGGTATCAGTTAATTATAAGATCCTGTGAGAATTGTGTAATATGTGGTACATATTGTCTGATGCAACTGTACTCATGGTGAAGGCCTGTGGGATGGGAACATAAAGCCCACATTTTGTCTGTTGCCAGTGTATCCATAGGATTTTAAATTACTGGGGGTTGTGCTTGAAGGGAATTACTACAGATATTTGTTCAATTTTACTGCCTTCTCTTTAATTTTTTCCTTATCTTTTCCTTGCTGATGGTTTTATTTTATTTTATTTATTTATTTATTTATTGCATTTATACCCCGCTTATCTACAATGTGTACTCTAAGCGGCTTACAGGCTGCGATAGCCACACAAATTACAATGGTGCACAGACAGGACGGGTGATAGTAACACTAAACAAAAGTTAAAACCTTATGGCACCTCAATAACTAAACAGTGGTAAATAAAAACAGGTAGCGATGGCGGGGAAAAAAACTTAGTTAAGAACCGCCAAAGGCCTCCCGGAAAAGATAGGTCTTTAACGCCTTCCGGAAGGCCAGCAGGGACTCTACAGAGCGCACTTCACTGGGGATGGAGTTCCAGAGGCTGGGGGCCACCACTGAGAAAGCCCGGTCCGAGTACTCGTCCTCCGGGCTTCACGAGGAGTGGTGACCCGAAGCAAGTGCGCTCGCGCCTGCCGAACGGGACGGGCCGAGGTTGATCGCTGAGCGATACGCTCTGCCAGGTAGTCCAGTCCCAAGCCATGGAGGGTTTTATAAACTAAAACCAAGACCTTGAATCTAATCCGGGCTGCAACGGGCAACCAGTGCAGACGGGCCAGGACTGGGGTGATGTGGTCATAGCGACGCACACCAGCCACCAGCCTGGCCGCTGCGTTCTGTACCCGCTGCAGACACCAGAGAAGAGTCAAGGGCAACCCCATGTAGAGGGCGTTACAGTAGTCCAGCCTCGAGATCACCAGAGCTTGGACCACTGTTCTCAGAGAGCTCGCGTCGAGGTACGGGCGGATCTGGGTGATCTGACGGAGATGGTAATATGCGGACCTGGTCACCGACGCCACCTGGGACTCCATGGTGAGCGCCGGGTCCAGGAACACACCCAGATTCCGCACCCTATCCGCGAGCTGCAGGGAAACTCCCCCCAGACAGGGGAGAGGGCCACCGTACCCCGATGGCGAGCTCCCGAAGAACATAACCTCCATCTTCTCGGGGTTGAGCTTAAGCCTGTTCACCCTGGTCCAAGCCAGTACGGCCTCCAGGCACCCGTCGAGGACCCCCACAGCTTCCACAGCACAGGTGGTAAAGGAGAGATAGAGCTGAGTGTCATTAGCGTACTGATGACAGCAGACTCCAAAACTCCTGATGACCCCCACCAACGGCCTTACGTAGATGTTAAACAGCATGGGGGACAGAGACAACCCCTGTGGAACCCTACAAGGGAGAATCCAAGGAGCCAATAACTCCCCCCATGCTGCACGTACTGTGGGCGGCCCTCCAGGAAGGAACGGAGCCAACTGCGATCAGTGCCTCCGATTCCGACCTCAGAGAGCCGGTCCAACAGGATACCGTGGTCGACGGTATCAAAGGCCGCTGACAGATCCAGGAGGACCAACAGGGTAGAGCAACCCCTGTCGGCCGCCTGGAGAAGGTCATCTTGCAGGGCGACCAAAGCTGTTTTGGTACCCCGGCGGGGCCTGAACCCGGACTGGCATGGATCGAGGCACTGCCGATCCTCCAGGTATGACTGCAGCCGGACCGCCGCCACCCTCTTGATCATCTTGCCCATAAATGGGACGTTGGCAATTGGGCGATAATTTGTTAGATCGTCCAATGCCAGGCCAGTTTTTTTCAGAATGGGCTTTACCACCGTCTCCTTCAGACGAGAGGGAAAAAAACCCTCGCTGAAGGAGGCGGTGGCAATGGCAGAAGCCCATTCGGCCATAGTCCCTCTGGCCGCTCTGATTAGCCAGGCAGGGCAAGGTTCAAAAGGGGTGGAGGTAAGCCGGCAATGCGCCATAGCACCGGAGACCTCGACAGCAGAAACAGGGCCAAGCGCTTCCAACCGAGGCGATGAAGGCGGACCAGCAACTGGAGATGGCGGGTCAGGACCACTGCAACCGGAGTCAAAGCTGGCACGGATGGCCTCTATTTTAGTTCGAAAGAAGGCTGCAAATTGCTCACTACTGAACTCAGTAGGAGGAGGCCTAGCCAGACTAGGATTGCTGAGGTCCCGAACCACCCAGAAAAGCCCCGCCTGGCGGTTCGAGGCCTCAGCAATTCTCAGGGAGGTGAAAGATGTTCTGGCCTCCCTGATCGCGTTGGTATAGCGACTAGACTGGGCATCAATGGCAGCCTTACTGAACGCCGTCCGGATTTTCCTCCAGCTGCACTCTAACCTCCTCCTCTCCTGCTTCATTGCCCTAAGCTCCCCCGTGAACCATGGAGAGGGCCGGGCTCGGCAACGGAGGAGGCGCTTGGGGGCGATCCGGTCTATGGTGTGGATAGCTGTTTCATGCCAAAGATTAGCCACATCCTCGGCTGGAACGCCAGTCATACCACCAGGTAATCCCCCGAAGAGCTCACCGAACCGCTGGGGGTCCATGAGCCTCCGGGGGCGGGCCAAAACAGCGGGCCAATGGTCCCCGCGGCGAGGGGCCTGAATCGCCAGGGAGAAAGAGAGCAGGTGATGGTCTGTCCATGACACAGGAAGGGAGACAAAGTTCCCCACCTCCAGACACGAATCCCCCGACATGGAGGTAAACACCAGATCCAGGGTGTGACCGGATCTGTGGGTGGGGCATAAAACATGCTGGGACAGACCCATGGACAGAGCTACACCAGAAAGTTCACTATCCGCATGCACGTTGAGATCTCCTGCAACCAATAGGCGCGGGGATCTCAACAGGGCAGCGGCGGTGAACTCTGTGAGCTCCGGAAGGGACTGTGCAGGATTGCGGGGAGCTCGGTAGCTCAGCACAATGCGAAATCTGTCCCGCTGTCCGACCAACAGATGAAGGAATTCTAACCGCTGGCTAACCAATGCCGAGGCCCTGCTAACGCGTAAAGAGTCCCTGTAAACGATGGCAGCTCCCCCCCTTTTGACCTCCCAACCTTCCCACTCCGTCTACCAAGTACCCAGGCGGACACAGGAGAGAGAGGGAAGCCCCCCCTCCGTGCCCACCCAGGTCTCGGTGATGAATGCCAGGTCGGGCTTCTCATCCACGATGGTATCATAGATGATAGGAATCTTGTTGTGAACCGACCTGGCATTCATCAGGATACAGGCAAGGTTGGGGGCGCTGGTGGAATGACTCCCGGGCACGTGGCAGAGAGCCGAGGGGTCAGAACGAGGGACAGACAGATGATATTTTCTTTATGATGTGTTGTGTTTGAGAATTTCAGCTAACTTTCAGAGTGGGCACTCAGTGTTTGTAACCCAGGTAGTCCATTATTTGGACTTTCTCATTTGTGGTCACTGAGGTGCTGCTTACTGCATGTACCTCATGAAAGTTTTCTAGGGCTTGACTAGGAATTTGGGACTTCCCTTGGGAGAAGAAAGTATTGAGGGGCCAAGCTCAGTGTTCACATACTTGGGGGTGGAGGTAGTCACAATCCAGCAGCGTAGCAGGCTTCCAGAGGACAATAGTGCTTAAGGACACTGTTGTGTAATGTGAAAGTTTCCTTGGAACTCCAAGAGGTGGTTGGGCACTTTGCCTGCAAGGTCACTGCACCAGGTAGGGCATTTCTGAGGAGGCTGTAGCACGGCCGGAACCCAGAAGTAATAAATAAAATAAAATAAAATAAAATAAAATAAAGGAGTACCGACCTGGCCCCAGGTGGTCTAAATAAATAAATGAATGAAAATAAAAGACGTGCCCACCTGGCCCCAGTGGCTGTGCGGTGGGCACTTGAAAAAAACAAACAAACAAAAAAGAGGCACTGGCCCCAAGCCCCTGCTGCAGGGGCCAGGATCCGCCACTGCCACCACCGGTAAGAATCCAAACCGGTTCGAGTTTGTACAATTTTTTTTTAAATTCATATGAACCCGAGCCTGAACCAAACCAAGGGTGGGCCCTAACCAGATGAACCCAAACCATGGGTTTTCTGGTTCATGCCCACCTCTAATGAGAAGATCCAAAAGGACATTTCAGCCTTCCTTCAAATGAATCAGTACCTGTGATGTACATATACATGTCAAGGTGCCTATAAGTGGGGAACGTATAAAAGTCTTTGACATTTGGGCAGTGGAGGATGTTAATTTTCATACTTCAACCTACACATAACCAACTGACAAAAAGTTCACATTTTCTTTATGACATCTCTCATTCTATATCTGTAAAATGCAATTTACCTTATGAACAGCTTTTAGGGGGAAAGAGGAATTGTTCACCTGGTTCTTGTTTAAACAAACTCTGTGTCTTCACAGAGTTACAGAGTCAGGAAAAAAATCGACTCGGGGGGATATCATTTTTTTAAAATATGGCCAAAACCAACACCCAATTTTTCTGTAATGTGACTTAGAATGCAGTTGCAAATCTTCACAAATAACTGGCACTTTGTCCAGGGACAGTTGATTTTACATTTTGTTTATACCTAGATATATGTCCTGGAGTTATTTTCAGTTGGGTGCATAAAAACACGGGGGAAATTAGTCAAATACAGATCAGGTGTATTCTAAATATATTAAAAATACCAGTTAATTGTGAATAAAGTAGATGATAAAACCTGTGATGTTCAGCACGTTATCTATCTATCTATCTATCTATCTATCTATCTATCTATCTATCTATCTATCTATCTCTGTCTGTCTGTCTGACTGACTGACTGTCTGTCTGTCTGTCTGACTGTCTGTCTGTCTGTCTGACTGTCTGTCTGTCTGTCTGACTGTCTGTCTGTCAGACGGCCAGTCGGTCGGTCGGGTAATAGATTGGTCGGTTGGTCGGTACGTAGGTCAGTCATTCTAGGTTTCATTTAAATTAATAGGTCTACTCTAGGCATAACTCAGGCTAATGCCCATACTAGAATTTAACCTAACAGAACACAGCAGAACTGACTTTTAAGAAGAGCAGATGTGTGGGAATCTAAATACATAGAAGTATGCTGTAAATCAAACACAAGCAATATTTTATTAGGAAATGTTACAGAGCCATGGTCATTGGTGTTGGGCACTGAAAACAGATTGTCATGTCAACCCATCATAAAAAGCAACCATTAAAACTAAAGAACCAAGATGAAAAGTAAAGACCTGTCTGTGACACTAATAGCTTAGAGTGTATGTGGATATTATTTTGTTTTTGTTGTGTGCCATCAAATCAGAACTGCCTTATTGTAATCCTGGGTACATTAGTTATTTGGGGAGTGAATTTGCCAGTTCCTGTTCACTCCAATGAGTTTCTATGGAACAGCCAGGGAATTGAACCCAAGTCTCCTATATCTTACTCCATTACTTAATCCACTACACCACACTGGGTATCTTGGTCTTATTTAGGGAAGTGGAAAAATCTTTGGAGTCAGGACCCCCAGTGGAAGTATCCCAAAACAATTGTTGGTAATGATGGGAGTTTGGTGGTTTGATGAATAAAACACATGAAAGAAGCTTTTCCTTTTGTTCTTATAGTCTTCCAATGCTGTCCAAAAAAGAACCTCTCAAATCAGAATAATTCAGTTGAACAAATGAAAGGAATTCCAAAATAGCTGTTGTGAGTTTTTGGGCTGTTTTGCTGTGTTCTGCAAGTTTTTCATCCTGACGTTTCTCCAGACTCTGTAGCTGGCATCTTCAGAGGGCAAGGAGCTCAGGAACAAATGACATCCAAAATCTTGAATGTCATTTGAATTTCCTCTTTCAGATTAACTTCCTTTGACATGTATGTGAAACTGCCTTGATGGTTTATGTGGCCAGCAGCATTTCGTCTTGCATGTCCAAGGTTATTCATGTCATCAGAGATAATTTTTTTGTTGGTGTGGGTTGGCATTGTACACTAGCAACAGCTTATTATGATAACTGATAATGATGATGATGATGATGATGATGATGATGATGACGATGATGACGACGACGACAACGATGACAATGACAATGATGCATTACCAACCACTTCATAGGTCTGATGGTGATTATAATTATTTTTTCTTGCCATTTGTACTGTTTTCTGCTCATCAGTCAATGAAGAAAATGAGAAGTATGAGAATGATGTGATGAAAAAAATGTGAATTTTAAAATAGTGTTAGCAATTGCATAAATCTGATACTTGATTTTTCTTTCTTAGGTAGTGTTGTTGTCACCTGTTTTTATAGTAAGAAATTGTCAGTGGTGTTGTCCCTCCCTTTAGGTCTTTATTTGGTATAGTGAAAGAAAAACGAATGAGGAAAAACAAAATGAAAGAATCTGAAAGACCCTGTCCCTTGCATGTTTAACAAAAGGACAGGTACTGCAATGACCAGAAAAAAATGAGGCACACCTCTTTCCAAGAACCTGAAACAAATGACATCTGAAAGTTTGCCTTATGCATATCCTTAATGATAGGAAGGAGGATATTGTCCATGTTCTAAATCTCTAATAAAGTATAAATATTATTCACCTTGGTCTTCAGTGATGGTTCAGTTGGTTCTCTTTTGGGCCCACCCTCGGTTCGGTTTGGGTGAGGGTTTGTATGAATTTAAAAAGACATTGTATGAACCTGAACTGAACCGAACTGGGCCGGACAGAGGTAGACTGTCCCACTGCCACCTCAGGAGGCCTAGCCGTGGCTGGACCAGGCAGCGGTAGACCATCCCACCACCACCTCTGGAGGCCCAGCAGTGGCTGGGCTGGTGGCGGTAGACTGTCCCACCACTGCTTTGTTTTTTAGTGCCAACCATGTGGCCCCGGGTCAGCACTTTTTTTCTAGTCCCTGACATTTTTTTAGTTTCTTTATAGTTACCCCTCAAAGTCTCAGTCTTCTGATTTCTTGTTTTCACACACACACACACACACACACACACACACACACACACACACACACACACACACACACACACACACACACACACACACTTTAGACTGATAATTCAACTATAGTAAATAGATAACAATCTAAATTACATACTTCATTATCCATAATGAGCTTATGCAATTCTTCTGTAAAAATAGCTTTTTGTTTTCTTAAAATTCAGCAGCATTCCTACTGCTTTTTAGTATTTTGTAAATCTAATTATGGTGAAAGAATGAATGTGAAAGAAGAACAAACAAAAGAAGAACAAACCAATGTTATATAGTGAAACAATGCCTCTGCCTGTGTGACATACATAAGAGCAGCTGTGGAAATAAAGCACTTTGTCCCCCCAGTCCCGAAATAAGGAGTCCACACAGATAATTGGGTTTTAAATCGGGCCACAACTTTATTAATAACTTTATGCACTTTATTATTAATTGTACTGAAGCTGTAACTAAATAGTTGTAGCCGAGGGATGGGCCTCCCGTAGTGCAACTTATATTTTAGCCTACAGATGTTGTTTTAGTGTGACGCCATGTTGTGACCCAGTACGGGGGTGCTGTTCAAAGGAAGCAGCCCTCCCAGCCAAAACTAGGTCAGCATATTACTTAGGGCAGCCGTACGAGCTCAGTGACTTTATAGTCTTTTAATTTACTTTCATTCTGTGGGGTTTACCTATAGGATGTTATTATATTTGATATTCTCTATTGTACAGCTGCCCTGCTCCCTGTCCAAGGTGCATTTTCAGTTTTGACGTCACAGTCTTGGCCCCATTTTAGTTGCACTACCCGCCAAGCAAACTCGGTGGCCCTGCCTAACAGGTCCATGAGAATGGAATGGGCGAAAACACACTGGCACCCGGCAGCCAATCTTGGTACCAGTCAAAAATTCCCATTCGGCCCTGAAGCGACCAGATTATCTCATTCTCATGACCTCTAAGGGCGGGAGGGTGGGGTGCAGCTTGACGCGAAAGAGGAGGGTTGGAGCGTGGGCTTCCCTTTTAAGGGCTTTGATCCCCGCACGGCCCGGGGATCACGTGCTCTCCTCTTTCGCGCCGAAACTACGGCGGCCAGGGAGACAAAGCGGCCCCAAGCCGGGACAAGCCCGGCAGGAGCCTACATTGTCCCCCCAGTCCCGAAATAAGGAGTCCACACAGATAATTGGGTTTTAAATCGGGCCACAACTTTATTAATAACTTTATGCACTTTATTATTAATTGTACTGAAGCTGTAACTAAATAGTTGTAGCCGAGGGATGGGCCTCCCGTAGTGCAACTTATATTTTAGCCTACAGATGTTGTTTTTTTAGTGTGACGCCATGTTGTGACCCAGCACGGGGTGCTGTTCAAAGGAAGCAGCCCTCCCAGCCAAAACTAGGTCAGCATATTACTTGGGGCAGCCGTAAGCTCAGTGACTTTATGGTCTTTTAATTTACTTTCATTCTGTGGGGTTTACCTATAGGATGTTATTATATTTGATATTCTCTATTGCACAGCTGCCCTGCTCCCTGTCCAAGGTGCATTTTCAGTTTTGACGTCACAGTCTTGGCCCCATTTTAGTTGCACTACCCGCCACGGCAAAGGAGCTGCTACACATGCTCCTTGCCCGCCACCAAGCCATCTAGCATGGCACAAGGCCCATCCCAAATTCAGCTAAAGGATATCCAAGCCAGCTTGCTTCCGATGACCCCATCGCTCCTAAAGAGCTTAGGTTGTGAAAATTGTATGTCCGGGTAAATAATCACAGAGCCGAGGCCCTGGCGCATAGCAGTAGCAATTTCTCGATTCAAACATCGTATGTCCCGATCCACCATCACTGGGATACGGGCACCCAGCCACACCCGCTGTGGCAACATCACTGACCAGACCCACTTGGGTACAAGGGAGTTGGGCCTTAAAGGCCTGCAGATCACTAATGATCATCAGAATTAAATCCTCTCCCTTAGCTCTGGTCAGGCATACAAGCGGAACAGCAATTGGGATGTCAGAAGAGCAACAGGATGCAACCGTAAAGAAGCTATCCCAGCTCATTCTGCGCTTTCCTCTCCAGTCAAGGAGGACAAATGGACAGCCATCGAGGCACCAGATGCGCAACGGGATGCCACTGTAAGGAAGCTATCCCAGCTCATTCTGCGCTTTCCTCTCCAGTCCCGGAGGACAAGCTGAACAGCCCTCGAGGCGTTGAAGGCACAACAGGATGCAACCATGGGGAAGCTATCCCAGCTCATTCTGCGCTTTCCTCTCCCGTCCAGGAAGACAAGCGGAACAGCCCTCGAGGCTTTGAAGGCACAAGGGGATGCAACCATGGGAAAGCTATCCCCGCTCATTCTGCGCTTTCATCTCCAGGCCAGGTAGACAAGTGGAACAGCAATCAAGGCTTCAGAAGTGCAGCGGGATGCAACCATAGATGAGCTGTCCCAGCTCATTCTGCACTTTCCTCTCCAGTCCACCTGGACACGGTTCTGAGCTGAGGACCCCAAGCAGAGGGTCAAGCATCTTTTGCAGCCCAAAATATATAGCTGTTGCCACAACCAAGGACCCGATTCTTGCTGCACTGACCTGTAGAAACACAACTCGTTAGTGAGACCACAGCCCCCTTTAACCGCATATAACAATAATACTAGATTGACCCCAGTACAGGGCCTTCCACTATGCTTGCCAGATATAACTGGTGGCCTACACTGATGAGGCTGAACGATATCTGGGTGATCCTTCCCATATCTGATTTACAGTAGATGGACTCACATTCAAGATGGAGGAATGCCTGCTGTAATTGTTTGGCACTTTTAAGTTTAAAACTGCAGACTTAAACTTTCAAGCTGGTTCGTCAGTCCTCTAGCACGTCCCCATGTACAGGCCACAGCATCACTGCCAAATGTGAGGACAGAGGAAATTGAATCCTCTTGCAGAACTACTCCCCCACATAGAGGTTGCACCATTGGTAGCTATAATTGTGCCCAGGTGGGAATTATTCCTCAAAGCTAAGCAAGGAAGTTCTGCATGTATTTCACAAATAGTCACATCATGAATTGCACAGTGCAACTGTGAAATCAATGGTACAATGTGCACTGTCTGGACATGATATCTTGCCACCTCTCACAGGCATAATGTTGAGTTATTCAAACAGCATTACAGCTTATGTCATTTGCAGAGCCTAGAGCTCTGCTGGTGAGGCTGGCTTGGCCATTGTGCAAGAAGTTTCTGGCTAATATAATACTACCAATATTTAGTAAGCTTTCCTTGACCATTAAGAGCTAGATGGAAAGCTAGCTGTGCCTAGTCGAAATTCATTTAGTTCCATCATTTAGAGAGCGTTTGGGTAATTTTTGATGGCAACACATTGCTGATCCTCTGACAAAGGGACCCTTAAACAAATTGATGCTGTTTCTGCAATGTCCTCAAGAGAGAACAATGTTGAACTTGTTGTAATGTGCATACTGCACTAGATCGATTATGAGCCAGATGACAGGGGACAAGTTTGATTGATAATTCTAATGACAAGCAGGGGGCTCAGGCTAGCTTGAATAGCGAGAATTTTATATCTGAGTGAGTAATCACAGAGCCCCCCGCGCATAGCAATACCAATTTCTCGATTCACACATTGCTTGTCCCGATCCACCTTCAGTGGGATACGGGCGCCCAGCCACACCAGCTGTGGCAACATCACTGACCAGACCCACATGGGTACAAGGGAGTTGGGCCTTAAAGGCCTGCGGATCTCAATGACCCTCAGAATTAAATCCTCTCCCTTAGCTCTGGTCAGGCGTACAAGGAAAACTGCCATCAGGGCGCCAACGGCGCAACGGGATGCAACCGTAGAGAAGCCATCCGAGCTCATCATGCACTTTCCTCTCCAGTCAAGGAGGGCAAATGGAACAGCCATCGAGTCTTCAGAGACGCAACGGGGTGCAGCCGCAGGAAAGCTAACCCAGCGTATTCTGCACTTTCCTCTCAAGTCCAGGTGCACAAGTGGAACAGCCATCAAGGCTTCAGAGGTGGAATGGGATGCAACCCTGAAGAAGCTATCCCAGCGCATTCAGCGCTTTCCTCTCCAGTCCAGATGTACAATCGAAGCAGCAATCAAGGCATTAGAGGTGCAACGGGATGCCACCGTAGAGAGGCTATCCCGGCTCATTCCGTGCCTTCCTCCAGTCCATCTGGACACAGTTGCTAAGCCCAAGATAAGGACCCCCAGCGGGGTATCAAGCATAATTTGCTGCTGAAAATATTTCGCTGTGGCCGCAAATCACGACCTGAAGGCGGTCTGTGCTGCACTGACCTTATCCTGGTTCACCCTTCACAGGGGCAATATATATATATATTCAGAGATACAGGATATTGATGTTCAGCAATAGTTGCTTCAGATTCCTCTATGCCAACGATGGGCAAAGTTCCTGCTCAGTGATAAATTCAAAACATTTTGTTTGCATTTCTTTTTGGGTTATTTTGAGTAATCTATTCCCAAAATATTTGCATTTGGTTTATGAAAATCTCATAGACTGCCATATCTCATAAGAAGATTTATAACAGGAGAACCGTGCGACAAAATTAAGAGAGTTGAAAACTAGATAATAATTACATTCCAGTTTGCACCTATAGCATGAGGCGACAGTGGCCTCCTAATGTGTAGTCAGAAGTCTGAAGTAGTGGTAGGTGTGCACATATAGGTGCCACTCAGAAGTGAAAATTCCCCAGCATACGTGCTGGACTGCTTCATACACAGAGCACCAACCGAACATGTTCAAACAGAAGGATATAGGGGAACTGGAAAAGGTGCAAAGGAAATCAAGTAAAGTACTTACTGGACTGGAGCACCTACCTTATGAGGAAAGACTCAAACATTTGGGGCTCCTTAGTCTGGAAAAAAGGCACCTGGGGAGTATGATTGAGACATACAGAACAATGCCAGGCATTAGTAAAGTTTATGGAGGTGCCTTCTTCTTCCTCTCACAAAATACCAGCACTAAGGGACATATGCTCAATTGAGGGCTGGGAGAGTAAGAACAGACAAAAGAAAATATTTCACCCGGCACATTGTCTGTCTGTGGAACTCCCTGCCACAGGGGGTGGTGATGGCATTTGGCCTGAATGCCTTCAAGAGGGGGATTGGCCAGATTCCCGGAGCAAAAGTCTGTCACAGATTACAACTCAAGGTGGAGCTGTGTAATCTCTGGGTTTATAACCAAGTACTTCAAGGGCCAGCTGCAGCGGAGTGGTATCAGGAAACATAGATCCAATCTCATGTGCTCCCAGACACATCTGGTGGGGCCACTGTGATATAGGACGCTGGACTATAGACCTTCGGCCTGATCCAGCATGGCTCTTCATATGTTCTTAGGTATGAACCAATAACGCGGTGCCTTAAATACCAGGTTTACTGATGAGGATCCTCCCTTTTGGTCACGGGATAAGCAATCCCCTATGCCCATTCTATCCCCTTGCAGGAGACAGATAACCAGTCTCGTGTGCTCCCATAGGGACATGGTGGGGCCACTGTGAGATACAGGGAGCTAGACTAGATAGGACCTTGGTAATGATCCAGCATGGCTCTTCTTATGTTCATATGACCCCTAACGGGTCGTCAAGTGCCCAAATGGCAGAAACGCATATGCCAGAAATTGTGAACCAATAACACAGTGCATTAAATGCAAGGGCGAAGGCCCAGTTTACTGATAGGGATCACCCCCTTTGGCCAAAGGATGTGCAATCCATGTTTAGTGTGGAGTAGAGCAGGATAGGTGGCACCACGCTGAATCCACCAGACCCAGGACGGGTAGCTACCTCCCTGGCCTAAAGACAAAGAAATCTAGAAGCCCACACCCACCCGAGAAGGGGGGTTATATTTTATATTAGTTATTTATATATTATATTAGTTATTTATATTTCTTTAATTATATAATTATAATTATAGTTATAATAATAATTATTAATAGTTGTATTAATATGTTTTTAATCATTTTATTATTTATTTATTTAATTTTATTTTATTTTATTTTATTTTATTTTATAAAAGAAAAAATACGGAACCACACAAGCCCTGCTAGCAAGCAGGGCCCAGAGGGCGCTCTAAGGCCCCTAAGGCCCGAGCGAGGCACCGACGCAAGGCAGGGATCGAGTGGAGCTCCTCGCTAAGGGAACAGGGCTGCCGCACACAAAGCGGACAAGCGAGCGCACACCCACTATCCCTCGCTGCCGGCGCCGAAGACAAGCAGGGCGCGACGGGCGCCCAAGGAGCCCAAAGGCCCGAGCAAGGCCCCTAAGCGGGGCCAGGGAAACGGACAGCCGCCGCCGGGCAAGGCTCGACCCCACACGGGCGAGCACACCCAACAAAGGACCGGCAAGGAGCCAGGGCAGCCACCGGGCTTGCGTGGGCGTGCTTGCGAAGCAGCCGTGCGTGAGCTGGAAAGGGGAGAGTGGGCGGTTGCCTCGCTATCCCGGCGGACGCCTGCAGTCAGCCCCGGCCCCAGCCCCGAACGGCTGCCAGTGAGTGTGTGCATCTTCTCTCTCTCTGTACGTTAAAGCACAGGGACCCCGTCTACCACCACCCGCTGAGGTAAGTCAGCTGGGGGCTGTGCTCTGACTAGGGAGGAAGGTGACGTTTTAGTGGGGGAAATCTACCCTGTTTAGGGGACTACCGTCCCAAGTTGGGTGCCCTCCCCCTTCCCAGTTTATCACCCAGGGCTCGGCTGGAGCACGAGCCCCGCAGGCCTTCCTCTTTGCCGGATAGCACTCCGGCGTCCTCCTGGCTCGGTGCAGCTCGACGCGAAAGAGGAGGGTTGGAGCGTGGGCTTCCCTTTTAAGGGCTTTGATCCCTGCACGGCCCGGGGATCACGTGCTCTCCTCTTTCGCGCCGAAACTACGGCGGCCAGGGAGACAAAGCGGCCCCAAGCCGGGACAAGCCCGGCAGGAGCCTACATTACCTCCGTATGAGAGAAGCTGAGAAATATTATGTGGCAGTCTGGCAGAATATGGCCACACTTGCTGACTTTGGGGCTGGGCAAGTAAAGTGTAAGTAAAATACTACTTACAAAGCCAGCTTCATTTTTAAATAATTGTGAACATTCTAGTTTATTTCTTCCAGTCCAATCCTTAAACCTTATTCTCTTTAGAGTTAGACTACAAACTCACAACTATAAACACAGCACAGGTCTAATAAAGGGATATTTTCCACAGTGTTCGATCTTGGCACCTCCATTATCTGAAGAAATAATATTTTTATTGAATCTATATCCAATTGTAACTACATGGGAAATTGCTCTTGGAATAGAACTTTCTGACAAATGGAAGTTTTAGCCCCACTGCAAGCTAATTTATCACTGAAATTGGAGGATTTAGAGGTTTTCAAATATCTAGACAGTAATGAATTCTCTCTGGTGGCATTAGTATCGAAGATGAGAGGTATATATTTAATATTTGACTACTGACAGTGAAGAGGTGGAATCAAGAGAACTGATTAGTCACACAATCTTCAAAAATTTTACAGGTGGATACAAAATAATGCTCATCTCTTGAACTATGAAGCAGAAAAGCTTTCGGAATGCTGAAGACTTCATAAATATAGGAAACTTCCAGTAAAACCTCTTCAGTTTGACATCCTACAGATACCTTACATCTGGATCATGAAGTACAAAAAGACAGATTTGATTGCTACTTCCTTTGCACATTATCTGTGTTAAGTTGAGAAGACTACGATAGAACTACTTCACAGAGATTAGGAAATAGGAAGACTTTTTAAAAATGAAAATATCTCTATTTTTATATTAAACCCAAATGACATTTGACAATCTCATTCAACAGGTAAATCATCATATTTCAGGTTTTATATACTATATACAGTGGCACCTTGTATAATGTAATTAATTCGTTCCAAATGAAATTACCTTTATACAAATTGTGATTTCCCATAGGAATGCATTGAAAAAGGAGTAATCCATCCATAGCCAAGGCTAATGATGTTGTCCCGGCTGTGATGCTTGGGAGGGAGTGAGGAGGCAAGGAGTCGTGGCGGCTGCAAAAACAGGAGGTGGCGCGGTGGCCGGTGCTCGGAGTTCAACTGCAGCACCTCGCCCAGCTTGGCCACCACCACCGCTGCTGCTGTTGTTGGGAGGAAGGCTGCCCCTCCTCCTCCTCCTCCTTCTCCTTTCCTGCACATCATGCACCTCCCTCCCCTTCTTCCTCTTTCACTCTTCTCCCTTTCATTCCCCGCTTCTCGTTCGCTCACGCTATTGGGCTGCTTCTCTGACTGCTTCTTGTGCGTGTGGTGAGCGTCTGTGCAACAGGGCTGGGCAGTTAAAGCAGGAAGGAAAAGAAAGCTGGTGTATGTGGGGGGAGAGGGAGGGAAGGAGAGAGAGGAGAAAGAGAGAGAGAGAGAGAAGGCAGAGGCAGCTCTGTGGCAGTTTTCACCTGGAGGGCTGTTTAAGGTTTAGGAAGAGAACGTGCCTGCCTGCCAGAGACGTTGGAGTCGGAGCAGACAACCGTGAGATGATGGGTGGAGCGAGGGTGACAAAAGCACGTCTCTTACTGTTCTGAAAGGATTCCCTATCTCTGGATTTTGTTACGTTTTACAGATTTTATGTTATACAAACCCTACGTTATATGAGGTACCACTGTATACAAGTATGAATTTAAGGAACATATTATGAAAAAAGAGTCCATCCTTTCCAGTGTTATACAATATATTCATTGACCAGAATGAAGACCTTGTCACTGCAGTCTGTCACGCCCCGCACACAGAACACACAGCAAGCCAAGTTCAGTTCTTTGCCAGAAACTTTAGTTGTAATCCAGATAAAGTACAAAGTACAGTCCGAGTCAATCCAGAATAATTTACAGAGCCAAATGCCAAGTTCAAGGGAAACAGAGAAACGTCGTAGTCAGGAAGCCGGTCCAAGATCAGGAAACAGAGAATGCCGTAGTCAGGAAACAAAGTCAGGATAACACACAGGAACGTGGTGGCAAGGTAAGTGACGCATTGCTCCCACAGAGGGTTCAGGGTAAACTTGCTAGCTTTATCCTAAAACAGGGAGCACACCCATATCTCTGGCAAGGCTCCTGCTAGAACTCAAGGTTTTCAGATCTAATTCTACGCATGTCATTAAAGATCCTTTCCCTAGCTCTCCTGTTAGTTCTCCTTTGCAGGATCCTGCTCCTAGCCCTTATAGGAGGAGGAGATGTGCCCTCAGCTGCGTCCTCAGACTCAGCTGCCTGCTGAGTTGAAATACAAGGCTCCTCCTGCTGCTCTCCAGCATTTAACCCTTCACATTCGGGTTCCATGACAGGCAGGGACCTGGCACAGTCCATGCACCAAAAGCTCAGTTTGTATTCTTGCAACTGGCCAATGGGAGGCCACCAACACCATCTGCAGCCTCCCATGCCAAGAGGAGCTCCAATGCTTCCACCATTTCCCAGGTCTCCTAAGAGACCCAGTTGCCCCATCAGCCCAAAATGGATGGCATGTTAAATAGGGTGCCCCCGATCTTAGTACAAGCACCCCCAGGTTCAAGGAATGACATTTTTTAGTGGCTGATACATTTTCTCAATTTTTCATACTAGCCATTGTTTTGTGCTAAAAATCTACATAAGCAGAAAGAACTTTTTTTTTTGCATCCCATATTTTAGGCAATTAAAATCTCTCACCCTACATGGGAGCCAGGCCTGCTTCTGAGCCATCTTCTTGCCCCTTTAACTGGCTTGTTACATTTTCCAGCCCCCTCTTAGTGAAATTTAGGTACCCTCAGGAGAGGGCTTGAGTGATAGTGATAAGCTTCACCTCTTAGAAATGTTTTGCTTAATTTCTCTTGGCCCACTAGATATATGATGAAACAGTCACCCTAATTGCCCTTCCCAGAAATAGGGTGCCAAATTTTAAATGCTAATTTGTGCAAAACTATAATTAAAAGATCAGAAACTAAACAGTGAAATGTTTGCAGTCTGATACAGTGAAATGACTGAAAGTCTGGAGAAACTTTGCCAGTCAAAGTAGATAGTTTTAGGTTAGATGAACAAAAATTATGTCCCAGTATAAGGCAATTTTCTATGGCCTTGCACTTTCTTGATCTGCTTTGTCACATAGTCACAGTACAACAGGTATCTCTGATTCATAGCCTCCTCACTCTGTCTAACATCAAGGAAAACTCCATATCCTACAGAGAATGTTTCCCAACCTTTCTTTTCTCCCATGTTTCATTATTTCATTCGGGGAGGGGGATTGTCATCTCCTGAAAGCAATTTGAGAAATGATTCTGAAATGGAATGTTATCCATATCTGACATCTCTTCTGAAGAAGGAGTGTTGGGAGAGGATAAACTGAGGAGTATGAACAAACTGTCTTTGTTCTGAACCTGAAGTTTCAGTCAAATTTCTAGGTAAAAGGTAGTAACAAGTGAGAACTGAAGCCCTTTCTTTGTTTGTTTCAACTAGTTGGAAAAGTAGCAGCTTCACCATGATTGCACAAAAACTGCTAAAAGATAGCAAAGCATTCCGTGGAGAGACAAAATTTCCTCTTCAATGTGAAGTAGAGAGCACATTGCATCTTATTACTACAAGTTCTGGGGTCTGGTTTCCTATTTATTTTTAGCAGACAGCAACAGAAAGCATAAAAATGGCAACAAAACCATTCTATTAGCTCTCTTTCAGTTGCTTTGGATTGGATTTTAAGGGTGTCATTTTTCAGCAGTCTTGCTTGAATTAAAAAGCCCAGACAAGATGCACTCAGAATGATATCCAGCCAAATATCATAGCACAATGGCATTTCAAATGTCTCCTGAAGGCTATTAAAAGTGATTTTGAAGACTTTTCTTCAAAACCTAATCCTTTCTCCTTCCATGAACAAATCTAGCCAAGAGGGATTTGTCCCTTCTATATCCTATTCTATCCCAATGCCACATATGAACCAAAAGACTGGAGGTAAAACAACCCTCATTCTCCCACCCCGTACAAATAAAATATCCTGGTCTCTTTTCTATCTACTGATGAGATTCTCTTTCAAAGATATCCAAAAGTCAGCTTATAATAGAATCAAATTTTGTAGCAAATGTCAAAAAATGGCATGAACAACTGCGTGCTTTGCATAGGTATGTATTAAAGCCACTTCATTAAGGATTCTCTCATCTCAGAATATCTACTCTTGACATCTGGAATCTGCTGTATTGTACTCTTGAAATGGGTGGGCAATGCTTGGGTGGAGATGGATGAAATGGCAAACTGCAATGAAATCTCCCCAGCATCTATCCAAGAGCAACAATTTAGCTTAATAGGTGCAAAATACATTGACTAAAACTCAAAGTCTTACAAGGAATAGCCAAGGAATTTGCACAACTGCCCTCTCCAGTCTAACATCACATATGCTAACAAACACATTTACTTCACTCTGTCTAATGACAATGGCAGCCTTTGTAAGAAGTGAACCCACCTGAGATGAGATGATGGTTAGCCTCTAATACTTTACACCTACACATAATTAATCAAAATGAATCCCTGCTGGATTTAATGGGAGTTAGTGGTAGGTAAATGGCTATAGGATTGGCAGGCAGAGTGTTGCATGCGGACTCACATCTCAACTTGGCCATAAAGCTCACTGAGTCACCTCAGGCCACTCATATTTCCTCAGCCTATTTACCTGATTGAATTATTATGAGGATAAAATGGGGTGGAGAAGAGCCATGTGTGTTGCTTTGAGCTCTTTGAAGTACAAGTGAATGTGACACATCACATGAGATCAGCTGGTGGCAAGAGCAGGTGGGCAGGCGGAAAAAGAAGACCTGGCGGGAGGGCAAGCAAGGGACACGGCACAGCTGCTTTTCAGGTTGACAGGTTTGATGAGCCACAGCTGCACCTGATTAAAGTAAAATGGATAATGTTATTCCTTTTTTAAAAACTGACTAAAACATGCCAGTAATGAAGGGAGAGGGAAAGAGGAAGTTTAAAACGACGGCTGGAATTGGTGGAATGTCAGAAGCCACCCAGCGTCTAGCTGATCTCATTTTGGCCTTCCAAGTCAAAAGGGTTTTCAAGTTGTGAATTTTTTAAAATTAATACTGCTTTACTCCAGCACAGGACAAAGAGACCTGGAGCTCTGGATGATTTACTAGGAAAATCCCAGGAGCGGACTCTTGCTTTCATCAGTTAACCACTTCTCACCCAGACACAAAATGACTGTCAAGGCTGTTTTTTAAACAAATGTGAACAGTAGTGAGCAGGAGAGGGTGTTCTGTAGACCATCTTGACTGCTGCTAATGGTATTGACAACACTGAGGCTGCCCTTTGCTATGTAAAGCTTTGTGTTATTTTTCCGGCTTGTAAGGTTGGCATGATATTAAGATGTGATATAAAGCCATTTCTTCACTTTTTGAATTAAGGTACAGAAGCACAGTATCCCAGATTCATAAACCAGAGTTGTTTTTGTTTCTCTTGTTGTTTTTTAAAGAATTCAATTAACTTGTGGAAGTCTGCCCCTGAATGCCAGAATGGTTAGTAAAGCACACTTCCTCCTTTGCTAAGAAATCATTTGCCGGGCTAGGCTGGAATAACGAGGCGACACACGTTTGTCTTGGTTAAACAGGGCCACAATTTATTAACTCAAACAGAACTTTACTTTATTCAACTAAACCTTAACTTAGGAGGGTCTGTGACGTAGCGCAATAATGGTGACGTCATTCTTTCAGGTCCTCTGTAAAATTTAAGTGCGGCCTGTTATGTTGCCGCAAGGGGGATGCCATGAGTATCTTTGAGCATCCCCCAACTTGCCAAAATATTGGCAGCCCTCTTGATCACGTGTGGGTTATTCTTTAATTTGTACCTATGCACTACCTAATCTAATTTATTAAATGAGGGCTACCAAGGACCTTGAAGCTATTAATTCGAATGAGGGACTGTTTTATCAATATTACGTATTGCGCTACCCGCCAAATTGTGACCGGGGTTATTAACCCCCTCCTCCAACATGTGTCTGGTGGGATGGGCGAAAACACGCTGCCACTCACGGCCAATCAGAGTGGCAGTCAAAAATTCCCATCCGGCCCCGAAGCGACCAGCAAAGCATCACCATCACATCAAAAGTGGAGGGAGGGTGGGAGATCGGCAGCTCAGAAGGCAGGCGGTGTTGGAGCGCAGCAAACCTTTTAAAGGCTGCGCTCCCGGGCGTAAGTTACGCCACGAGCGTAGCCAATCACCGCCTGCCACCAGCCAGCCGGCAAAGCCGTCCCCTGCGCCACACAAGGTGGTGCGGGGCGGCCATTGCCGGGCTAGGCTGGAATAACGAGGCGACACACGTTTGTCTTGGTTAAACAGGGCCACAATTTATTAACTCAAACAGAACTTTACTTTATTCAACTAAACCTTAACTTAGGAGGGTCTGTGACGTAGCGCAATAATGGTGACGTCATTCTTTCAGGTCCTCTGTAAAATTTAAGTGCGGCCTGTTATGTTGCCGCAAGGGGGATGCCATGAGTATCTTTGAGCATCCCCCAACTTGCCAAAATATTGGCAGCCCTCTTGATCACGTGTGGGTTATTCTTTAATTTGTACCTATGCACTACCTAATCTAATTTATTAAATGAGGGCTACCAAGGACCTTGAAGCTATTAATTCGAATGAGGGACTGTTTTATCAATATTACGTATTGCGCTACCCGCCACAAAGAGACGCACTGCTGTCTCTTCACCCAAAGCAGCTGAAAAGCTCAGCGCACAGACCCTCCTTAATGTCCGAGAGGAAGATATCTAGGCCCTTATCAGATAGGTGAACACCATCAGGTCTAAATAAGGTCAGGTCACGGGCCGTAATGGCCGGGTGCCAAACCACGGCACCCATCTCAGCATTAACCACACGGGCGATTTCCCTGTTCACACCCTTGCGGGCTTTGTGCATTTTTTGCGGGTGGTGATGAGCACCCCAAACCAATCTAGGTATAATCGCCGACCAGATGATACGGGTATTGGGTCGCCTGGAACGAAACACTCTCAGGTCATCAATGACCTTGAGAATAAGAGACTTGCCCGACATCCGAGTCAAGTCATTACCTCCAAGGTGGAGAACAACAATGGCAGGGGCGGGGTTGTGGGGTTCGGAGAGAGCCATCGGTAGAAATGCGTTCCAGCACATACCCCGCCGCCCTTTCCAGACCAGGTCAGCCCATTCGCCCAGGCCGAGATCGCGGCCACGTCCAGATTTAATGGCAAACTTGGCGGCCCAGTAAACAAAACTGTGGCCATACAGGGTAATCCGTGGGCGCCTCCGGTCGATGAGACCTGTAATGATAGAACAAGACAACTGGCCCGCGCTCACGGGTCCATTAACGGTCGCACATAGGCACGAAAACTCTTCGACCTCCACCGCCCAATACGCTGTATGCCAGCAGGGTCTACGCCGATGGCTGCTGCAGTGGAGGCGGCCCCTATGCGAAACGAATGAGTACCAAAATGTAAACCATGTAAGCCAGCGAGCCGGAGGGCCTTCATTGAAATTTTCCAAAATTGGTAGCGGGTCAATGGTGAGCCGTCCCTGTGTTGAAACAAGTATCCCCGGCGACTGCCAATTGAGTGGGCATACTTCTGGAGGGCGACTATGGGGCAAATTTGCTGCACCGAGCACCTACGTAGGTGTATGGTGCAGCCCCGACCTTGTTGGTCCGTTTTAGATCTGCGAATGCGCAGAAAGACCTGATCAGTCTCAAGGGCCATATCAGACCACTGTAAAGCGGTGCCCGACACATCTGTTTTAGAGTAGGCCACCAGCTCACTGACGCGAAGGGCTGCAAAAAATGCGACCAACGCAGCCGCTTGGAATAGGGCAACCTCAAAACTATCTACACAAACCTGTGGCCACACCTCGGCCATCCTGGTCAACATAAGGGGAGAAACGGGTGCCCTATTATCACATGGCCTACCCCGCTCCCTGGACCACCCTTCAATCATTTTGGCAATTCGAAACTGGCAGTCAGGGATCTCCAGTCCTTGGGCCTTGGCGTAATAATACAGGGCCGACATTTTGCCTTGGATGGTGCGGGGGGCCAAGCCTTTAAAATGTAGATGGACTGCGAACTGAATGAGCTGGTCAGCAGTCGCTGGCCAGAGCTGCTGAAGGCCAATACCAGCGCCAAATCGCGCATACTCGGCGCAAGCCGCGGAATATGCCCGACGGGTGCTCGGTGCCAGTGCTAAACCCATCGCCCTATTGGCCTCTACCCGCCAAGCCTCCATACCTCTGCTGGGAGCCGGTCGGGGTCCGTCAAGGCATGGGGGGCTAACGCTCTGAACCGGTCCATCTGTTGGCGGGACAGAGCGTCAGCTATATTGTTCTGGATGCCCGGTACATGGAGCGCACGAAACAAAATGTTGAATTGAAGACAGCGAAGGGTAAGAGCCCGAACCAGGCGCATCACCCTCTTTGATTTGGACGTCAAGTTGTTGATGATGTGCACCACTGCTAGATTGTCGCACTGAAAATGGATTGCCGAATTGGCCCACAGGTCAGCCCAAAGGAAGAGTGCTCCAACGATGGGGAACAACTCTAAGAAAGTAAGGTCACGTGTCAAGCCTGCTTGGTGCCATTCCCGGGGCCATGACCCGGAGCACCAGCGGCCCTGGAAGAATAGCCCAAAGCCTAATGATCCGGATGCATCCGTCTGGAGCTGCAAGTTCGCTGCCGCGATAGCCTCTGAACGCCAAAAGTATACCCCATTGAATTTAGATAAGAATTCAATCCAGAGGTCCAGGTCCTCCCTGATAGCAGCCGAGATGCGGCGTCTATGATGGGGGCTACGGAGGCCTGCAATGCTATCACACAGCCGGCGCAGGAATGGCCGCCCCGGGGCGACCACTCTGCAGGCAAAATTCAAATGCCCAATAGCTGTTGTAGTTCGCGAAGAGTGGCCTTCCTCGTGCCCTCATCCGCGTAATACGGCTGTGTAGGTCCTGGAGTTTTTGTTGGGGCAAGCGGCAAGTCTGGGCCACGGTATCCAGCTCAATACCGAGGAAAGTTAATACCGTCGCCGGACCCTCCGTTTTGTCCTCCGCAAGGGGCAACCCAAGTTCTGCCGCCATATCCTGAAAGGAGGCCATGAGCTGGCGGCACCGATTGGTGCCTGCCGCCCCGGCGAATAAAAAATCGTCTAGATAGTGAATGACGTGGGTGTCCCGGTGCGTTGTCTAATTGCCCATTCGATAAATGAACTGAAACGCTCAAAAGCAGAACAAGAAATCGAGCAGCCGAACGGCATGGCCCTATCCATGTAATACACGCCGTCGAATGCGAAGCCCAAAAGTTCGCAATCGTCGGGATGTACTGGCAACAAACGGAAAGCCGACTTAACGTCGCACTTTCCAATTTCCGCCCCAATGCCGCAGCCACGCACCATCCTAACGGCGAATCAAAAGAAGTGTAGTGGACACTAGACAATTCCTGGGGGATACTATCATTGACGGACTGGCCAGCCGGGTAAGAAAGGTGATGGATTAAACGATATTCTCCTGGGGCCTTTTTAGGAACGACGCCCAGTGGGGACACTCGAAACCTAGGAGTAGGCGGCCGTGTGAAGGGGCCCAAAATACGGCCAGCCCGCAACTCAGCGGCAATTTTTTGCCGTACAATGTCCTCCATGCCAATCACTGATTTGAGGTTGGGGGCCATGTAGGGCCTCCTCTCCCCCAGAGCAGGAATACGGAACCCAAACTGGAACCCTTCCAACAGATAGCAAGCGTCCGCTTGCGAGGGGTAGCTACGTAGCCACGCCCTCAGCACCTCTGTCTTTATGGGGCTAGGTCCCTTTTGGGGGCAGATTAGGACCGGGCTGCTGTCGCTTTCCACCGGTGTCCCTACCCCCCTCACCCCCTGGCTTTCCCCTTGGGCAAGAGGAGGCCGGGTGGCTTGCCCCACAGGTGGAGCAGAGGTGGCGAAATTTACATTGTCGGCGCCCACAGGAACCCCTGCTGTTGTAATCGAAGCAGACCAGCCGAGGTTGAACCGACTGGCCCGCCTGGGGGCGGGGGTTGCCTGTAGTACCGGAACGCAAAACGGGTGGCCACTATCAAACCGCTCCGAGCGGTTGGAGCTGATCACCCTTAACCAGAGGTAGCTATGGGGTCTGTCCCAACGCAAGGTGGGGTCCTTAGCAATGCGCTTACGGAACCCCTCATCGTACATAAGCCAGGCCGTATTCGGGAAATCTAGTCGGGCCCTATTTATGAGGTCCAAATAATGCCAAAGGTCGGCTCCCTTTTGGGGGTGCGCTTTTGAATAAATGCCCGCATACATCACAAAGGCATTCAGCCAATTATTCCAGGAACGGTCCGGCTTGCGCTTCCGAATCCGTTCCTTCTCCTTGTCATCCAATTTCTCCAAGTCTTTCGAGTCTATCTCTCTGTTTAACAAGTCAAAGATTTCTACGTACTTGCCAGAGACTATCTTTTCAACCATAGCTTCTGACAGGTGGTCCCCCAATGGGAGGGACTCATCACCTTCAGGTAACTCATCGATCCCTGGCCGGGGGGGGTTATCCTCCTTTAGCGGCGGGGGGTCAGGTTGGTGCGGCCCGTGGTTTCCTGACTGTTGGACGGTTTTGGAAGGTGAGGGCCCTGACAGGTCTAGGACTGGCTCAGTTTGAGCAGCAACCTCAGCCCTAATCGGGTTATTGCACCCACCCAGCTGCCTATGTAGTGTATGTTGTAGGAGCACTGGAAATTCAACCTGTTCCCGTGACTCCCTCACGCCACTGGGCCAAGGCCAGGTGACACGTCTAGGTGTGGATGTACAAACAGGAATTGACTCACCAAACTCAGGCCTGGTAGTAGACGTAATTGGGAGCAGACTGCTTGCCCCCGCAGCCCTCGATAAGTCCATGGCCTGGTGCTGAACGTCCTCAGTGGCGAATGCGGATGCCGCGCCCATATCTGGTGTCTCAGCTGACCGATCAGATGCCCGGGGATCCTCGGCGCTGGTTGAAGCCTCAGACGTCCTAGGTACAGGTGCTGCGGCAGCCTGGCCCGAAGGCCCGGCCAATGCAGCCTCGAGGGAATTAATACGAGACCACATTAAGTCACCCATTAGTTTTAGAGCCGAACTGCCATGGCTCCGTGCCTCCCCGGAGGCCTGCCCGCCCCCATAGGTTGAGGCCATGCCCCGCCGCTCGGCGTTGTCCCGCTCCAGGTGGGACAATTTCTTCCAGGCCGCAGCTAGGCGCGACCACTCGTCATCGGAGGATGTGGGCGAATCAGGGGGTTGGGGAGGCCTAGGCTTCTTCTTCGGGGGGGCCTTGCCCTTGCCCTTGCTTGTGGCCTTTCTGGATGGCATGATTAGCGCCCAAGTGAACTCCGGATAATTATGGGGGGGGCGAAAGCAACGATGGCGCCCCCACGGATGTGGCCCGGGATGTGAGGCCTCACCTGCTCACACAAACTGGCCGCCTGGTGCGGGCCCGGCCAAGGGCAGAGCAATGAGCTGCCCCCGCTAAGCCAGGGGTGGCACCTGAGAAATTGAGTGCCTCACCAATCGGCCCGGCACCAGGGGTCAGATTAGGTCCTGGCCCAGGCCCGGATGGCCCCAACGGGGGCTGGATGGGGGTGGATTAGCACAGGGCTCACCCAAGATGGCCGCCGCCTAATAGTAATAACTGCCGCCCTGGCCTGGAATCCAGCCACGTGGAGGGTGACCAGCCAGATAAGAATAGGACAAACTCCCACTGGTAAGCCTGGGGAGAACCGTCACCCCCCAAGCACGGGAAAAGAATTCCCAACCAAAAATTTTATTTATTTATTTATTTATTTATTTTTAATTGCTATTATTATATATATATATGTAATTTTTTTTTTTTTTGACTGAGCCGATGCTCTGGGGAGCCGCAAGCCTGCGGCCCGGTTGTAAACCCTCCCGCCAGCCGGCGCAGGCGGTGGCCGCCGGCAGACCGCACCAGCGGGCCCCAGCAAGTAAATGGCTATCCCCCTCCCCGCTCCCACCCCCTCCCGGTGAGAGCCGAGGCTCCTAAGGCCTAGGCCGGCTAGCCCAGGTCGGGGGAAATCACCCCGACCACCAGCTGATGCGCGCAGTAGCGCAGCAGCAGCAGCCGGTTTGGGAGCGGGAAGTCAATCCGGGTGTTTGGAACCGGCAGGAAGCCCCCCCCCACACTCCAACCCCCTCCCCCCAGAAGGCCGAGGGCTCGGGAACTCGCCGGGAGGCGAGCCTGGGTCGGGCGATATCTCCCCGACCAACAGCTGATGCGCGCGGCAGCGCAGCAGCAGCAGCAGCCCGGTCGGGAAGGATCGCCCGACCGTCAGCTGCTGCGCGCAGCAGCGCAGCAGCAGCTACTAAGAAAGGAAAGGGGAGATGCCGGGGAAGTCACTGGAGGCCCCCACCTCCCGTCGGAGGGGTGCCTCCCCCACAACCACCGCAAGCTCACGGGAGCCTGGCGGGAGAGCCCTCCCCCTCCCCAGTTCCTCGAAGGAAAAAAGAAAAACAAAACGACTCAGCCTGTCGATTTGGAAGAGAGACGGAGGTGAGGTAGGTTGGCTTCTGCACGTCCAGATCGGCAGCTCAGAAGGCAGGCGGTGTTGGAGCGCAGCAAACCTTTTAAAGGCTGCGCTCCCGGGCGTAAGTTACGCCACGAGCGTAGCCAATCACCGCCTGCCACCAGCCAGCCGGCAAAGCCGTCCCCTGCGCCACACAAGGTGGTGCGGGGCGGCCAATCCGTATTTCCTACTTGAAGGGGAAAAGGTATTGTATATAAAGAAATACATTGAGACAGGCAATGTAACAGGAGTCTTAGTTTTGGTTAACAAATATAGATATGTAGGGAGTTATGATCTCTCACCCATCAGGAATAAAGAAAAGATGTCTCTTCTTTCTTTTTCACAGAAAACATTAAGAAGAAAGTGTAAGGAAAAGGAAAATGATGTCAAAGAGTCATTGAGCTTCTAGGACAGTGATGGCGAACCTATGGCATGGGTGCCAAAGGTGGCACTCGGAGCCCTTTCTGTGGGCACCCGACATCACCCCTTCATAGCCACCTGTACACAGGTTAAAGTGCTGTATTGGCACTTTGCAAAAAAGTTAGTGGGTTTTGAATTGCAGTTTGGGCACTCAGTCTCTAAAAGGTTTGCCATCACTGCTCTAGGAGGTCTCACAACAACCAGTTAATTCCTTCTGCCCATTTCACACATCCTGACAGGGATAAACGAAAATGTCAGTCTGTTTGAGATTACTATTTGCATCAGTTTAATTTCATTAGGGTATATGAGCAGTGAATAATTTTTTTATTATGTTAGGTTGATTTGTGATGCTCTGTTAAGGGTAATATTGCATGTGGTTTATTTTCCTTCTGCCTGGATATATAGATAAAACAAAATTTCTCTGTTGTTGACAATTTATACCTTTTCTGGTGGGCTCAGCAACACTTGAGTCTATGTAATGTAATTTGAATTGAATGTAATTATTTAGATTTATGAGTACAAACCTGGTATACTCAAAGCTAGAGCATTGGTTATTCTGTTTACTCAAAGTAAATGAAATAATGCAAGGCAAATTAAGGTGATGCACAGGTTGGGTCTGCAATGTCTAGCTCCCACTACAGAGACAAATGAGACATAGGCAGAATACCAACCACTATATAATGGGCATAAGACACAAAGGTATCAATACAAATAGAGTTGGTTGAATGTCAGATAACAGACAGAATTTTCTGGTTCTTCCTAGCATCATCATCATCATCCTAATGTCTAAGGAATGGCAAGGAAAGAGAATGTTTTACACAAGAACTGAAACTCATGTTTTTCAGAGATAGACAAAGGTTTGGATCTGAATGAATCAAAGTCTGATTCCCCTTCCTTATTTGAATTTTTAAAATGTAATATTGTTTCCTTCCCAAATGTGTAGAAGTTGACAAATTTTGGTCAGTTCTTATAAAAATGGAAAAAACCATTCCTATAAAGTTAAAACTATGTGATCATCACAAAAATTAAATTGGCATTAGATCATTGTTCATGAAAGAGCAAAAGGGATTGGATTCAGTCTCTTATTCTGCTTTGCCTTAAGTAGCAGCCAAAATTTTTATAATTCAAGGTTTTAATAATAGAGATATATGGTTTGTGTTACGTGTTTGTGTGAAAACATTCAAAAACATGTATGCCTAACTTTTTCAATTACAATAAAAAAGTGTTATGGTATTATTTAAAAAAATCCACACATGGGGAATTGCATTAGCATTGATAATTTATTTAAGCAGCAGGCTCTAGTAGTATTAATTTTAATGGCATTGACCTTTTTAATTCTATGGGGCTAATGAATGTCACTGGACTGTTTATTTTACTGTTTGATTTGAGGTCTCCGTTTCTGCATTTTTCTTATCATTATAGTTACTATCACGTATAATGTTAAATGTGAATCAGCTTTTCAAAAGCAAACTTTGGGCTAGAATAGCATCACAAAACATTATGTGCTAACCTGGGACAAGGAAAATGATAGCTATAATGGGTTTTGTCAAGAACTAAATTACCTTTCTATTTCTCGTAACTCAACCGTAACTAGCTGTAAATCACAGTAAGTCATAAATGTTTGGTTTTTAGTATCTTTACAGATGTACAGATTCGCCTGAGTTCTATTTACTGCAGGGAGGATAATTAAAATCTATGTACTTCTTTCATGACTAGCGTCAAACTTTTGTCCTTCACATATTAGCTTTACATAAAGGAACTGTTTATGTTTTAGAGGTATGTTCAGAGTTTCTTAGGTAGGAAAATGAATGTGGGTTATCTGCCAAACTGAACGTTTTGAAAATGCAAGTGTTCATACTTCTAATATACAATATGCCATGACAAGCATACCCAGCTTCAGTCTCTTAAGGAACTCAGTTTTGTTCCACCCCCATGCTTTTGCACTTTTTCTCCTACAAGGTACTCAGCCTCCACCAGTGTTTCCTGGACTAGGAATGCTTTTGTCTCCTCCGTGCCTTTATCTCCTTTGTTCCTGGATGCCAGTAAGTTATTTTATTTTATATATTGCCCCTACTTCTCCATTGGTAACCTCAACTAACATAGTAGTGCTGATTTTCCTGTTCTCAGGTATGGTGGTTGACCTTTTGCCGGGCTTTACAGGCTGAAGCAGGAGCCTAAAATATGGATTGTCATTTTTGCAACCAAGTCCCACCTGCATCACCTCTTTGATTCCCCAAGGAACTTAATCACGGGTCTTCTTACCAGGTATCAAAAATTTGGAATCATCAATGATATTTGTTAGTGTAACTGTTCATTTTAGACTCTGTTAGATGCCTAAAATATACCTCTTTTCCAACCTTTAGGTGCTGTTGAAGAAGGTAACTGAAAAGATTCTGAGGTATATATGAAAGCAAAGGAGGGAAGATTCTCAGGAAAGGCACAGGGGATTCAAAAGAAAGTGGAAAATGTGTGAAAGTATATAAGGAGACTACAAAAAATGAGAAAGAACCACTCACTAGGTAGACTGAGATAAATTATGGATGGCCCTCAAAGCATCATGCCTACAGAAGAAAGGCCTACAGTACATGACAGACTTTGAGCACACTGTTACTCTATCACCTGTTGTTTCATCACTTACAAAGGAACTTTAAAATAAATGATTATATGCAGGATACTTTATGAATTAATTATCTATGGTGCCTGAGTTGGGGCAGGCATATTTTGATCTGCTTTGAACCCTTCAAGAGAAAAATTATTCAGAAAACAGTGAAAAACAATCTGTTTAAAACATGCTGAGCACAGAAAACTAGAAGGGGGTACTGAATGAATAAGGAGGAACAACACTGAGAGAATTCTGTGGAAAGTATAGTTTTTGGTCTCCACAGCCAGAGGCCCACATAAGAGGCATGTCTGACAGACACTTGCAAACTGCCTTGATCACTGCTATTTATTTATTTATTTATTTATTTATTTATTTATTTATTTATTTATTTATTTATTTCATTTGCAGGCTATCTTTATTTGAAGGTTCTTGATGAGTGATGCAAGGTGGCTCATTCTCCAGCAGGGGAAAGATGGGGTAGGAATTATATGTTATATGAATGTGTTAAACATAATTTGATGCGACATAAAACCAGTGCAGTCATCCTGTAATCCAGGATGTAATTCCTCACTGCTTCACTCACAGGAATAGCTGCAAGACTGAAGAGAAGTTACCAAGGCATGTACGTTATATAAAAATGAACCAGAATCCTGGCTTTCTGCTCATATATAGATCTTAAACACAAGCAGGACTGAACTTCATGTGGTGCCTTTGAGCTACAGGTTCTACTTGAGAATAATCTGTAAATGCTTACATTAATAAAGGCCATCACTGTACATTGTGTTTCATTTTATCTCTGTCTTGTATATGCCAAGCAAATCTGATTTGAAAATTAATTTCAACAACTTCCCATCTCTAATTTTCATCTTTGGTCCCCTTGATTTATTTTAAACCACCCTGAGTTTAAATACTATTGTGATGAAACAGCTGTGGAGACGTCAGCCTGGCCTTTGGTGCAGTTCAAACAATTCCAGCAGAATGCTCTAAATCCCATGAAAACCTTTTAATCAAAAGCACTGCTTGAGCAGGACAAGATAGGATTAGAACGGGATCCCTACAGAAAGTGCTGAAACATACTTGTTACTTGACTCAAAGAGCAAGGAGGAAAGAGCATGAAATAATATGTTTCTGCAAGTTAAGGAGTAGAAAGTAAAAAGGCAGACATTTCCAGTGTGGTAGGGAGACTGCTCCTCTCAAATCATTGTTGATTGTAATTATGTGCAGGACAGAATATCATCTTTCAGCATGTATTCAGGAAATTTTTTTGGCATTTCAAAATGCTTCCTCACTGTCCAGTTTTCCATTTATGTGGTGAATATACCATTTTGATGATTGATCAAATCTCTACCGTTTTTCATACTTTTGCTTGAATGGTAGCAGATTTCAGATACTTGATGCTCACCCAGTGCAAGCAATCTTGTTTAATATTCTTAGAATAACTTTTTGGAAATTGATAAGTCATTTTCGAAGTGTGAAACATCTGAATGCTTTTTTTGCTTCCTCAATGAAATCTTCATCTTTGAAGAGCTTCTTAGACAAACGGAGCTATGCAATGCAATCTTACAGACACCACTCAGAAGGTGTGTGGCTGAATTTTAAACCTTTAACATTACCTTCTTTTGTGGAATCCAGTTGGATATTGAACTACCACTATTTATTCTGCTCCAACTATAAGTATTTGTTACATACTTCCCTATGTTTTGCATTCCACTGACAGAAGATAACATTGCAAACTGAGTTTCTCCATAGTATTTTGTTGCAATATACATACAATATATTACTACTTCTATCTGTAGTTAAAAAAACCCACTCTAAATCATTTTAGCTATGTATAACTCATTGTGAAGCATTTGGTATCCTTTTTGGGAGCTGCAAGGTTTTGGATTCAGTCATGGTGAAACACAGATTCCTTGGCAAAGTGACTAATACTAATATACAGGAAGTAATCAAGTCAATTCTGAACTATGGTTACTTTTTCTGGGTTTTCCTTGTATGTGTGTGTGTGTGTTGTGTCGTTACAGTCGTGACCGACTCTACATGACTCCATGTCCATGGAGTTTTCTTGGCAGGAGTATTGGAGTGGCTTGACAGTTCCTACTCCAGGCGCCTACAGCACCTGGTATTCCCTGGTGGTCGCCCATCCAAGTACTAACCAGAGCCGACCCTGCTTAGCTTCCGAAATCAAGCGAGATTGGATGTGCTTAGGGCATCTATACAGTACAATTTTTCCTTCTTTTTGGGGCACTCTGGGACTCTGCAGTTTACTCAAGACTATACAGGATGTTTTTCTTACAGGATTTCCTCACTGGGTTATCACACTCCATGCCCCTGGTTTCACATCTTAATAATCAATTCACAGAGACACTGACCCAGCCAGTAAAATATAAGAGAGCAAAGGTTCAAAGCTCATGCACTAAACTATGTCCACTACTGTAAGGATGCCAAAATTTTATTTTATTTTCTGACAGAATTCCTTGCCTTAAAAATATCTCTGCCATCTAGACTGACACACTCTGTAGCTCTTCCTAGAACACAGAGGACAGCAAAAGACAGAAATTCTTTCCAATGAATTTCTGTCAACAGAAATACATGACACTATTTCATAGTTATTTATTTATTTCTTTTCTATTCACAGCTTGCCTGAAATCTTGTTCCTTTCACTGCCTAAAGATGTAGCTGTGATCAGTTTACCAAAAGCACACACACACACATGTACATACTGCTGACAGACTCAATTATCTGGTACTCAATTCCTTTATAGGAAACTTGGATGGATGCTTTAGACCAGCAATAATGATGATGTCGCTACTTTTTTAATCTTCATATTTTATGAGAAAGAAAATAATAGTTTCAGAGATCTTTGGAACACAAAGGTAGCATTTAACAGAAGGAACCAATGCATGCATGAAAACACATACCCTGTATTATGCTAAGGTTGGCTCAACTGAAGGCTTGCTTCCAATGAGAGGGGCCACTTTGCCCACCTCGGTGAGATGACATGAGATTCCTTTTTGCACTTCTTGTGACTGGGATGGGAGGAGGAGGAGGAGCACTGCATGAAACAGTGCTCCTCCAAGGAGTCACCCTCTTTTGTCGGGATCACCGGGAGGAGACAGGATGGAGCTGAGGGCTCCAGTGATAGTACACATGACAGTCACCATTTTGTGGAGACCCAGGCTATGTTACTGCTCAGTGGCATTTGGACAGGCCCTTATTGATGGGGGGACTGCGTTTACCCACCCAATCTGGGGGTGCAGGAAACGGCAGCACCAGAGGGGGCCTTGGCATGGGGACAGGAGGCTTATCCCAACTGAAGGTGGCCAAGGTTATTGGTGTTTGGAAAATAAGAATAAGAATAAGAATAAGAATAAGAATAAGAATAAGAATAAGAATAAAAACAAAAATCAGTAGAATAAAAGAAATAAAATAATAATAGTATTATCAACAGCAACTCAAATAACTGACTGGACAAGTATATAGAGGGGGGATATTTGTATATTGGGGTAAGCATACCAAAATCATTGTGTTACCCATAAGGGGTGGGGGAAGTAATTCTGTGAGTGTGAAGGAGAAATAGGTATAGAACTTGTGGGTGAGCACTTGACACCTGTTACCAAGGAACACATCTGGAGGGGAGAGCATGTGGATATTTTTAGCCTGCTTAGCTTAACAGGGAGGTTGAAGTGAAGGAAATTGAAAATGAGGATGCAAAGGACAAGGATCACAGACTGCACAGGAATCCAGAACACTCTTGGGTGAACTGGTTGCCTGTGTACATGATCTACATGTTGGTGAATATAAAGGTGATTAAATATCCGGATTTGATATGCAGGGTGTATGTGGATTTTCCAGGCCATACATGGCTCTTATACAAAGAAAATTTTCATATGATAGTGGCGATGCAACACAACATTTAGTGGGATGAGCCATTGCCATCATTATGGTTACAAATTATGATTCCATCCCTCTAGAGATGTCTCCCCTTGGGGGCAGAGACTGTACCCCAGCTGGCTGCATGGGAATAATTACCCCTCCTCATCTGCGCAGGGAGGCCCTGGATGAAAGGAGAATGAATTCCATGGACCCATATGCTCAGGAAGCCAAGTTTGGGTCTTATCTCTTCCACCAGATCAGCAGGAAGCCATGAGATGGTATATAGGAAAAATACAAGCTGGCTGAGGTCATTCCGCAAGACCCTGCCATGTTATAGTTAAACTTTCCCAGGAATTCCCCAGCTCACTAGACCCATGGCACATACGCTCTGTCTCCACCCTCTCTGATGCTCTGTCTTTGTAATCAATAGAGCCCCATGCCAGGCTAGCAGACAAGGCTGCTGCATGAGGCCTGGCTTGGCTGGACCCAAGAATATGTGTCCATGTGTAATGATTCCTACATGTCCCGTCCTGCATTAGGTGACAGTTATGATACCAATCAGGGCACTGGTCCCAGGAGTGTCCAACTGTCCAGAGAAGCTGCCTGAAGAGTTATGGTGGATTGGACATAAATTGGACATTCACAAATGAGGTGTGATGTTGTTGTTACATCATGACTACATACAGTAGATGATTACATAGACTACTTGGATGATGGTAACAACAAAGGATTCTTGGAACTGCCATATCAGTTTTATAGACTGTTGCCCTCCCAACCATTCTCATATAGAGAATGGAACATATAGGTCTTCCATATATTCAGAAGATGCTATAACAGGTAAATTGCCATCCTATAACTATGTACCATAAAATATGAACTTGCTGTTTTTAGAATAATGGGTTGCATTGGAAGGGAGTTAAAGTAGAATATCATATTCACTTAATGCTTGGAGATGACACTAATCCAGTCATTTTAGCCGTTTTAAAATATGCACAGATACATGCAGACACACAGTCCACACAGAATACAAAATAACCTCTATATATGGAGATTAGGTCAACACTGCCATACAAAACAGTTTTACTATTTATTATAGCTACATGTTTAAATTCATGTGACTATCTCATGTATTTATTGGCAGTGATGTGTTGATGAGGAAACATATGGGTAAAATGTGGCAAAGACACTTTGGATTTTGTAAAATGTGTGAACCAGTCCTTAGGAATCATTCTAGATGATCCTCAAGGGATCTCTGTGTTCCTATCTAAACCAAACCATAATATTATCAAGAGTAAATCTGTTTGAAAGTAGGCAGCTTATTAAATAAGCAAACAGTGAGCCAGGATATTAAGAAACAGTCAATATGATCAATGATGCCTTGTTATTAAACCATTACTCTCACACTGCCTTTTCATCAGAAAAGCGCCAAATTTATCTAGCACACATGATCAATTGAAAGGGGAGCAAGCAACTTAATGAAACTGTGCCACCAGCTATCAAGTATGCCCAACATATCACAATGTTGGAAGCTTTTACAAGTCATAGCATTTAAGGAAAAAAGAAAGGGGGGGGAGAAAATGTAACACTGGCCTTTTCACACGACCCCTAAACTCCGCGGCAAATGGCTCCCAGCTCCGGAGCTTAAAATTATTTCCCTTCCCAGCGCACTTTTCATGTACCTGCTCTCAGAGGGTGAAAATTCCTGATGTGGATATAACAGTAGTGACTGCCGGGCTCTCCTTGCTTCTGTTTGTTCTTTTTTTGCCCCCCGCCCCTTTAAGAGATCTGAATGCAGTGCTGGGAGCAAAGCGAGATGGCAGAACGGAGGTGAGCGGCATTCTTTTCTTCCTTTTTTTCTCCCTCCCCTCATGCAGCCAGCAGCCAGGAGTGTGGAGAGGGTGGGAACGCAGGAACAGCGACAAACCCCTAAGATCTCTGGTCAGAATTTAAGTGGCCAGCGGATCTTAGGGGTCGTGTGAAAAGGCCCTAAGATACTGCTTTGCACCGAATCAGGCTGCTGGATCATTTAATATAGGATTATCTAAACTGTCTTACTAGAAGACTCTTTCTTTTCTGTGCCTGGAGATGTCAAGGCATGACTGGGACTTTTTCAATGTAAAGCACATGCATTATCATGATGAATTATGCCTTTTTTTGCTTTTGAACTCCCCATAGTTATCAGGATTAAGTAGACAATGAATACCTCTTCATAAATAGGTTGTTTTGACTTGAGACATCCTGTTTTAAAGAAATTGTCTACTATGGGGAGAGTTTTCATTGCTGTGTATCTATTTATTTATTTAAAAACTTTGTATTTTGCATTGGAGGATTTTTTTTAGTTCAAAATATAGTATGTTTCAAGGGAAAACATTCACAAATTGTTCACAAAAGAATTCCTAAAAAGAAAGAAAAAAGTCACAGAATTCTCACAATCTCAAGCACAAGGGAAGGAAGTGTTGAAATTATTTGTTCTCAATGGTCAAAATTTACATCCCTAACAACGATTGTTCACATAATAATAATAGAACAGAACAGAACAGAGTTTTATTGTCATTATGCATATGCAGGATATGTACAATGAAATTAGAGTGCTGTTCCACTACACTCTCAAAACAAGAAGGTGCCACATAAAACACATAAAACACCATAAAAGATATTAAAAGCTCTTAAAACCACTTACAAAATATAAAACACTACTTAAAAACTACTTAGAATGATGCTAAAATCATCATATTTAACTTAAGGACCTTGGATATTACAATAAATAATAATAATAATAATAATAATAATAATAATAATAATAATAATAATAATAATAATAATAATAATAATAATAATAATAATAATAATAATAGTGATGATGGTGATGATGGTGATGATGATGTGAACTGCTTTTGTAAGTCATTTCAATTCTTATAAGTCATAAATATTGTACTTTTTATTAGTCCATATTTTATATTCTCAGAAGAATCTGCCCCGTGGCACAGTGGTTAAATGCCTATTCTGCAGGTAAAACTGTGCTCAAGACCTGGGATTAAGTCCTAGGTAGCAGGCTCATGGTTGACTCAGCCTTCCATCCTTCCAGGGATGGTAAAATGAGTACCCAGCTTGCTGGAAGGGGGGGCAATGTGTAGCCTGCATACTGTAATTAAAACTGTAAACTACCCAGAGACTACTTGAAGTGGTATGGGGAGGTATATAAGTAGAACCCTTTGCTTTTTTACTTTCCTTTTTTAAAAAATATACAATTAAGACTATTTTTCACAGCATGGTAGGATCTGCACATTATAATGTGACACTGAAGTATCTGAGAGAAATACACACACAAACACACCCCACATATAACACACATACATTTCTGCCACCCTACCCTGACTTTTGATGAATGGCTCAGTATTCACAGAAAGACATGGATGGAGGGAAAGGGTTTATGGCAGGGATACTGCACCTACAGTCCAGAACTCATTTGATTTGGGAGTAAACCCACTGACTTGAACAGGATGAATCAGGGCTAAATGGCTTGTGGAAAACGACCCATGCCACTTATAGCACATTGAAAGTGAAGAAGCAATTGCAGGACTGAAATAGCCACCCAGCAATGCTTGGCTGCATTCTGTTATGTGTTGAAAGCTCTTTGGAATAATGGCCGTTGACTACACATCATGAACAAAACCTTTTTATAGGAATAACATCATCTTACTCGTATGTGCCTGTGTATGCTTAAAGAAGTCAAAACGCATGTGCAGAATGCTTGGTGTGCCTGGAAGTTATCACTGAAACAGCTCTTGATCTACTTTGTGTTTAACCTCTTAATTTACTGATGACCCTTTCCTTCTAGTAGAAAAGAAAAAGATTAGGGAAGAAAACCCATCTATATTGGGAAATTTGTATTGCTTACTAACACAAAAGCCAGCATGTATTACCACCTTTTATTCTGAACCTGAGCCCAATAGTTGGAATGAAGAGATATGTAACCTAGAATCTTTTACTGGAAAGAATAGATACCTGTGATGATAATATATATATACTCCAGGAATCTGATGCGGTTTTGCTTTCAGTCATGCAAGTTAGTACAGATCAAGATAGTACAGCTACATGGCTTGCAGGTGCTCCTGGTGGTGGCCAGGAGTTGTACCTTTGAACAACTCAAATTAGGTGCCAGCTGTGTCTGTTCTTGGAGAGGTCTCATCTGACCACAAATGCCTTAGTTACTGTACTGTACATCCCAGCTGGATTACTCTAACACACTGTAAGTGTAGCTCCCTATGGAAAGTACTGTACTGTATAAGGAAACTTCATGGGGTCTAAAACACAGCAGCCAGTTTGCTGAGTGGGGTTGGTTAGAGGAATCAAATAGCCCTCCTGCCACAAGCGTTCCACTGCCTGCCAACCCATTTTCAGGCTGAATTCAAAGTGCTGGTTCTAGCCTATAAAGCCCCAAATTGCCTTGGTTCCAAGCTATCTCAAGAACCACATCTCTATTTCTGAGCTTCCTTGAGTGATATAATCATCAGGATATTGTAACATAAATTAAGTACAGTCTGAAGAGACACACTGGCAATTTTCCAGTGATTATTTCTAAGAATGCCCTCCTTCTTCCCATGAAAATATTTTTGAAGTACCTTTCCTTGAGAAGGTTTATTCTTGGAGTCTGTTAGGCTCTCAGCATTGATGATACCAGGTCTTGAAGCCCTCCACAATTCACATGTCTATTGGGGCCAGGGATAGACTTGGCATTGTGCCGGCATACTGCGCTCTGTGTGACCCAGTGCTCTCCTCTTCGGACCTGGCGTACTTCATCTCTGCAGCACTGTTGAGGTCCTGCAGGCTTATAGTACTGGGTGACCTCGACATTCACGCAGAGGCACTGGGACAGCTCTGGAGTTCTTGTAGACCATGGCTTCCTTGAAGTTCTCCCAGCTTGCCTTTGGCCCCACACATGTGGTGGGCCATACTTTTTCTAATGCTCAGAGTGACCTAATGGTGGCCAATATTTTGTTGGTCCCCTACTCATGGTTGGACCACCACCTGTTGAAGTACAGCCTCATAGTGGCACTCCGTCTTCGCAGAGAGCTTGAATTTATTAAGATGGTCCACCCATACAGGCTAATGGACCCCCTTGAGTTCCTGAATGCCATGCATGGGTTTCCCATTGAACTGGTTGGTGCCTGTTTATGCCTTAGTGGAAGGGTGGTAGGCATCTGCCTCCAGGGCAATTGACATGCTTGCTCCTTAATGCCCCATTCACCATGAGGTCTGTGCTGTTTCCTGGTTTAACTGGGACCTGCAGGCCTTGAAGCAGAATAGAAGGAGGCTGGAGAGCACATGGAGGCTGGACCTGATGGAACATAATTTATCTGCTGTCAAGATTGCTTTGACTATTTGCTCAGCTAAGATTAAGGCCTCAAGAAGAACTTACTTCACTTACTGGATAAGTGAAGCCCAAAACCACCGGGCTGAAGTGTTTCATATAGTCCATTATCTATCTGGGGTTGGTCACAGTAATAGGTCTCCCCCTAGTATTTCCTGTGAACAATTTGCAGCATTTTAAAAATGTAAAGTGCAGGCCATCCACTGAGACCTAGATCTTCAGTTAGATTGAGCTAAGATCGATCTAGTGCATCACCTTGCCTGGTTAACTTGCCCAGATTTCAATTTGTGATGTCATCTAAAGTGAACAGGGTCCTTGATTGCTGTCTTGCCATAATCTCACTCTTGATCCTTGCCCGGCCTGGCTTATAAAAGCAGCAAAGCCGGTGACCACTGAATGGCCACTGCAGTAATTACTGGGTCTCCCATTAGGCCCATTCGGAATAAAGTGAATCTGGTGATGGACCAGACTGACAACTATAGGCCCATCACCATTGTTCAATTTATAAGCAAGGTTGTTGATAGGGTTGTGGCAGATCAGCTCCAGGGGCTTCTGGATGAAACTGACACTCTTGATCTGTTCCACTTGGGATTCAGGCTGCACCATGGTACAGAATCAGAATTGTTCACCCTGCATGGTGACATTTTGAGGGAGAATGACAGGGGCAAACCATCCTAGTTGATCCTCCTTGATCTCTCAGTGGACTCCCTCGAGGGGAGGCTCTCTGGGCTGGGCATTGGAGACACTGATCTGCAGTGGTTCCATTGCTTCTTGGGGGACAATCCTCAGAGAATGAAGCTGGGAGAGATGACCTCCACCCCTTTGTCCCTCAATTGTGGGTTGCCACAGGGGTCAATCATGCTCTTTAATATTAATATAAGACCACTGGGGGAGGTTGTTAGCAGGTATTGAGTTTTGTGTCACCAGTACCCAACTCTATATCTGCTTTTTTCCATCTTCTGTGGGTGGCATTTTGTCCCTGGATCACTGCCTGTATGCTGTTTTGGGATTGATTGATTTTGAATAGATAGAGTTTGAACCTGGGCAAGATGGAAGTCCTTTGGGGAGTTGGGAAACTCCTTCAGTTTTGGGGGGACTACGCTCTCAGAATAGGATGAGGTGCACAGTCTGGGTGTAATACTGGACCCTAGCACTTTCCATGGAAGCCCATGTGGTGTCAGTGGTCAGCACCACACACTTCTATCTATGGCAGATTGCTCAGCTGTGCAGCCCATATGGCCAAGTCTTCTCTATGAACAATTGTGTATAAGGATGTCCTTCCTGGCATCTCTGAAGTTGAATTGTAATTGTTAGCTCTGCTTGTTTGCTTAGAAAATTGGTTGGATATTGTCCCCTGCTCCCCAAAGCTTAATTGCAGATTAAAAAAAAAAGATTAAAAAACCCTCCAATCCATTTAATTTTATGAAATGGAAATAGTGCAACATGACTAGAGAGACTAACATATTTTCTCCCTAACATTTACTTTATTATATTCCTATATATGCAAGCAGTTTGTTAAGATTAGATAAGCCATGTAATACAATAAGTCCTACAATTATAAGATTGTCCTCTTTATCTAAAGCAATGACACTAGCAGCAGAACAAGGAAGTTCTGCATAGATAATGATTTTGAACAAATTAGGCTGAATAAAATTCCATTACCAAAGGTGCCTTTGAGATGTCAAGCTATTGTAAAGTGTGTGTCAGTGGATAAGGATGAATAGTAAAAAATCATTTGTGAATATTTAGTCAATAACATTGCTGAGTTTAATTTAGGTGTGGGTAAATTGTGAGATCGTGACAGGAAATTTCAGAGACACCTATGGCAAAAAAAAAAAAAAAACCCACAGAGGAATAAAGTCAAGGTTTATATAATTATATAGGATATGAGGGCCAGCACTTTTGGACTTAGTGAATTTGTGAGTTTTGGACAGAATGTTAGATTAGTTGATCTGCAGAGGATTCTCCACTAAAGGGGCATGCCTGCCCCCAAGGAGGAGCACCACAGGGTTTCAGAGGAGTGTGTATATTATGGGGGGGAAACACCTATCCAATACTGTAATTTAATAATATGCATACATGTTTTAAAAAATAGAAAATGGGAAAGGTGGAGGAAAACTGGTTAGATACCCCTAGTTCTGTTCTATGCACCTATTTATCCTTTTCCTATATACTGCTCCCCAAATTTCCCCTGCATTAAGAAACAACTAGCTTATTAGCTAGTTACATCATCCTATAATATGCAATACATATATACATTTCCTAAAAGAAATCAACCCTGATGTTGGGAAAGACTGAAGGCAAAAGGAAAAGAGGACGGCAGAGAATGAGATGGGTGGACAGTGTCATCGATGCAACCAATATGGATTTGACCAAACTCCAGGAGGCAGTGGAACATAGGAAGGCCTGGTGAGCTCTGGTCCATGGAGTCACAAAGAGTTGGACACGACTGAATGACTGAACAACAACAACAGCAATAATATGCAATGCTGTGTCTATTAGTTTTCATTCATCTTTCTTCCTCTCTGGTTATGTTGGCATGTGAGGATATATCCTTGCAAGTGCTGCATGTGAGGCTAATTTCAAAAAAAGTAAAGATGGAGAAATATTTCTTATGTTTTCATCCTTAGTCAGCATCTTAGATATTTTCAATAAAAACTTTGGGGGAGTTTATCCAAGGAAGACATATCTTTAACATTTCGACAAACACTGAGATGGGCCTTTAACATGATGGAACAGTGCTCTTTTCATTGTTGGAGAGCTAACAATCTGCCTAGGAACATGCCACTCAAATCACTAATTATATATACTTAATGTTACCAACAATAATGGTTAAAATATAATAAATATAATACTAATAATGGTTAAAGTACAGTAAAAAATACAATGCAACAACAGTAGAAAATAATTCAGATATTTGCTTTTTTCCTGAAAAGTCCTGCAGAAAGATATACTTTTGTTACCTATAGAAAGGCAAGAAAAGGTAGAAATGAAGGAATTCCATAACAAGGCTATTGCACCTCAGAAGTGTACACTATCCATGTGGGCCTCTTAGCACTGAGATGCTCAGAAATGAGCTTAATTTTAAAGGAAGGCCAAACTCTTTTTTCTCTGTCTGCTGCTATGCACAAGGGTCATAGCAGGAGTCAAGTCAATTACACTTATTATTTAAACAAATTCAAAAATTGTTTAATATTGTTAAACAATTTTTAAAAATTGTTAAAAACAGAGGTCACAACAAGGTACAAAAATTGTTAAAAACAGAGGTCACAACAAGGTACTGTCAGGGGATTGGGGAGGGGAAATAATGTATATGTAGTAAGCAAGTGTCCAGAATTAGGCATTAAATGAGAAAATAAAAATAATATTTTGATTCACTGGGTCAGGTCAAGGCGTACTAATAGGGCATTTCCTGGTCACATGGGATTCATGCAGTTTAAACAGAGAGAAATGTGTTGTTCCTTTTCTAATATTGGATTCTCAGCAGTTATTTTATTAATTCTTGCACCTTTGCAGTTGTTTACATTGGAAAGCTCCACCAAGATTTATAAATGGGTATTTTGTTTTGTTTTGCTTTGTTTATGCTCAGAGAGACTAACTTTTGCACATATATTGTGTGCTGGTGATTCTGCACTTCCAAAAGCAATAATGTTTTGCTCTTTTAATACTGAGATTCACTCTGTGCTTGTTTTGCATCCTCCACTAGTGAACAGGTGCCAGTCATCCTCAACAAGATGGCTCATGGTCACCACCAAGCATGGCAAGAATGGTGAAATAAGAAAAATGAAGGAAAATAAATAAAAGAAGAGCACAAGTTTTTTTTTTTAAAGCAGCTGAAATTTCCAGGTAACTCAGAAACTAGCCCAAATCTGGAAAACCTGGAAAGAGGATTTTAAGCTATGGGTGGATATTGCAATGGCTGATAAAATGGAAGCTGGGCAAAACAAACTTTTTAAACTGCTTGATTTGAGAGAGGGAAAGAGAAGTAAGTGAAGCACTGTGTGCAAATACTCCTCAACCACATTGTGCATTGGTCCTATTGATAGCTCGGTGTAATGCACCAGAGAAAAATGAAACAGTGGGAAGATATCCTTTTTCAGACACATGAGCAAGCAGTCGCAGAAAGCTCTGAAGAATATTGCACCAATTTAAACATGCTGGCAGGCAGTTCCAATTTTGAAGATACCAAAGATTTGCTGATATAGGGATTGGACAGTGTCAGTGCTCCAGAATGCTTCAGCAAGATTATTTAGGGAAACAGAATGGATTTCAGAGAGTAGCTTTGAGATTTTCAGGGTAGCTGAATTGTCCCATGATAAGAATAAAACTGGGGTAAGGGGAAAGGAACTCACCAGCAATGTAAAAGAAAAAGAGAGAGAAATTAGTCACAAGTAGAGATGGGTATAAAAATGGTGTTTCGTTTGTCGTTTGTCGTTGAGAGGTCTGTTTCGGTTTGTTTCCATTTTTCGTGATTTTTTGGAAAAAATCATTTTTGTTTTTTGTTTTTTTCATTTGTAGTTTCTTACCGCTTTTTGTGCAATTTTTAAAAGCATTTCCATGTGTGGGCATCCCCCAATGCCCCAGACCAGAGGGAAAACACTAAAAAAATTGATGCTGGCAGAGACACAGTACAGACTAGGTTCACAGGGAGGCTGTAAAGGCAGTGGTGCGCATTGCCCAGGGTGCAAGGCAGCCACAGAGTGACTGCACTGCAGGGCAGGGGAGGGTACTCATTGAGAGGTACGCACACATGCACACAGGGAGGCTGGAGGACTCAAGCTAGAGTCGCAGCGACAGCAATCCCACCCTAACTCCCACCGGGGACTGCAAGGAGGACGGGGGCTGCCAGAGCTTTTTATGCCCTCTGTGGCTGCCAGACCTGCCCAGTCTGCCACCTGGGCATGGTATTGGTTGAAGTTGTCTAAGAATTTACATGATCCCATCACATGGCTTGCCTCCATTTCGTAGCTGGTTGTGACATCCATTTTGTCATCCTTAAAGGGAAAAGAAAAATACATTGCGGTGGGAGAAGACAAAAACAAACCTTTTAAGGATCCTAACCCCCTGGTAGGTAATAATTTCAAATAATTATCACATTATCGCTGCATTTTTATGGATGTCCAGGGCATTTTAATATCCAAGAAATCAATATTAGGCATCTGGGAGCCATTTTGGGTCGATGTCCCCTAACTCCCCTTAAAGGAAAAAAATACAGCAATCTGAGAAAAGACATAAATGCACATTTTAAGGACCCCCCCCGGTAGGTATTATCAGGCAGTATAAATAATTATCGCTGCATTTTTATGGATGTCCAGGGTGTTTTTTAACATTTAAAACAGCTCATTTCATTGCACGTCACCAGTAACAAAAACGAAACGTAGCAAACACAATTTTCGTGGTTCTGTTCATTTCGTTTCATTTTCATCACAATTTTTGTTTGTCGTTTTGTTTGTCATAAGGAACGACAAACAAATAATGGAAATGAGAAATTGTTCATTTCGTGCCCATCTCTAGTCCCAAGGCCAACATTGAACACCACCAATTGATGCAGGTAATGGGGGGGAGTGAAACAAAACAAGGGATGCTTATAGTATGGGAAGAAATGCCATAACAGTGACCAATTTAATGACTTCACAAACTAGATACCTGAATTGTGTAAAAGCACTTTGCAGAATGGAGGGCTCCTGAAGAACCTGACATATAAAGACACAATGTGAGAGAGGACTATGAAGACAGGGGAATACAATGAGCACTAAACCTTTTAAGAAAAAATCATAGAATCTGTCACAAGGCCACAGGTATTATGAGAAGAGAGTTTGTCATATCAGATATAGATGGATATTGGTGAAATCTTACAATATGATAGAAGACAATTATGACTAACAAAAGACATGCCAACTGATATTATAAGTTTTAGTAAGCGGTATGGGTGCACTCAGGAAATTGTGTTGTCAAAAAAAAAGCCTGTGCAAATCTTGCCATGAATTCACCGGGGTTCAAAATAGAATCTCTCTCTCTCTCTCTCTCTCTCTCTCTCTCTCTCTCTCTCTCTCTCTGTGTGCACACTAGCAGAAACATTCACACTACTTCTATTAATTATACTTATAGAAGGTCTTGCCCCTAATATGGGGACATGTGAGATAATACAAATCCTTTGTTTGCTTATATGATTGCTATTATACCAAGATTAAGAGTCATTATTAGAGAAGGCTTTGTGAGATAGTTCTGGCAAGGATATTATTTCCCATATTTTTAAAACAAAAACTTATAGGTTAGAGTGTCTGGCAAAATAACTTATTTAAATATTATTCCTAAATCCAATTAGATTTTACTTAGAAGAAGGTCTTGGGAAGGATACACAATAAGTGATTTCAAAGCTTTCCATGTACTGACTTCTAACAGAGCACAGTAGAGGAATAAAACTGAGATGGACATCACAGAGTGAGTGAATAGAAGTTTGACAGAAAAGTAGTAGTAAAGAAAGTGTCTAGTGAAGAAAAAAGCAAAAGCAAAGTGTTCTGTTTATATACTGTCCCATAGTGCTTAAAGCACTTCTGGGTGGTTTACAATTAAATAATGCAAACTGCACATTGCCCCCTCCCCCAGCAAGCTGGGCACTCATTTTACCCACCTTGGAAGGATGGAAGGCTGAGTCAACCATGAGCATGCTACCTGAGCTTGTGAGCACAGTTTTAGCTTCAGCACAGGCATTTAACCACTGTGATACAAGGGCACTATCTCATGACCACTTAGAACCACTTCAAAATGCAGGAAAATGTGACTCCAACTATTGTGTCCCCACAACCAGCGGGGTTTAGAAAAAATAAAGAGCAGCCACACCAATTTTAACGCAACCCAGCACGTTTTCCAAGTACAAGGCCAAGAGGTAGTACAAAACTTGTCACAGTTCTGATGTGGCTTTTTTAACTGGTACAAATCCGTGGGGACTTGGAAACAACACTGACATCTGCCTCAGCAGCACCTCTGGGCAGGGTGAAACAAGTGAAAGCCCACATGCCGCGAGCCACATATTCCCTGAGACAGCTGGCTTGTGAGATGATTGGGAAGCTTGGGGGAGTTATTCGACACCCTCGGCTTCTGTTCCGCAGGCCTGAATTTTTTAGACAAGATGGTGTTCATTTGTCCCCAGCATGTTCTGACATACTTTTTGAAGAGTTGCAAGGGGGCCTTGCAGCCGAGCTCGGCTTTCTGGTGGGGGGCAAGGACCATACAAGTAGCTCCTTTGCTGTGGCGGGTAGTGAATAGGCCCATTAGATGGTTGAGATCCCAGTGGCATCCAACTGTGTGCTTGGAAGCCCTCTTAACATAAATAGGAGGACATGCACATGTGAGTTCAAAAAAATTAAATAGAAAGGAGGAAGAGGGCTGCCCTGAGGTATTCATACCTGGTGGTTGGAGGTGCGCTGAACAGGTGGGTGGTGCGCCTTCAACAGGGATCTCATCTAGGAAATGGGGACATGGAACTCCAACTGAGTTATGGTACCCAACCTATTCACTACATAGGCCCCTTGGTTTATGGCAGTTCATGTTAAAAGTTAATAAAGTTGTGGCCCTATTTAACCCAATGCCATTGTCTGCCTCATTATTCCCAGCTGGGAGGGCAAGGAGAAAATGAGTAGGAAACCTTTGAAAAGTAAATTGGAAGCAGTTCATAAGCACAAAATAGTGGTAATGGGACAGCTGTTGTGAGTTTCTCAGGCTGTTTGGGATATTTCAATTATTCGAGTATTTGTCAGTAGGCAAATTCTGCAAACCAAGGCCCTTCTTGGCTTTTGTGGTTGGTATTTTTTTTCCTACAAAAAGCGGCATAGATAAAGGAGTAGCTACCCTGAACTTCATTCTAACCAAGGTAAGTGACTTGATGGATGAAGTGGCAATAAGGGCAACTCTGGGGTAAATGGATTATGTTGTACTGGAGTTCTTAATTTCAAGGGAAATAAAATTTGCAGGATTATAATGGATTGCAGAAAAGCCAACTTCAATAAATTCAGGACAATGACAAGTAAGGTTCATTGGCAGGAGACCCTTGCAAGAAAAAGGATGCATAAGAGTTACTTTAAAAGGGAATTCTAAAGATACATCTACAAAGAACATGAAAAATGTGGAAGGCAGAAAGAAAAAGCAACATGGCTTTCTTTACAAAAAGCTCAGAGAGAGTCTGATAATTTTAAAAGGATACATTTTTAAGGAAGTTGAAGGAAGGGCATACCACAAAGAAAGGTAAATATAGACAGGTAGCAAATAGCAAATAAAGCTCCCTGGGGACCCAGGCAAGGGGTGGGAATTTGCCGGCCCTGCAGATCTGCTGAGGTAGCAGATCTGCAGGGGGTATGACTCGCCCTAATGCTCCTGAGTCAGAAGGGTCCTGGGAGACCCTCTGGCGCCGACTCTAACCTGCTCTTCTGCAGGCCCCTCAAAGGTTATGTTGTTATGCTATATTGTTGAAGTGTTGAATAAAGTGTGGCCCTAGTTCAACCCATATAATGATCTCACGTGGTCTTTCACCGTGGGGGGGGGAAGGAAAGGTAAATATAGACAGGTAGCAAATATTTGCAGGGATAGTGTTAGAAAGCTGAGAATGACCAGAGTCTAGAAAGAGGCTAAAAGCAACAAAAAAGCATGCTCAGTAACAGCCAGCCTTCCCAAGGCATTCCAGCAATTGAGCTCAGATCAACCTACTGGATTCTCATTAATGAGGTGTCATTTTGCATCCAGTCATGGTGACAGAATGCAGCTACATTGTTTAAACTATTTTTCATTTGTTTTAAAGTTATAATTTATTTAACACCAGAAATGAGAGAATCTATGAACAGGAGGAAAGTTTCATAAAGTTTCCTAAAGTCTAAGAGTGCAGCTTATTTGCTGTGGTTTACAATTTTTTATTCACATACATGTACAAATTGATGTGAAAATATTTCACACAACTGGAGGGATGCCAAAGGTTTTTTTTTTTAAGTAACATACTTACATGGGCTTTCATGGGGAAAAGTCAGTTTCATCAGTTATATTCTACAGCATGGTGAGGATGGCACTTCAAAAGTGTATGATGTATGAAAAAGACAACAGCCTTAATCAGACATTCCAAACTCTGCATTTGAGAGGAAGGGGTTGACACTTCAGAAATGAAATGTAGGACAGTGCAGATTTGGGGATGTGATTGTGAACTAGTTTGTATTTTAATTCATGAAACATAATTTGATTGCTCAATATGAAACTCAATGCAATACTGCCTATTCCCCTGTAATTCTCACTCACTACTTGCCAGTTGCCAGTGTTATCAGAAGGTCAACCATTAGAAGGTAACCCATAACAACATGGCATGACAGCAGATAGTCCATGAAGTAAAAGAGGTAAATAATTCTTCTAGGTACATGATTGATAAAGCACCCAAGGCAGGGCCAGTGAAAGCAATTTCAAAGCCACCTTCCCACAGTCTGACCATAAAGAATCAGGGCTATTTTCGCTCAGTGGGGCACTGCACGGATAAAAGAGTAACAGCACTTTTGGTTGGCTTGTTGAACTCTGCTTTTAAAAGGTAGAAGCCTGCATGGTGCCTCAGCTGGAATTCTTCCAACTGAAAATTCTGTAGATTACAGGATAGTGAGATGAACACCTTTCCCATGGTTTCAAGAGAATCTGAAATGATTGCAGTTAGGGCAAGTTATGTTTGATGTTTTTCATGTGCAGTTTTTCTGGAGTATTTTAAAAGCAAAAGTGATGCTAGACAAGTGACTCACATTATAAATGTTCGGTTTCAGGTAAAGTGCAAGATGTGCATTCTCCACTGGCAGGTCATTGAATATTTTTTTTTGAAAAGCAGACTAATGTTGTATTCACACATAGAGAGACACTTGAGTTTCTAGAGTAAATGGCAGCCAGATGCCTGCTTGATAAGGAGAACTTTGCATTTCAACAAAATGGCTGAATTAATACCTGAGACAAAAAGAGGATAAAAGACCTTGGACTTCTCTATTTCAGTAACTCTTTGTCCTAAATTCCTCACTACGCACACACTCTAGAGGTAAATTATGTAATAGATTTAATGGACCACTCACTGAACTGAATTATGATTAATCCACTAAAACCAGTACAATGCATCATAAGTTGAGAAATCTAAAATATGGAGTTAGTGTTCCAGACCTAAACATACGTATTTCTTCAGAGAATCCATATCAATTCCCAGGCCAGTTAGTTCAAATAAAATAGCACATATTCTAATAACCACAAGGTGATCATGTTCACACACACAGATTTTCATAGATAGATGTTGTGATATATATGAAAATCAAAAAAGTGTTCCAAGTCAGAACAAGGGCATTCTTACTGTCCCTCCTCCCCACCTACAATAATAATGGTTTGAATTCACATTTAGTCACTCTTAGAAACTGATGTGACTAAAGTCCTGTTTATTAAATATATGGTGCTCATGTGCAATGAAAGGACCATGCTGGCACCACCTCTTCCTTAGTTGCTTCAAATATGTTTGAAAAGCATGAGGCTTCTCCATGCATGTAACTTTTTCATGCACATCAGAACCTGAATATTGGGGAACAGGTACATGGGGAGATGATACCTGAGACAGCAACCTCCTATTCTGGAAACACATGAAAATGTCTATAGAAAGGGGGAAAGCGGGCATCCTACACACATGAATGATGGTAGAATAAGCCTATTCACTTTTTTTTTAATGTTTTTTTATTAAATTTTAAACTACATACAACGACATAAAAAATGAAAGTAAAAAAAACTTATAAAGGTCCATCCATACATTCTTATTTACATGCTCCATCTTCTAAAGTCTTCTTAAAGTTCTCTTCTCCAGAATTGTTGTGAGATATTCCTTTCCCTTTTCCTTCCTAAAAAATTTACCCCAGATATCGTAGAAAATGTCTTTTTCATTTCTCCTCGTTTAACCTTTAAACTGCAGGAGAGTTTATCGTTTATAGCTATATCCCAAAGTTCATTATACCAATCTTCCATCTTGAATTCTAGTTTTGACTTCCAATTTTTGCTATAATTAATCTAGCAGCTGTCATAAAATTTGCTATTAGTTCCTTTGTTGTAAACAACATAATCTTTACTTGTTAACAATGATAATAATGCTATCTCTGGATTACAATCTATATCCATCTTAATCATATTACTTAGAAAAACACTTTTTCCAGAACCTTTGGACTATTTCACATTCCCACCAAAGATGCAAGTAAGTGCTCTTTTTCACATTTCCAACATATCTTAGAGTAAGCAGGATTCATTCTATTTAGTCTTACTGGGGTTAAATACCATCTGGAAACCAATTTGAAGTAGTTTTCTTTTATCCTGACTGACAATGATCTCAAAATTCTCATATTCCAAATTTTTTTCCAGTCTTCTTTCTCTATCTGTACATTAAGGTCTTGGTTCCAAACTTCTCTCAAGGTGTTTAACTCCTTCATTTCTGATAATTCCCCTAGTATTTTATATATTTTACGTGTTATTCCTTTCTCTGAATTTTCCTGTTCAGACTCAAGCGATAGTAGGAAATGTTCAAATTTTGTGCATTCTCTAATTTGATTATTTCTCTTTCCCCAGTCCTTTATCCATTTTCCTAGTTGAATATAATTTAACCATGTTAAATCACTGGGTTGCAAAATATTTTTTATATCCTGAATTGTTTTAATCTTGAGCATCCAATCCTTTAGTCTAGCTATTTTCTTAATTTTAAATAACTCCAAATAATGCTTCATTGTCTGGAAAGCTTTCCAAGTCAGTAACTAAAGCCAGTGGGGATCCCTTCGGAGACAAGATTTTCCTATATGTTCTCCATGTAAAATTAAACTATTCAATAGGGGGTTTCAATCTTTACTTTGTTTTTAACTTCCGTGAATAAAAATGTGTTTATTTCCCCCTTTATATCCAAAGACTCTTGCTCCCACCATATTAACTTCTGTTCACTTAAAAAGTTTTGTTACTTTACATGTGATTAAATCTGATTCCTACCTAAATAGATAGATCACAGTGTCATTCATTTCATGCCAGTCCCCAATACCTGTCTTTAGTTTGATGGACACATTCATGGAATTAATCACTGACTGACAAAAAAATCTGTTTGGCAAACAGAATCTCGTGTAGGCTCTTTAGACACATATGATAACTGCAAAAATGTGCGATAAAATTATGTCAAAGCAGGTATTACTCACATGAACATGTCTATAAATTTTAAATGATTTCCCCAGTGTGTCTACTTATCTATGCAGTTTAACTGATATAATACATGTTCCACTGTTGTCTCAAGCAGGTTTGTATGGGATCATTTTCCTTCTCCCCACCCCAAATATTTTCCCCCTATGGCTTCAAAATTTCTGGAAAGTTTACATCTTTAAAAGGTCTCTACAAGTTTCAGACCTATTACAGAAATGTCCGTAATCCACATATACAGGTGAAACCTGAAAAATTAGAATATTCATTTATTTCAGTAAATAAACTCAAAAGGTGAAACTAATATATGAGATAGACTCATTACATGCTAAGTGAGATATGTCAAGCCTTACTTTGGTATAATTGAGATGATTATGGCGTACAGCTTGTGAAAACCCCAAATTTACAATCTCAGAAAATTAGAATATTACATGACATCAATAACACAGGGATTGGAAATAGAACAATATCAGACATCTGAAAAGTCTAAGCATGCAAATTTACTCAGCATCCCCATATAGCTTGTCTGTGGAAAGAAGCATGAAGTGCTCCAAAATCTCCTGGTAAACAGCTGCATTGACCCTGGACTTAATGAAGAACAGTGGACCAATGCCAGCAGATGACATGGCTCCCCAAATCAACACAGACTGTGGAAACTTCACACTGGACTTCAAGCATTGTGTGTCTCTCCTTTCTTCCTCCAGACTCTGGATCCTTGGTTCCCAAATTAGATGCAAAAGTTGCTCTCATCAGAAAAGAGGACTTCGGACCACTGAGCATCAGACCAGTTCTTGTTTTCTGTAGCCCGGGTAAGACACTTCTGACATTGTTTTTTGTTCATGAGTGGCTTGACAAGGGGAACATGATATTTGAAGCCCATGTCCAGGATCCATCTCTGTGTGGTGGCTCTTGATGAACGGCTGTGAATATGGAACTTTTTCACATTATTCTAATTTTCTGAGATTGTGAATTTGGGGTTTTCATAAACTGTATGTTATAATCATCATAATTATTCCAAAGTAAGGCTTGACATGTCTTGCTTGGCATGTAATGAGTCTATCTCATATATTAGTTTCACCTTTTGAGTTGACTTACTAAAATAAATGAACATTTGCACAATATTCTAATTGTTCAAGTTTCACCTGTATGTGAAGCTTTGCCACCCAGACATAGCCCGTGGATCACAGAAGCTGCACTTTGAGTTTCCTGCTATTGAAAATAAGGAAGTGCAGAGACAGTCAAAGAACAAATTTGTGTTTTCTTTTTCTCACTTTCTTTGAAGGATGCTACCAGCCCAACAATGCAGGTATATGTCAGAGGGTGTAGAAGCAACTACAGTCCAACTGCAAAGTTAAAAACATTACTCTTTTAAAATACGTCTCCAAGGACACCCCTGCTGACATGTTCAAAATGTGCATTTTCCAGGCACCACGTAATTTTATGAGTGTGTGGGCAGAGAGGGGATCCCTTCAGTTGAGCAGGAGTAAAGTGTGATCTGTAGGCCAAATGACTCACATGAATGCAGTGCTACACTAGGACCCAAACACTGACATACATATACCTCTCAAAAAAAAAAAAACTGCCACATGTAATTGATATTTTTTGTGTAAGATTTTTCCAATGCCCGTTTTGGGCCAGAAAAGGCCTTTTGTTAATAAAATCAGCTGCTCATTTATCTGTATGAAAAGATCCCAAACAGGCCAAGGCCAAGGGAAAGAGTCAATACTTTATTACACATCCCAAAAGGATTCAGGGGTGTTGTGATCTTTTTTTGCTGGGGAATTTGGAATTTGCTAAAATGTGTTTCCCAAGGTCTGAGAAAAGACAAAAATGTTCCTTGGAGCCTCCAAAGATATCTGCCCCAGTTTAGGGTTTTATTGTTTCCCATTTTCAAGAAACACAATAAGGCATTTCCATTCAATAGCTGCTCCTTTACACTGTTTATTTTAAGAAACAAGCAATTCAAAGGAAGTCTTGTCACCACTAATATGATTTGAAGTCCATTACCACAGTGATGATAACAATTCAATAACTATTAATAAAGATGCCACAGATGTGTCTATTGTACTTCTACATTATCTAATCTATCATTGCAATACATTATTATTATCTAATTTGCAATTAGTCATGCATAAGTTCAAAAGCGTACATCATCTCTTATTATGTTATAATTGTCATGTGTGTTATTAGACTTTTATACTCCTGTGCATTTGGTGGGACAATAATCTTTGACAAAGGCTGTTTTATGTTAAGTGAACAGTGAAAAAACACATATAACAAGAGGAGGTGCATGTACAAAAATGAGAAAAGCTGGGCTGGAATACAACCTCGAATGATAGAATGACTTTCATCATCACAGTATTCCAAGTTTATGCACCAATTACCACTGCTGAAGAGTCTGAGATTGACCAATTTTATGAAGATCTAAAACTTCTAGAACTGACACCAAAGAAAGATGTTCTTCTCATCATAGGGAATTGGTATGCTAAAGTAGGATGTCAGGTGGTAAAAGGAATAACTGGCAAGTTTGGCCTTGGAGTTCCAAACAAAGCAGGGCAAATAGTGTTTTGAAAAGAGAACAAGCTGGTCATTGCAAACACTCTTTTCCAACAACACAAAAGGCAACTCTACACATGGACATCACCAGATGGACAATACAGGGATCAGATTGATTATGTTATCTGCAGCCAAAGATCGAGGAGCTCATTACAGTCAGCAAAAACGAGACCTGATGCTGACTGCGGCTCAGATCATCAGCTTCTTATAGCAAAATTTAAACTTAAACTGAAGAAAGTAGGGAAGACCACTGGTCCAATCAGGTACAATCTAAGTCAAATCCCTTAAGAATACACTGTGGATGTGAAGAATAGATTTAAGGAACTAGATTTGGTGGACAGAACACCTGAAGAACTATGGATGGAGGCTTGTAACATTGTACAGGAGGCTGCAACAAAAACCATCTCAAAGAAAAGAAAATGCAAAAAATCAAAGTGGATGTCCAACGAGGCCCTACAAATAGCAGAGGAGAGAAGGGATGCAAAATGCAAGGGAGAAAGGGAAAGATACCGAAAATTTTATGCAGACTTCCAAAGAATAGCGAGGAGAGACAGGATAGCCTTCTTGAATGAACAGTGCAAAGAAATAGAGGAAAACTATAGGAAAAAAATAAGAGATCTATTCAATAAAATTGGAGATATTAAAGGGGCCTTTCATGCAAAAATAGATATGATAAAGGCTAAAAATGGTAGGGACCTAAGAGAAGAAGATATCAAGAAGAGGTGGCAAAAATACACAGAGGAATTATATAAAAAAGTTCTGAATGTCCCTGATAACCAAAATGACCTTGAGCCAGTCATCTTGGAAAGTGAAGTCAAGTGGGCATTAGAAAGTATTGCAAACAACAAGGCCAGTGGAGATTATGACATTCCAGTTGAAATACAGTCACCCCCCCCGCCATCTCATGGTTCAGGTACTGTGGTCCTGATATATAACAGGATCACAGTACCTGCAGGGGATGCAGCGGGGAGAGATTGCATCCCCCCTGCCCCCCAGACCCGTCCAGGAGGCCTCAGAGCCATGCGCGGGGGGTGTGACGGGGAGCAATCACATTCCTCCCCGCCGCCCCCAGGCCTCTCTGATCGCCCCTGCCCCCACCCGACCTGCTTCCGCATATCACAGATTTTCATGTATTGCAGGTCGGGTGGTTCCCTAACCCCCACAATAGGCGGGGGGGTTGCTGTATTTAAAATCTGTAAGGGTACTGCACGCAATATGCCAGTAAACTTGGAAACCTCAGCAATGGCCAAAGGACTGGAAAAGATTGGTCTACATCCCAATCCCAAAGAAGGGCAACCAACTATTATACAATTGCACTCATTTCACGCTAGCAAGGTTATGCTCAAAAGTTCTACAAGGGAGTCTTCAGCAGTATGTGGACAGAGAACTCCCAGAATTTCAAGCTGGATTTCGAAGGGGCAGAGGGACTAGAGATCAACTTGCCAACATGCGCTGAATTATGAAGAAAGCTAGAAAAACATCTGCAAGTGAGAACTATAAAGGCCGCTTGCCACAAAATTGATGCTTTTGAGCTCTGGTGCTGGAAGAGAGTCTTGAGAGTCCCCTGGATTGCAAGCAGATTAAACCTATCCATCCTGAAAGAAATCAATCCTGCATGTTCACTGGAAGGACAGATGTTGAAGCTGAGGCTCCAGTACTTTGGTCACCTGATGAGGAGAGAGGAGTCCTTGGAAAAGTCCTTGATATTGGAAAATATTGAAGGCAAAAGGAAAAGGGGACAGCAGAGAATTAGATGTTTGGACGGTGTCATCAATGCAACCAACATGGATTTGACCAAACTCCTGGAGGCAGTGGAAGACAGAAAGGCCTGGCATGCTCTGTCCCATTGGGTCACGAAAAGTTGGACACAACTGAATGACTAAACAAAAACAAAAAGATGCATGTAGACCATAAGAGCTTCCAGATAAAGGTCAAACTGTACATTGCAATAAGCATAAAATTGCAAATGTAGGCCTATATCTGAACACTTTGACAATTTTCCAAAAATGAGTTGCTCCAGCCTGATTTGGAGGAGACACCAGAGAAGGGATGTGGTTCCATGGAAGACCACATACTCCCCATCCAAAAAGTCATGCTCAGACATCTCCAGGAGGGTTATGAAAGAATCCTGTCTTTAACGTTGCTAGGACTCAATGGAAAAAAATCTATTAAACACCAGTAGAGCAAAAAGCCCTGTACAGACAAAGTAGTGGAGATTTTGTTATTGCCCAAGTGCCGACTGCTATCAACACAATAGAGATGGCCACAAAATGGAAAAACGGTGTTTTGTTTCACCCCATTTTGTCCCCACCCCACATTTTGTTCTGTTCCATTTCATATGAAATTTTGCATAAAAATTTGTACAAAATGAAACAATAATGAAATGTTTCGTTCCTCACCAGCTAATGACAGGTTGGCAGGAGACAACTGAAAATGGTAGGGACACCAGTGGGAGAGCTCCAAACTGGTGTCCTGACCAGGGCCAGTGCATCCATTAAGGCGAACTAGGCAGTTGCCTATGGCGCCAAAATGGACAGGGGGTGCTGCCCAGCCTGCTGCTCCCCTGCCGCCCGTTCCCCCCTGCCCGTTGCCCCCCTCCTGTAACCGCTGCCCGCCGCCCGCCACCCCCGGACGCCCACCCGCCGCCACCTGACCCCGCCGCTGCTGCCCGACCCCCCCCCCACTGCCACCCTCACCACCCCCGGACCGCCCCCCGCCACTGCCTGACCCCAACGTCACCACCCCCACCGCCCCCGGACCCCTGCCCGCCAATGCCCGACCCCCCCACTGCCGCCAGACACCCCCTCCACCACCACCACCCCAGACCCCCGCCTGCCCGACACTGCCTGACACCCCCCACCACCACCCAACACCACCCTGCACCACCGCCGCCTGACACACCCCTCGCCTAGGGCGCAAAGACCCCTAGCCCCGGCCCTGATCCTGACCATTTTCAGATGTCTCCTGCCAATCTGTCATTGGCCAGACCCCTTTAAAAACAGCCCAGTTGGTACCAGGGGGTCTTCCCAGTGCCGACTGGGCCATTTTAAAGGGGTCCAGCCAATGACAGGTCAGCAGGATCCCTCTGAAAATGGCCCCATTGCCAATGCAGGAGCTCCACGCTGGTGACCTGACCATTTTCAGAGGGATCCTGACTACCGGTCATTAGCTGAACCCCTTTAAAAATGGCCCAGTCACCACCAGGGGCCCCCTGGTGCTGAGTGGGCCATTTATAAAGGTGTCCAGCCAATGACAGTTGGGTGCCGGGAAAGCAGACTTTTAAACTTCCTCCCCCTGGTGAAACCCGTGCTCCAGTTGATCGGTGGTGGCTTCAGCAGGGAAAAAATCCCACCCTTTCCTGGCACTGATGGGGTGTGTTGGGGGGGGAATCCGCCAGCTTTTCCCCATAGGAATGCATTGCTTCAATGCATTCCTATGGGAAAATGAAAACTGAAGTGAACAAAACAGAAATTTCCATTTCGTTTCATTTTTCTTTGATGGATCCCTTCGTTATTCATTTCGCTCCCTAATGAACTTAATAGCAAAATCAATAAAAAAATTGTTTTGTGCCCATCTCCACAACACAATGCAAGTCACACTCATGCAAGTGCTGCATGCCTCCAATTGTATATAGTAAAAATATCAAACTGTCTGATCTAAGGGTCATTGGTATAACACAACAGGATCCAAACCAGTGTGGAAAATATGAGGAAAGATGGACCAAATGTCTGATGCACTCTAAGGACACGTCCCAAGTTTCCACTGTATTATTTTGCACCAAAATCAGTTCCAAATGCTGCTTTTGACTGCAAACCAGATACACTAAGGTTCTTGTCTCCAGATAAAGGTTTCCTGAAATAACTTTTGGCATGAGAGAGTAGGCCGTCCCAACCACAGATATTAAACTGCAGACATGATAAATGTTCACAAAATTTCTCATTTTCAGAGATTTCTAAACTCTCACCATGCCAATATGCCTTGAAGAAAATTCCCTTTGAAGAAATGGAATTTATAATATTTGGCAAAAATAAGACCCCCACCACTCCCCCACAGACCTCCATTTTCTCTCCTGTTGCTTTGTAAAAGATACTGCCAAAATCTGTATGGCTTAATGCCTTTTTAAATGGATCCAGCCAAGGAAAAATTCAGTTCTTCACCATTTCATCTCTCATCCCTTGCTGAAGTTGGATGTGCATCACTGGTTATCCTGAGTGGCCAACTGGGTGAACTATCTGGAAGTGGCTATTTGAGGGACCTTCTTTTCAGGCAGTCTTTTAAAAAGAATATCACTGCAAAGAAAGGCATTTCAATGGGGGGAATGATATCCTTTGTCTTTTAAAGGGAGTTTCTAAATTGTTTTAAAGGCTTTTCATTCTGCATTTTAATGTGTAATGACAGTAACCTGTTGCAACACCCAACTGAAGCAGGACCCTTTAATTACCTGCTGCTGCCAGTGACATGTTTCCTGATTCACTGGCATAGCTACCCAACATGATTTGGCCAAAATGTCAGACCAGTGGAGGTCTTTGCACACCTAGGGAATAGTGTGTTATCATTGTCCTATGAAATAAGTATTTCCTTCAATTATCCACATGATTCCAGTAATGGGAGGGAGGTAAAGGAGGAGAAACAGCCTATCCCAAACCAATCCATTCCAGCATTACTATGTAGATGCCTGGCGACAATTGGGACAGTATTTATAATGGGCTGCATGAGGGAAAGTGTATCTAAAGAGCTAACTTGTCAGAAAGATTCAGCCCTTTTAAGAGCAAGGACCACACAGAGTGCTAATTAACCATCCCAGGAGTAATTTTGTTTAGCAACTAAGCAGTGCCAAGACCTTTCTCTTTGGCTTCAGCTCCCATATAAACAAGAATTAAATGATGTTTTGTCAATTATACCAATCCGTGCATTCTGTTTCTCTGCTGGTATGTAAGTATATGGATGTCTGTTTGGTAACTTCCCTTTGCATTTAATAACGAGAGCAAAGTGGTGTACTGGTTAGACTGCTGAAAACTGGTACTGAGTTAAACGATGGCTCTTGATAAGAGAGTGGGACTATGGAGACTTAGGGCCTTTTCACATGACCCCTAAGATCTACTGGCCACTTAAATTTGGACCAGAGATCTTAGGGGTTCATCGCTCTTCCTGTGTCCCCACCCCTCTGCACTTCCTGGCTGCTGGCTGCGTGAGGGGAGGGAGAAAAAGAGAAAGAAAAGCATGCCGCTCACCTCCGTTCTGCCTCTCGCTCTTGCCGGCAACATTCCAGTCTCTGTAAAGTAGCTCTTAAAGGGGCGGGAGCCAAAAAAACAACAAACAGAAGCGAGGAGAGCCCCGCACTCACTATCATTACACCGCATCAAGGAATTTTCACCCCCGAAGAGCAGGTACTTGAAAGGTGCACTGGGACGCGCTAAAGTGGGTGTGGTCACACCTAATTTCCTGTAAACTCCGGAGCTGGTGTGGAAACATTTTTAAGCTCCGGAGCTGGGAGCCATTTGCCCCGGAGTTTAGGGGTCGTGTATAAACGCCCTTAACATTTCCATAAATTGTCTGCATGAGTTTTCAGCAGCCATTCCCCACCTGGCATACTTTACACATTTATTAGACTACTAGTATATCAGCTCTGCATATCTGTCAACTATGCTTTTCTTCAAGAAGAAGAGGATGCAAATATAATGAATAAACAAAAACAGTGCTGACTATCTAGTTGGGGCATTCTTACTATTTAGGAGTGCCTGTTTTGCAAATGCCAGGAGAGAGTGAATACCAGTAAAACATATGTGTAATCTACTTGGAAGTAAGTCTCACTGGGCCCAGGAGTGTGATCCCCAAGTGTGAAAATGTAAGGTTGTAGCTAAAGTCAAACTATTAGGTCCTAACTTGGTAGTGGTTCTCAATCTTGGATCCCCAGATGTTTTTGGATGAAAACTCCCAGAAGCCTTTGTCACTAGTTGTGCTGGCCAAGGTTTCTGGGCATTGTAGTCCTTGAACATCTGGGAACACAAGACTGTGAACCACTGATGTATAGCAAGAAAAAAGACATTCTCCTCTAGCAATATTCTAATATTTTAACTGTAACAATATTATATTGTTAATAATTTTATGTTTTATTCTGGCCTCTTCTCATGCTGGGCAATGGTGAGTTTTGGTTCCTATTCCTATCTAACTGGAATAATTCTTTTTTCCTTTTAGCATTGATTTCTGATGGCACAATAATGTTATTGTCCATAAAAAAGGGAAACCAAACTCAGGAGAACAAGCACCTTCTTTGTTCTTGAGCTGCACAGAAAGTTACAATCTGGTAAAAGTTATAAAGAATCCAAGAGTTAAGTAAAAATGGATGGAAAGATACTGAGCATTACATTTCTTCTTTATTATATTTCAAGGCTGCCTTATCAATCAAAATGCTTTTTAGAAAAGGTTGATGTCAAATTCATGTAAAACAACTTTTGACAGCTACATTTTTCATGCATTAATGTGACATCCTATTCATGCGCAGTCAAGTTTGCCAAGTCATTATTGGCAAAGTCTATTATCTATGTCTTTGTATTCCACATTTAATCTATCCATGAACAAATGGATCATCAGGAAGGTATATGAGAATGGTAATTATTTCTGGCACTTTTGCTCCCATAAGGCACATAGGGTGCTGACTTCACTGTCCCATTTATTTTACTTAAAACAACCTGAACATTTATCCTGAAACTCAGTTTGCAAAGGTTCTGAATATATTCTTGCTTTCCCTCATATTGAAACTGGTGAAAATTAAGACTCTACAAGAATGGCATACTACTTGTAGTGTAGTTAGGGTCAGGGCTGGATCCAAACTCATCACACTCATTTGTATTTGGTGCTTTGTGTTTGGTGAAGGAATATTGCCAGAAAGCTGTATCTGGTATAGCAGGGTATAGATTTTGTGGTGAAATAAACTGAAAGGTGCCATATTGAGGGAGAATTGTTTTTTAAACAATTTATTTATTTATTTATTTATTTATTTATTTATTTATTTATTTATTTATTTATTTATTTATTTATTTATTTATATTTATGTACTGCCTGATTTTCCCAAGGGAACTCAAGGCCCATACATCTTTGATGAGTGTATGGCGTCCCATGACCTCAGCCTCTGGAATTGGGTTAATTTCCACCCTCTAAAGCAGGCATGTCCAAACTTCGGCCCTCCTGATGTTTTGGACCACAACTCCCAGATTTCCAAGCCTGTAATTCCAGTGGCAAAGGATTGTGGGAGTTGTGGTCCAAACATCTGGAGGGCCGAACTTTGGACATGCCTGGTCTAAAGGCTCTCCCTTGCCTATCATCCACAGCTGAATTATTACAGGAACAGGGAGACTTTGAAAAATAACTGTAAGATCAATTAAGTGAGCCTCACTATCTAATTTCTAAACTACATTTCTAAGCTTATCTTCATTGCACAGCCATGAAATCCTCCGAAAAGTCCTTTCTCTCTTCCTCTGACTGTTCACAAGCATGGGAAGAGATATTCACATGTTGCTTTTAGACCAATCAGGTTTCACTTGCTTCTGGCTGGTATCTCCACTGGCTTTTATTTACACAGACACTGAGATAATGAGAAAACGACAAGTCTGAGCACTTATTAATGTTGCATGTTTACATTTGGCCTGAGCCTAACAGGCTTCACTACTTCTAAAATCCGTTACAATGCGGAACCACACTTTCTCTGTGGCAGCCGCTCGTCTCTGTAACCAAATTTCCCATGAGATTTGTTTGGCCATTTTGCTCCCAGTTTTCAAGAAACAGCTGAAGATGTGGTTTTTTTAGAAAGGCTTTCCCTGGATATTAACTTACTTTGTTAATAATTTGCAGTTATTTAACTTATTTGTGCTCTGTCTTTAGCCCATCTTGCTTTTGTTTGACAGTCTGATGTATATTGTTTTGTAAATTATGATGTTTTGTTATATTGGATTCTTTTATTGTATTGATTATGAACTGTTTGAAACCTGTTCAATTTTGTAAACGGCTCAAAGTAGACATGTAGCTAGATGGAGCATTATAAAAATTAATTAATTAAATAAATAAATAAATAAATATCTTTTCCAAGTGCATTAGTGCTGAACTGGGCCAGGAAATAACCTGAAAGTTAATGTTGATAGCAAAGTAATTTGATTGCATTGCCAGAAAATGGCAAGAAAGAGGATCCATGTTCAAATAACAGAACATGTAAATAACATGGGTAAGATGATAAAAAAATAATTACTTGATCAATACAAATGAGGAAAAAATTATACAATAATGTTCAGATAAAATCTTTTTTATCTTCACATGGTTTTCTTGTTATAGAAACAACAGCAACAAATCATGATTAAGTGCATTAAATGAACACCAGTTTTTATGATGCCTTTGACCTTTTTGAGGAGCAAGGCATGGTAAAAAATTATCTGTGGGGGGAGGAAGAAGGACAAAAACATGGCATATTTCCTTTTCTTTCTACCTTACTGCTATTTTTTTCTATTTAGAACTGCAGGCAACTATTATATAAAGAAAGCAAAGGCTCCCTGCAGTTTTTCCTCTGCCCTGACTACACAGGAATGCAGGCAACTTCACAGCAGGTTTTGATTACAAGAGGGATGGGGGGGGAATCAAATGGAGACCTACCCACAAAGGACTGAAGAGAATTTTGACAAGTACATATATTGCATATCAGGCAAAACAATATGTTTTAATTTGAGCTTTCATTGACTAGTCCACCTCTTCAGATGTTTCTGCTCTTGTTCCTCCATACTATTTGCTTCTTTAAAATCTAATCCTGCACAAGGATGGATCACTTTGTTTCCAACCCACGTCACTTCTTCATGTGTTCTGTCACAATCTGAATCATTTCTACATTATCCAGTGCTTAGAAAGTTACTTCTATTTGTTACTATGACTAATCTTAAGGGATGCTGTTGCTTGTTACAATGTTGCCTTTCTGGTACTTTCTGGTACCTTGTGATTCTTGTTTGAATCACCTTAGAATTATTAAGAGAATGGCATAAAATTGAAATATCCCTAAGTAGAGATGGGCATGAAATAACTTTTTTTGTTTTTCATTTTTCATTTTGTTCCCTAAAGAAATGAAAAATGAAATGACCCATCAAAGAAAAATGAAACAAAATGGAAATTTTCATTCCATTCTGTTTTGTTTTTTATTTTCCCATATGAATGCATTGAAGCAATGCATTCTTATGGGGGAAAGCTCGTGGTTCCCCCCACCCCAACACGCCCAGTAAGATGGGGGAAAGCACGGGATTGTTAAACTTTTTTTGCCACCCCAAGCCCCAAATGCTAGCTAACTGGTGCTTGAGGAGGCAAAAAAAGCACCAACTGGCAGGGCCCCACAACCCAGCTGGTCAACACAAGTGTTTTTTTTTTTTTTTTTAAATGCTGACTGGCCTCTTGCATGTCAGCTGATTGGTGGAATAAAAAAAAACAAACAAAACACAAATGCCAACAGGCCTCCCCAGGGCCTCCTGCACGCCAGCTGGTGGGCAGGAGGAAAAAAATAAAAAACCCGCCGACCAGCTTCCCATGTGCCAGCTGGTTGGCAGGAGAACAAAATCTTGCCGACTGGCCTCCCCTGGGCCTCCCACATACCAGCTGGTCGGTGGGAGAAAAATAAAATTTTAAAAACCACTGTCTGGCCTCGTTGGGGCCTCCCACATGCCAGCTGGTTGGCAGGAGAAGAAATAATCATATTAAAAAACACCGACCCGCCTCCTGCATGCCAGCTGGTTGGCAGGAGAGAAAAAATAAAATAAAACCTGCTGACTGGACTCCCGCATGCCACCTGGTCAGCAGGAGGGAAAGAAAACACTGACCAGCCTCCCTGGGACTTCCTGCACATCAGCTGGTCAGCGGGAGAAAAAAATAAAAAACTCTACCAACTGACTGGCTGGACCCCAACAGTGTTAAAAAATACAAAACAAAACAAAACATAAAACATTTTAATTGTTTTTTCATAATAAACAAAATGAAATGGGCGGAAAGAAACAAAAAATGAAATGAAACACCATTTTGGCATTTCATGCCCAGCTCTATTCCTAAGAAAAGCCTCCAACAATGCTTAGAAATTTTCTTAAAATTAAATTTAACAGTAACTGAAACAGTGGTTATAACAAATTTCATTGCAATTTATTCAGTAATATCTTTAAAGTATCTTGTTTTATCCTCTAGTTACAAAAATGTAACTAGGTCTTTCAAACAAGATGTTTGAGAGAGGGAGCTAGAAATAAAGAGATATAGATCAATTAGTGGCCCTCAGCTAGTGGAAATACAGAATTTATTTATTTATTTATTTATTTATTTATTTATTTATTTATTTATATACTGCCCATCTGGCAGAAAGCCAGCCACTCTGGGCGGTTTAAAACATTAACAAACTAATTACAAAATACAGATAAAAATATAATAAAAAGCAAAAATATTATAAATGAAAACATAACTAAAACAACATTCATAAAAATTAAAGGTAAATAAAATAAGTGGACAAGATTAGATCACTAAATCAATAAGGCTACGTAACAGTTAATAACCAGGAAAAGCAGATTGAAATACCATGTCTTCAACATTTTCTTGAAATTCAACAATGAGGAGGCCTGACAGATATCTGAGGGGAGTTGGTTCCAGAGTCTAGGAGCCACCACCAAGAAGGCTTGTTTCCTTGTTGTTGACTTGTGGCCCTCCCTCAGTGTTGGCACCCTCAGAGGACCTGCCCGTGATGGAGTGATATGGACAGAACTTTGGGGTAGGAGACACTCTGACAGATAGGAAAGTCTCAAGCTGTTTAGGGCTTTATATGTCAACATTAAAAGCTTGAAGTCAATGCAGTAACAGATCAGCAGCCAGTGCAGTGCAGCCAAAGTCAGGGTAATATCATGGAATCTTTTATTACCCAATACCAATGTGGCAGCAGTATTCTGCACCAGCTGGAGCCTCTGCATTAACTTCGAAGACAGCTCCACGTAGAGAGCACTACAGTAGTCTAATCTCGAAACTATCAGTGCATGGACCAATATAGTGAGAGCACTGGGGTCCAGGAAGTTGCACAGCTGTGCATCCGCCTAAGATGGTAATGTGTGGTATGGACCAGTGATGCCACCTGCGACTCCATAGTAAGTGCTGGATCCAGAATTATGACAAGAGTGCATACCTCATCCTGCATGGGAAGACTCCCCCCCCCAAAAAAAAAACTGAGGGAGTTTCCCTACCTGCCAAAACCAGGCAGCCCCACCCAGACGACTTCTGTCTTGTCTGGATTCAACCTCAATCTATTCGTTCTCATCCACTCCAGAACAGTGCCTAGGTAGCAATCCAGGGATGAAATGGCATTGACTGCAGATGGGAAAAGGAGTTATAGAGCTGGCTGTCATCAGCATACTAATGACATGAAACCCCATACCTCCTACACCCTCCCCCAGTGGCCCCATATAGATATTAAAGAGCATAGGGGAATCCCATGCAGTTCACAAAAACTACCTCTGTGACACCAATTAGCTGGAGGCTGCAAAGTGTCCCACAGTAAGAATAGGGAGAGGTGGAAAGTCAAAACAGTACCAGAAGGCATGCTAGCATAACACTGGACTCATATTCCGCTTAAAATGTGTATTTTAAGCAAGTTACTTCCAATTCAATCACATTGTTCCAGAGGAATAAGTTCATATTATTTCATGTTATAATTCACAATGATTAAATTCCTCAGTGATTCACATCTTTTATTGGTTGAAAAGTAATTTTAAATATTTAACCAATTGTTTTTGGAGGTACAGTAATAAATTTATATTTTAAATTTATATTTTTCTTTAATTTGTTTTCAACATTCTTATTTTTCAAACCATTTCTAGTCATGGGGCAGATAGTCCAGTGTGTATAGGACTACAAATTGCACTTATTATTCACGTTGTTGAATTTCAAAATACATGCCACTATCTCACCTGGGGGAAGATCCAGATATTGTGAAAGTCCAGGTTTTCTTCTTTCTTGGTCATGTGACAGAAGATGTGGGATCTCTGTTCCCATGTACAAGGATTTTTTTTAAAGCACAGACCAGCCCCAGGGCCAGCAGGTGGCACTAGGAAATAAAAAATAAAAATAATAAAAAAACAGTGCTGACAGCCTGAAGGCCAGCTGATCTGTGCTGGGGGGGGGAGGAGAAATTAAAAAAAAAACTAAAAGCCCCAACAAGCCCCAGGACAAGCTGGTCAGGGCTGGGGGGGAGTAGAAAACAGGATCATATGCGAGCTCCCACGGACTCCTGGTTCGCATTTTTTATTGGAAAAAAAAATTCCCAACCTCTCCAGTAGGTCTTAGAAAAATTGCTAAAGGAAGCATAACCCGGGTTTTTTTTTTTTTTTTAAGCCCAGGGGCTTTGGGGACAAAATTTTTGGAAATGCTTTAACTTGAAATTTAATCAGCATTTTAAAGGACGTGTGATAAAGTCCACAGAGTAAAATTCAGTTAGTCCCAAGCAGAGCAGAAATCTATAGGTTATAATGGGGGCTACTGTACTACCAACCATGTTTTAACAAAGATGTTGACATGAGTACAAGGACAGGTTGCAGAAAGTAACATTCAGTTTGGCTATTTTCTTCATAAAACATGTTTACAAAAATGAGCTAAAATGGCTCCTTGACTCCAGTGTCTATGGTACATCTGAGGTCAAGGAGGAACACAATTTAATAATAATAAAAAGGGGTACAACATTTCAGTCACACTACTTAGACCATTGGTTCCTAAGAAGTTTGAACCACAAGAAGGCCAAGTTGATCACTGATGCTGAGCTTTGCTGCATCAGTGATCAACTTAACAATTGACATCTGAAAGAATACCCCAGAACCAGGAAGATGAAAGATCAACTTCGAGAAATTGAGGATTGCTGTGAAAAAATTCTGGCTCAAACATTTCACCTCAGTTTCTCTTGTCTGCATGGATAATTTAATTTCCATGGGCAGGTATTATATTAATTTAACTTAGCTTTTTGTGTAATTAAATGAAATTACAGCCTCCATAAGGAACAGATTATAATTAATGATTATGGAATTGGGTGGACAATGTTGTGGACAATGGATATGAACTTGTTCCAGGAAACTACTTTATACAACACTAAATTGTATATTTTATGTGAACAACATGGTATATGAGACTTATTTGCAAGAAAAAAACTCACTTCAGTAACTTTCGAGCAAGCCTGCTTTTAACTTGTTCTTTAAGAGATTGTGTTTAGCATGGCATGAACTATTGGTTATTGCAAAATGGAGGATTAAAAGCAACAAGAGCAGATGTGCCCATATGCCACCAATCTTTCATATTGCTTGTCTGGTGACATGTTCTTTGGGCTTGCACATCTCATGAGAATAAAGGCAGCTTTGAAGCTTCATAATTGTGTTACATTTTCAGTGGGTCAATAGAGCACACAGAGAAAAATAATGGGAGAAAAAGCCATTAAGATGAAACAGTCTCTATCACAAAAGCAGAACATAAATTGAATAGCTTATATTTTTATAGCTTTCTTGGGACTTCTGAAAAAGCCAGGAATATTATCAAAGAAGTGTACTGAATGGTTTATGAAGCTAACAGGTGAAGAGATCAACTTTGATTTTTATTCTGACCTTAAAGGGGAGAAAGAAAGGACAAATGGATAGATATAAGATATTTGTAAAATCTGAGTTTTTTCCCTTCCAAATTAAAAAAATAATAATACCAATATGATGAACAAAGTATGTACTGTGTTGTGTTGTGTTAAATTGTGAAGTAAAATGTGTATACTACATAATTAAATTATAAAAAAATCCAATAGTGCATTATGCTTTGGGTATTATAGAAACATACTAGTAAGATTGAACTACTGTTCTATTGTATGATGAATTCTGAGGTTGACAAAATGATTTAAGCTTACATTTTCCATATTAAGAAGGGTTACTTAAAGCTTTACAGAATCAGGTTGATTGATGCTTTGAAGCAGATAAGAGACATGAAGCTGACTGAAAATTTAATTTTTCTCCAAATCTCTTCTGTAGATTTCTTCTTGCCTTAAAACTAGGCCAATGGACATTTGTATTTGCTTATGTCTGTTATGTATGCTGCCTAGATGCCCTGGGCACATCTGATCTCATCTGATTTCAGAAGCTAAGCAGGGTCGGTCCTGGCTAGTACTTGGATGGGTGACCACCAGGGAATACCAGATGCTGTAGGTGCCTGGAGTAGGAACTGACAAACCACTCCAGTATTCCTGACAAGAAAACTCCATGGACATGGGGTCATGAAGAGTTGGTCACAACTGTAACAACAGAACACAACAGAACACACAGAACACAACACACACACAGACACACACACACACACACACACACACACACACACACACACACACACACACACACACACACACACACACACACACGTCTGCTATGTAGTTGATCGTGTCCCCAAACCTTAGAATGTCTAAACAAAACAGTTAAAACAGAAAGAAGCAAACTTTGTTTTCTTATTGTCTCATTTTAGTACATATAAAACTGTGTTGTGGCCATACTGCATGGCGAATCCTGGTGAAATACCATAACAGTGTCCTTTTATCCTGCACAACATGAACTGCGGTTATAGGGGAAACCACCCTAATGTACCCAATTCTTTCTTCATATTCACTATTCTTCTTTCAAGTGGATGTTATGATGATAGTCATGATAATGTCCTTTTCTGACATCCACTGAAAAGAATAGTGGGTGCAGAGAAAGAATTGGGTATACAGTAGTCCCCTGCAACATCACACTTCCTATGTATTCATTTTAATTTGTTATTTTCTTCATTCATATAATAATACCAGAACCACCACAACAAGCCAAAGCATCTAAGAAACAGAACACATGGCTCTCTGCTTATTAGCTGCCTTTCTGGTATTTCCACCCATATTCCAGTGTGAGCACATTGCCACATGTACATACCAATTACACTTTAAAGCACAAGTTCCTGATGTTCTCTCCTTTCAAGATGGCAGCTTTTACAATGGGTGCACATGCAGCACGGAGTTCTTGCCATGCTATTCAGAAATAAACAGTACAGTATAATCATTAGACTTTGTTTCCTATCATACTGAAAAATAATCACCAATTTGCTTTTGTGGTGTGCTTTCACTTTTTATGACAAAGAGCTTAGTTTCACCAGCTCAGTTTGTGAAAGCATGCTGTTTTCTTATCTTAAATTCCCCATGCTTTAATCTCCTTTGTTTACCTCATCAGTGTCATTTACACTGTAATCTGCATAGAATCACATAGGCCTGATTCCTATTGTGTGTGGTTATATTGTAGTTGACACTTACATGATACTTTGAAGCAGCTGCTTCTCATTGTGTATCCTTTGGGCCAGCATTTCAATAATCATCCATACATCCATGCAAGTACAAGAATGTTTGTTGTAAATGTTTGTTGATTTCTTCTGTCTGTTTCAGAATGAAAGCATGTCTGATTTGGGTATTATAACAAAATAAAAGGTTACAGATTGGATATATGATAATATTCGAGTTTTCTGTTACTGTTTGTGTCGGATCTTGTATAAATATGTACTCTGGGTCATGTCTAATAGTCTCAGTATAGCAAAACTTTCAGGTTGTAATCAGGATATTTTCTAAAGGTTCAGATGTTGACTTATTATCACTAAATATGACATTAATATTGTTATTTTCCCTCATAATAATTAGTTCTGTGAAAGAGCAGTGATTTCCCTCTTTTGCCTCACTTGAACAAATGCCCCATGTGTATGGATAAGGGAACTTGACTACCACAGTTAGCAGGGCTCTACTGGCTGACCACAGCCATTTCATCTATTCTTGGGAGGCCGGAATGCTGTCTTCTCCAGGATGTTGGATTGAGAGAAGTATCAGTGCCTGTGCTATTCTGTTTTCCAGGCTCACTGCACATCATTACGACCCACCCAGAAAAGCATTAGCAAAGGCAATCCACCACTGTTGCAAGAAACAGATATAGCATCTGCTGGGTGATGACAGAATGTCTGAAACTCCAGGTGCTCATCCAAACAAAGTGTGGTTTAATATCACCTGTTTGTCTGCACTATAGGAATACTGCTTCTGAATTTTTATTGAACTTAATTTATCATCCACCTTAATGTTATGGGAAGCTATTTCCTGTTCTTCAAAGCTTTTATTGTTAGCCCCCCAAGTTGTGCTAGCTTATTCATTTGAGTATATCTGTGTGTGTGTGTGTGTGTGTGTGTGTGTGTGTGTGTGTGTGTGTGTGTGTGTGTGCGCGCGCACACACACACACACACACACACACACACACACACACACACACACACACACAATAACTAAACCCTTGTTAGATCTTTAGCTCACTTCATCACACACATGAGATACGTTTTATCAGTCTGTATGCTAGTGGAGTTGGATATAGGCAGTGGGTTGAAAGCACGGTAGATGCAGAAATATTAGCGGTGATAGTACATGTATCCCAATACTAGGTGAAATATGTACCCCATGCTGTCGCTGCCTGTTAATGCAAATATCACCTGCCTTCTATTTTGAATTTTTGTTATACTGACCCCCTAGACAGTACACAAAACCACTGTGGTGAACACAGAAGGGGTGGCTAATACAAATAACATATCAGACCTTTGTTGGTAGACTTTATGAACAAACAAATGTAGGTTTGTTATTATCTCAGGTATCAAATCATGATGGAGCTTAGTATGACCATGTACAGGACGATGCACAGCCAAAAATCCTCTTGCTTACTTACACAGCACCAGCATTCATGGCACAACTTTTTGACCTGAATAGCCTCACTAAGAAAATCACACAATCTGTTGCAAACATACACTTGACAATACACATAATGTAATATTTGTTGTAGCATCTCACATTGAAGCCATTCTATTGTAAAATATTACACTGTTTTTGTTATGCCAGCATAACTACACAGGAGGATTTTCACCTCAGAATTCCCCACCACAATCCTTCTTATTCCATCTGAATACTCCAAGTGGCAAACATTACAAATATATTTGTATCCCTAATGCAACATGAACAGTCAATCCCAATTTATAACAGTCGATCCCAATTTATGGTAGCTGATGTGCAGTTGCATTGTCATGTTTCATGACTTCAAAACCAAGTTGTTAATAATAAAAATTTAAAAGAGTACATTGACTGCACATTTAGTTACCTTGTAAAATAGCTCACTAGAGCCCTCTTAAAATTAATAAGTGAGAAACTGTTCCAAATTTAAGTGTCCTCCAAAGGATGAGCTATTTCTTTTTACTATGAATAAGAAAGCCAACCTTGTCTCCTGTAAGAAAGGAGACAGGGGGAACAATAATGTTATTCAGCTAAAATATTTCAAGGATGTTCTCAGCCTCAGAATGGTTAAATAGTTGAAAAGCAGCAAAGGGATTAAAAGCATAAAACACTTCCTCAGAAATACAGTAACCTAATATAATCTAATTAAAGGGGTAGAGTATCATGGAGAAGTAAGCTAACCATAACTGAGATCCATTAATTTTGGTGCATTGATAGGAAATGATCTATAATCATGCTAAATCTATAACTGGTAATACATTTAGTATGAGATTTGGGGCATATGAATGCAAATTTGAAACAGATAGAATCTGAACATGAGTAAACCTTGACTGAGGAATTAACTGAAATCTTTGATCAAGCTTGTAATGCAATAGTTACTGGCCAAAGAACTGACTCCTGGCAAGTCCACCTTTTGCCATGCCTGAACATTTGGTACAGTTTTGAGGAAGAGGGTGCTGCCCTCGAAATATTAGCAACTTTTTGTTATTTTACTAGTAGCCTTAAGGTAATATGGAGATACCAAGAAAGAGCTGCCCCCTTTTGTACCAAGAAGGAGGCAAATGAACCATCAACGAAAGCATGACAAGACTGCAACCACTAGGTGAACATATAACCTTTTTATTTTATCCAATTGGCTACACCTAGTGGATTTTTCTAAATTTTATCCCAGACCCCAAATGAAATGCATGGGTCTCCTGCACCAACCCTCTCCCTTCTCTGGCCATGCGGGGAACATTCACCTCAAAATGCCACATGGAGAGTGGGTGTGAATGTGTGTACGTGATCTATGTCACAGTGTTTACTGGGACAGTAAACATAACTTCAGATGCAGCTTCACATCTCTGCTCTGGGCCTCAACTATTATTTATTTATTTTAGAGTATATTTACTTCATCTTTCTCCTTGGAAAAGGACCCAGTTAAGACATGTTCAAGTATTGAGAACAGGGAATTGAGGGACATCTTCCAGCATAAAAAGACAACATTGCATTAAAGCTACAAGACAACACAAGCAATTAAACAGAGAGTAAAAATTCCATGTAAAAATTTATGAGTGATGGAAACTAACATTGAAAACATAGTGTCACTGCAATCACACAAGGTTATATGTGGTTATAAACACAAAGTCTATGTGATCATATAAAATACACATAATAGGTAGTCCATCATTCAGGGAAAGCTTGCCTGAAGAGAAAGGTCTTTGCCTGTTTCCTGAAAGACATCAGAGATGTCTAAGAAACTAAGAAACTACCTGGCATTTTTTTCACCTTGCCAATAACTTTACATCTAAGAACTGACTGCTGGCAATTCCATCTTTTGCCATGCTTGAAATTTTGGTACAGCTCTGAGGAAGAGGGTGTTGCCCTTGAATATTAGCAACTTTTTCTTAGCCTACTAGTAACCTTAAGGTATTACCTGGTCTAGTTTTTTTATTTTATTTGTGTATAAGATGCATTGTGCTGTAGCATTATTTTTCACCAGAGGAGGAGATTTTGGGCCATTGAAATAAATCAGACTTAGCATGGGAGATTGTATTTGAGGAATTCTACTATTTCATATATATATTATCCCAGAAACAATAAAAGTATGCACTGAATAAGCAGGAAAGGGACAAAAACAGGAAGACAGAGCCATAAAATGAATCAGAGAGCTGTGGAAGGCAATTACATATAACAATCAGGATGATACCCTGTCAGGATTAATGAGAGACATCTGTCTGCACACATCACTGTGTTGTACATCTGCAACAAATCAAAGCTTTCTGTTCCCTTTCAGGAAATATATCTAAATATCTAGGCAACTGTAAATCCCAGTTTTAATTTCTATGCATATTCCATGGTAACCTGATCTTAGAAAAATCACTTGGAATACCAGGTCATATAAGGTTTTCTACTAGGCAATTTAAATCCACCTCTCTGCGAGCTGCCCATTTTCCCAGGGAGACTTTTCAGTAGTAAATGAACTCTCTTTTATTTTCATGTGGACAGGCAGGGCCTGTCTCAACCTGTCAGGTTAGGGTATCTCTTTTCATGGACCACTGCTTCTGTGAGCTATTTCTAGGTTCCTGCTAATTTTAGTTATCTGCTCGGTGGTGTCCTTGCGGTTCCCCATAGATTTTTCAAGCAGGTGATTTCTTCTGAACATCTTTCTGCTTGGCTAATAAATATATTGAATGGGATCCTGGAGATAGTTTGCCTGCTTTGTACTGAGCTGGCTTCACTCATACACTGGCCATATTCCTCCAATGAATGGAGAGTTGAACAGAAGTTCTGAAATGCAATTTATTCTCCTCTATTATTATGCAAGCATCATATACTTATGGCATATGTAAACGATATTAAAAATGCAAGTGGCAGCAGCCCATTTCAGATATATTTAGACAAAGGGTGCTTGAAGGCTATCCAACATCAGGTTTGAGTAAGATGTACTGGTTTATATAAGCATCCCATTGATGGAAATGATTTCTTCTAAGTAAATGTGGCTAAGTCTGTAGTGTCAGAATAATTACTTATTGGCTGAATCTCAACAGAGGCTAATGCAGTTATAGCCAGTATAACAGATCCCAAGTTCTTATTAACCAAACATTAAAGGTAAAAGTAAAGATAAAAGTTCCCCTGACAATTAAGTCCTCTTGTTTCCAATCTAGGGTCTGGTGCATATCTCTGTATGCCAAAGAGCTGGCATTTATCCATAGACATATTTCCATTAACTTCTCCACAGAAGGCACCTTTATGATCTCCCAAAGTAGTCAAATAATGCCATTGTCAAATAATGCTTATTATTAGATTGACTCATTCTTACCAAAAATAAGTTCTTCCATATGTCATAGGCATAAATGCTATTCTTGTAATTGGGATCCATTGATTCAGGCCCTATCCCCTGAAGCAACATATTCAGTCTTTTTGTCAATGTGGCGAGTAACATTCACAATGCAAAATAATGATTTCAGATTTAAGGGACATAACAGAAGTTGGTAAAGAAGCAGAAGTAAAAAGAAAAATCAGCATAATCAGGTTCTATACCTATTACAGAAGATGGCTCTAGGAAAGACAAGCAGAATAAAGCTATTAAGGGGCTGCTGCACACAATAAGTAAAAAAGTGATACAGGAACACCTAGTCATCAGGCCTGGATGAGGTGTATCCAAGAATGCTATGAAACTTGCAGATTTAATCCCAGAGCCTTTGTCTACATTTGATAGTTTATGGAGAACAGGAAAGATCCCCAAAGACTGAAGACTGAAGATGTGCAAATGTTGCTTCCATACAGTTAGCTTGAAAGCAATAACAAGAAAGGTTTTAGGGGAAAATGATTAAAATTTTGTCTATCAGCATTTGGGGGGAAACGCAGGAATTACTTTGCCTGCACAGACTGAAATAACAAGTCAACACTTAAGATTTGGGTTAAATTAGAGTCACAATGTATTGAACCATAAATCAACATAAATATTTCCTTTCAAAAGGAAGCCTTCAGTAATGTGAAAGCATGATCTGGATCTGGGGCCATGCTTGCCCAGATACAGATCTTGAAATGGTTAGTTTAATGTCAAGTCATTCCCTTAGCACAATCCTCCCAAGGCTCTTGACTCTAGGCAAATTCCATACTGGGGATGGCCCTTCTCCTCCATGTCCTAGTGCAGAAACATCCTAGTTTCCAACTCCATGAGGAGGAATGGTTACATCATTTCCATATGCCCATTGAAACTCACCCATAAAACACATCCCTTCTGCACTACCCGCTGGTGTAACCAATAAAAGCAATTCAAACTAAAACCACCTTGCCAACTTGACTAATTAACTAAGAATGGGATGGTTGTTCAAAACTTATCAGGGGTTGGTCAAAAATTCCCATCTGGCCCTGAAGCAACCAGTTACCTTGTTCTTAGGGTGGCTGGGTGTGTGGTCCAAAAATTGCCAAGAAGAAGGCCAAGGCAGGGGCAAGCCTTCCTTTATAAGGCAGGCTTTTGCTCACCCATCCCTTGCAGAAAACGCTCCTCGCATGACTCATCCAGTCTCACAGGCAAAGTGCTCCCATTCCATCAGCTGTACCTGGGGGAAGAGCCAAGTATTAATTAGCAAGTGTTTCTCAAAACCATGCCATCCTCAACTAGTCTTATTTTCATCTGTTTAATAAATATTCATAGGATTTGTAGAAAGGAGAAATGCATTTGATTTAGTATATTTTGATTTTAGAAAGCCTTTTTTCATTGAACTTCATTCTGTTATTTTGATCAGTCTGGAAATATATGTGATATTTGATGCTGCTGTTTGGTGCATTTGTGAGCTCTCCCAAAGAATACTCACCAACTGTTCCCCATCATCCTGAAGAGAAGTGTTGTTCAGCATCTTTATAAATGAAAGTGAAAGAGATGCTCATCAAATTTGCAAATGACACCACACTGGATAGTGGGTAGCTCACAGAGAAATAAGATTCACAATTAACTGAACAGATTGTAACACTGGGCACAAATGAACAAAACGAATTTCAACAAAGTATAACATAACACTACAGTAGGGAGGAACGTTGGACGCACAAACATAGGATGAATGACAGCTGGCTCTGAATTAGTATATGTGAATGTGTATAAGGTGTTTAAGTAGATCACAAGGTAACCCTGAATCAACAGTGTGATACAGCAAGAAAAAAGAAAATGTAATAGTTACATCAACAGAAGCATAGTTTCTAGATCAATGAAAGTAGTAACACTACAGTATGAGACTCTGATCCACTGATCCACTAACCACGGATTCAGTTATTCATGGTTGGTGATCAGCTGGGGTGGACATCAGAGAGGAGGGAAAAAATAAAAATAAGACTTACTAATGCTGTCCACCCTCCTCCTCCTCCTTGCTGCCGCCACTGCTGTGGGGCAACCAGGCACACTCCGGAGGGGTGGAAGACACACCCGGCCATCCAGCCTTTGAACTTCCCACTTGGGTCCCAGGTGGCAGATTGGAAATTTTGAACTTCCTGCTCAAACTTCCAGTCCACTGCCTGGGACCCAAACAGGAAGTTCAAAGGCCAGTTGGCCATGCAGGTCCTTAAAGTGACCACCCCACCCCTCCAGGGGGTGTGTGGCCAGTGGCAGTAAGGTTTTTTTTAATTTGCCGCTGCCACAGGCCAGCCAGCTACCCTCTGGAGGGGTGGGGTGGTCACCTTGAGGACCCACATGGCCAACCAACCTTTGCATTTCCTGCTTGGTCCCAGGCAGCAGATTGGAAGTTTGAGCAGGAAGTTCAAAACTTCCAGTCCACTACCTGGGACCTGAGTGGGAAGTTCAAAAGCTGGCTAGCCAGGCGGGTCCTCTACCCCTCTGGAGGGTGTCAGGCTGGCCGGCAGCGGCGGGGAAGGAATAAAGTTTTTTTTTTTTTTTTTTTTGTCCTTGCCGCCACCGAGCTTGGAAGCTAGGAGAAAGGGGAAAAATTTCTTTTCTTGTCATTTGGGGGTGTTGGTGTGAAACCTTTTGCTGCAACATCCCACCACCCCTATCACCACTGTCAACCCGGATAACAGCATTTGGTCTTATCTGCAGATTTCACTATCTGCAGGAGATCACTGAACCAATACCCCATGGATACAGCGGTCCTACTGTACTACTTTCTTATGCTTTGGTCATAAGTGACAAAATATTGTCCTGGGCACCCTAGTTTAAAAAGCATATGAACAAGGTGGACTATGTTGTGAGGAAAGATAGGACAAATTTGATTTTTGATGCTCTGGTGGCTTGACTTGGAGCAGCACATAGACATTAGAAGAAAGGTGATTTTGACTTAAAAACTGGGAGGAATGTCTTAACAATAAGCTGTTCAAAAATCGGATGGCATACCTTAGATGGTGCTGCCCTCTCTTCTACTGGAAGTTTTTAAATAGAAGTGGATGGCCTATGTAGCTTTAGCTATGAATTTCCTGTATTGTCAGGATTTGGACTAAATGTTGTGGTCCCATCCAGCATGACAATTTTATGATTTTGTCACTGTATGAAATTTACGTGATGGCTGAGGATTATGTACACGTCTTGTAGATCTTTTTAAATATATATTATCATCTTGTGACAGCCAACAGTTGACTTTTCCACTTTCAACACTTTCTCTTTCTGACCCCGGATGATTTTGTAAAGTACATCCTCCCACTGGGCTTTTTCAAAACAGAAATGTAAGCAGCCAAGGAACCTGCTGAGTGATGAGGCAAGATATGATAGATAGAAAAATCGATTGTGGCACTCTTAGATGGGATATGACAAGCACTCACTATATTTTTCATTCATGGCAATTTTTCAGCTCTCAACATGTTATGATTCCCCACTGAGACTCCCCTCTGCACCATCAGGATTTCTCTGCTTCATGAGAAAACAAGACCCCAGTTTCTTCTACATTTCCACCCCACAACAATTTTATTTTTCCTGTAAAGGAAATTGAAAGATGGTGAATAGAGATGGGCACGAAACGAGCGATTTTTCATTTTTGTTTTTGTTTTTTCATTTCATTACGCAACAAAAATGAAATGAATTTTTTTAAAAACAAAAATGAAAACGAAAACAAAACTGACCAAATTTGCCGTGTTTTTCATTTTCATTGCAGCAGATGCATTGAACCCAAATGAATGCTAATGAAACAGCATTTTTTCGTTTTCATTTTCATTTTTTCGTTTGTTACCTAACGAAACGAAAATGAATTTTTTTGCAAAAAATCACAAAAACGAAAACGAACCGAAACGGACCCCTAAACGACCAAATGACAAACAAAACACCAATTTTTTGAGTCGTGCCCATCTCTAATGGTGAACAGTTTAATTTTTTTTTCTGATAAATCTTGTACAGGAAATATGCCATTATGTGCATAGTTGTAGTTGTAATAATCCTATGGAACTTGGAATTTCTTTCAGTCAAAATGCGCACAAAACCTCCCCCAAAATCCCAAGAGGTTTCTCCTATGAATTCTCAGAGGAGAAAAAACAAACTCTCACAGAGAAATTTCATTCTAAGAAGTAAATAAAAAATCCTTCTCCCTTCAAGTTCTTTCTGAAAACAAGAGGCTGTGAGAATCACAGTACTGTTCACAGCCATCTTTCAATGTTACAGCAAACTGAAAATACCAGCAAAATAAATATTGAAGTCCTGGAGAGTGAGGGAGTAAAACTGAAACCTCTTTTGTTAAGAATGAAACTTTCAGAGAATTGGGGCAAAATATATATGTTACCATTTTTTCTGGAGCCAGGCATTACACCATTGATTTAATGCTTGTCACAGGGCTTACATGGGTAAAATATGCACTATAACATCTACAAGGGAGATAAAATCTTAGCTACAGTGTTATCTGCAGTGCCCCCTCAAAAATGTAAAACTGCAAAGTCCTGGGTTGGTGCTGATCCCTGAAGAATATGAAGTGCTGAACCAAAATATATCAGAGTTTTTCCTATTAGAAACATTCTAATATTTTAGTTTAACTATCTACCTAGAAATTGAAACCATATTTCCCAGGTTTATCCACTTTTTTCTGATGACTCTCATTATGCCATAGAATTTCATTAGGGACAGGTTTATTATTTATTTATTTATTTTAAGGCTTATATACCACCCGTCTTCCTGAAGGAACTCCGGGTGGTTCACAACAGAATAAATCAACAATAATAATCAACTAACCAAGCAAACAAATAACAACAATTAAACAAACAATATAAAAATTCAACCCTGACATAAAAACTGAAAGCATATGGGGAGGGGGAAATTATATTAAGTCACCAAACGCCTCATGGAAGAGAATAGTCTTTAAAGCCTTCTGAAAGGCTGGCAGGGACTGTGCAAGGCACACTTCGCTGGGAAGATGGTTCCATAAGGTAGGGCCAGCCACAGAGAAGGCCCAGCTCCGAGTAGAAGTTTTCCTGACCTCTCTGGGCATGGCCACCCGTAGCGAGTGTGCCCGTGACATCCTCGTTGGACGGGCCGAAGTTGACTGCTGGGTGATCTGCTCTGCCAGGTAGTCAGGTCCTAGGCCATGGAGGGTTTTATAAATTAAAACCAAGACATTGAATCTGATTCAGGACACAACGGGTAGCCAATGCAGGCGAGCCAGAACTGAGGTGATGTGGTGGTAGTGACGCACACCTGCCACCAGTCTGACCACCACATTTTGCACCCGCTGCAGTCGCCGAAGGAGAGTCAAGGGCAACCCCATGTAGAGAGCATTGCAATAATCTCTTCTCGAGATCACCAACGCCTGCACAACAGTTCTCAGGGAGTCTCCATCCATTTATGGTTGAATCTGGGCAATTTGACGAAGGTAGAAAAAAGCAGTCCTGGACACGGCAGCCACCTGGGCCTCCATGGTGAGAGCCTGGTCCAGGACCATGACCAGATTCCGAACGCTGTCCGCTAGCTGGAGGGAAACACCCTCCATGCTAAGGAGAGGGCCCCCATAGCCAGAAGGGGAAGTCCCAAAGAACATCACCTTGGTCTTCTTGGGGTTAAGTTTGAGTCTGTTAGCCTTGGTCCATGCCATGACTGCATCCAGGCACTGGTCGAGGGTCTGGACAGCCTCAACTGCAGAGGTGGAAAAGGAGAGATAGAGCTGTGTGTCATCAGTGTACTGATGACAGCAGACGCCAAATCTCCTAATGACCTCTGCCAACAGCCTCACATAGATGTTGAACAGCATGGGAGAGAGAGGCGACCCCTGCTGAACCCCACAAGGGAGTGTCTACGCGGCCAACAACTCCCCCCCCCATGCTGCACATGCTGGAGATGGCTCTCCAAGAAGGACCGGAACCAACTGTGTACAGTGCCCCCGATACCAATCTCGGAGAGCCGATCCAGCAAGATACCCTGGTCGACGGTATCAAAGGCCGCCAACAGATCCAGAAGGACCAACAAGGTAGAGCTACCCCTGTCGCCCCCCCCCGGATGAGGTCATCTTGCAGTGCGACCAAGACTGTCTTAGTCCCCCGGCCCGGCCTGAACCCAGACTGGCATGGGTCAAGGAGCTGATGTTCCTCCAAAAAGGACTGAAGCTGGATCGCAGCCAGCCTCTCGATAACTTTGCCCATGAAGGGAACATTGGCAATCGGACGGTAGTTTGCCAATTCATCCAATGCCAGGCCAGGTCTTTTGAGAATAGGCTTCACCACCATCTTCTTCAGGCAAGAGGGAAAATCCCCTCCCTGAAGGAGGCTGTGGCAATAGTAGAAGCCCATTCAGGCATGCTGCCTCCAGCAGTTTTTATAAGCCAAGATGGGCAAGGATCAAAGTGGGTGGACGCGGGCTGGCAGTGGGCAATAGCCCTGGGGGCCTCAGATGAGGAAACAGGCCCAAACTCATCCAATCAAGGAGAGCAAGGGGGTGCAGCATCAGGAGATGCCAAGGATAGATTAGAGCAACCGGAGTCAAAACCGGCCCGGATGGCCTCTATTTTTGATCTTTAAAAGGCTGCAAAAGTCTCACTACTGAAATCAGTAGGAAGAGGCCTCACGAGACTAGGATTGGTGAGGTCCCGAACCACCCGGAAGAGTTCCGCCTGGCTGTTCGAGGCCTCATCAATTATCAGGGAGTAATAAGATGTTTTAGCCTCCCTGATCACCCGAACATAGTGCCTAGTCTGGATTATAACTGCAGTCTTATTAAATGCCATCCAGTTTTTCCTCCAGCTGCCTTCCAGCCTCCTTCGCTCATGCTTCATTGCTCTCAACTCCGCCGTGTACCACGGTGAAGATCGAGCTCTGCAATGGAGGAGGTGCCTAGGGGCGATCCGGGAAGCTTCTTCAAACCACTGATCCACCGCTACCTCAGCTGGATCATTAGCCAAGCTGCCAGGAAGCTCCCCAAAGGCCTCCCGGAACTGAGCTGGGTTCAGGAGCTTCCGGGGGTGGGCCCAAACAAGTGGCCGAGGATCACCGTGGGGAGGGGCCACGATCGATAGGGAAAAGGACAGCAGGTGGTGATCTGACCATGACACAGGTAGGGAAACAATGTCCCCTACCTCCAGATTAAAGTCCTCTGATGTGGAGGTAAACACCAAGTCTAGGGTATGTCCTGATCTATGGGTGGGGCATAGAACATGCTGGGTCAGACTCATGGAAGCCATGGACTCCATAAATTCCAGAGCCGCCCTGGAAAGCCCACTGCCAGCATGCACATTGAAGTCCCCAACCACCAAATGGCGGGGGACTTCAACAGCGCAGCTGCAATGAACTCAGTGAGCTCCAGTAGGGATTGTGCTGGGTTGCAGGGAGCACGGTAGCCCAGCACAATGCCAAATCTGTCCCGCTGTCCCACTAACAGATGAAGACATTCTAACCCCAGACTAACCAATGTCGAGGCCCTGCTGACATGAATAAATTCCCTATAAACAATGGTGCCCCCCCTTATGACCCTCTGACCTGCCCGCACCCTGAACATGAAACCCAGCTGGACACAGCTGGGTGAGCGAAGCCCCCCCTGCTCCCACCCAGGTTTCAGTAATGCAAGCCAGGTCAGCCCTCGCATCCCTGACGGCATCATACAGGATGGGGACCGACCTGGTATTCATCAACAGGCAGGACAGGCTGGAGGCCCTGGCGGGGTGGCTCCGGGACATGTGGCAGTGAGTTGGAGGGTCAGAATGGGGGACAGGCATGAGTTGCCTGGCCCGAGTTCTTTTTACCCGACTAACCCCCTCCCGACTACTAGCGTAATGCCCATGGCCTGACACAACGGAAATGGCAGTCCCTGCAGGCATGGTGACAAAAAAAAATACAAATACAAATACAATATACCAATAAACAATATAAATAATATAAACAATATGAACAATATAACAACCTAAATAATAACAACAAATAAATAAAACACAATAAATAAAAACTTGATAAAACTAACATAATAGAGGGCACATAAGCCAGGGCAAATAGATGGATAAGGGGGGGGAGGATCAGGGGGAGTCATGATTAGGGAAAATCAACCGATGGCAGGAGTGGTGATGACAATATAATACAACCTACAGAGGTCAGGCCAACTACAGAGGGTGTCGTAGCCCAGATGGTCCCAATAGGTGGCTTCTAATGCTGACAATATACCTCTGAGTGTCTCCTCCAGTTCAAGAGATTAATAAAGATTATTGTCCAGTCCCAAGCCAAACTTCCAGTTCTGAATGGGAGTAAGATGAAAATAAAAGGGCTTTGAGAATCTCCACTGGGCATCAAGGGAGTCCAAAGTCCAAGTCCAAGGCAGGCTCTCCAGGCCCAGGGGGAGGGCAGGAAATGTCCACCATCGCCAAATCACTGAGGCTCTCCGAAGCCACATGAACATGGTTAGGCAGCTCCACAGGCACACTCTCTCAAATTGGCTCCTCCTCGACAGAGTCACCAAGTCAAATGGAGTGAGCCAAATGTCTTCGAATCCATCCAGCCTAGCGAGTTCATCCATCAGGGGGGCGCCGTCTCCGGCCAGACAAATCCTCCGCCGCAAGCTGGTCCTCCACTGAAAGCACCGGACTCCGACCAACAGCCTCCAACAGCAGCCAAACCATCGCTCCAACGGGGACCACCAAGAGGATCCACTGAATCCACAGGGGCCAATCAGCCAGGCAAAACGGACACGTCCCATGGGGCAGATCGATCCCCGTGCCAAGAGTCCGCTGGTGAAACTCAGGACATGGCGGATGATCCACATGAACCCCGGAGATGGTGGGGTTGTTGGGCGGCAAAGTCAAGATGACAACAGGTAGGGGCCAGCAACAACGACCACCATAAAGGGCTGATCCGTTGCCTCCAAAAGCCGACAGACCCCCCCGGTGGTCGAGAGAGCAGGAGCCTGCCGTGTCCTCTCCAGGCAGATGAAAGCACTCCTTGATTGAATTCGGGCCGCAGTGGACAGTGAGGAGTCTGGACAGAAACCCGGGGGGACCAGACAAGACCTGGAACAATAAAAAAGTCAGGCAGAGCAGCCAGGATGAAACCCAAGCGAAGCAGCCAAAGCGGAGCAGCTGGGTAGAAAACAGAAAGCAGGCGGGGCGGATGACAGTGGCCGCCATAATGGATTGAGCCGCTGCCCCACAAAGCCGCCGAATTCTCCCAATGGCAGGGGAGCAGGACCACCACAGCCCCTCCAATCCAGGCGAGCACTTCACTGTCGACCCTAGATGAAATTGGGCCACGGGAAAGAGGTGAGTGGTAGGGCATAAATCCTCCAACGGCTGGGACAGGGGTTGGGGGAGGGGTGCTCGTTACCAGACCTCTGAGGTGTCGGCATTCCAACGTTCCAGCGCCTTCAGGTCTTCCTTTGGGATCTTCCTCACAATGAACCCCCTTTAAAATCACCCCCATGGCCCTGGCAGGCCCAAACCAAATTAAAAGTAAAAAACACGGCAAAGCAGCAGATTTAAAAAATGTAAAAAATTGCCAGGGTACAGCCACCGTAAACAGCTGCTGCTGCCGTCCGCCATCTTGCTGGGTTGTTGTTGAAGAAGCAAAATTTTGGCCATACTGCTCATGTAGCAACTGTTGCTCCCATTTGCATTGTGAAACCAAAAATTATTTGAAAGGGGGGGGGAAGTATGCTGAAACTACTACCCTTGAGGATTGACTCTTGAAACTGTTGGGAAATTTCACTATCCCATGCAGATATTTAGTGAAATTGACTCACTGATTTCTCTTCTCACAAATAGGGTGGATAATTATAAAGGCACTACAGTATATCTATGTGGGAAGTTGGGTTAAATAAAGTAATGCAGTGAGAGAAAGAGCCCCAGAAAGAGCCATTTTGCAATGTATACCCAGAGAATTAAACTACAGATTTTTGTAACCATATAAAGTATTTCTACACTACAAAAGCACAAAGCAGTTGTGTTTGTCCAAACCTGAGTGGTTTCAGTAAACATTTCTGAAAGCAGCCTCTGGGCAAAACTCTTCAAAGAAAAAACCAGGTGTTGGGCAAGCTGAACGTTTGACTCTGACAGTCAAGACCCAGTTAGTTGACTCTCAGTAGGGGAACTTTTTAATTACTTCCTAGACAACCAGATATTGATGATTGGAACAGGCTTTTGTGTCTGATGATGATAGCTCCAAAATAGCTTATCAAATAGCTTACCTCCAAAATAGCTTATCATTAACAGCTCACATCAATATTTGCAACCCAACAGCATTCACACTTTGAAAAACAGACATAATTGTTTTTTGCTTGAGTGAGATGTGGTTAACTGGCATTCTTTGTGTGGTGTCAATTTGTGAATGGTAGTGAGCAGAAAAGGGTATTCTTTAGCCATCTTGATTGTTGTTGTCAATATGCAGGCACTTTTCCCTATGTAAAGGTTGGCATCCTTTTCCTGCTGGCAAGGCAGGCATGATGTTGTGCAGCAATAATGGGCCATTTCCTGGCTTTTTGAATTGTGGGTATAGAAGCACAATGCCCCCCTTTCATAAACTGATTGGTTTTGTTTGTTTGTTTGCTTACTTTTGAAGAATTTAATTAATCGTTTTTGCACCTTTCACAAGGAGAGTTGATCTGCTTCACTCAACGTATATCTGTGCAAGAGCCTCGTGGCGCAGTGGTTAAATGCCTGTACTGCAAGTAAAACTGTGCTCATAATCTGCAGGCTCAAGGTTCACTCAGCCTTCCATCCTTCTGAAAAAATGAGTACCCAGCTTGCTTTGGGCAATGTGTAGCCTGCACTCTGTAATTAAAATTGGGAGACTACTTGTAAGTATCTTTTTTTTGCTTTAATCTAATGGTTTCTGTGAGAACTAAGACCACAAATGTAAGCAGGAAAAAAGTAACTACTCTGCCCTGTACATAGGACATTTGTTAACAGCTCTGTTCTTTCTGAATTTATGGATTTCAATATGCTAAAAGACAAATATGCAATCACTGCCTAGCCAGAGTAGACCAAATGCAATCTCACTGGGAGAGTTCCGGTTCCACTAAGGGAGGAGCAGATGCTCTCGCCAAGGTCTCTGCTGTTTATGATTATATTTATTTTAAAGTTTTTGTGCACCAAGAGAAGGAGCAGAGAATTAGGAGGTATGTGCTGTCTCTTTGTAAGATTACTTCTTTAAAACAAAAGCAGGAGGAGAAACTAGTGGATACTCCCTCAGACCTTATTGTCAAGCAACAAGAGGATAACAATTTTTTTAGAAAATACTTACAAGGTTTTACAATGAGTTTTATGAAAGGGAACTAAAGATTCGTTAGCCTTAAATCAGCCTTGCAGGCGTATTTGGACTGTACAGGCTCATCAAGGGCATCTTCCAATCTGGAGATCTCAGAAAGGCCTGGAGTTTAGAGCCTGAAGAGACCAGATTGTGGTTTTAGGAAATCCAACTTCATTTAACAATGTTTCTTACAAGACAAGAGTGCAAAAAGATGGCTTTCTCATCTCCTATGTTAAAGCTCACTCCAATGAAAAGAACCAGACAAACTCAAATTCTATCACATTTGTCTGTAAACAAGGGAGGGAGGAAAGAGAATATTGTAAGCAGCCACAATAGCCCTCTTGATTTGGCTATAATTATAAAAAAGGGGCTTGATTCTGACCTGAACAAACAAACAAACAAAAAAAGCTGAATCACAATCAATAGACTTAGCAACTGAAATTGTGCAGGCTGAATTTAAAATAGGGTTTATACCTGGAAGGCAGAGAAGCTCTGGTACTACTTCCAAAATTGACACATCTGCACCAATCCTAGAAAGCTTCCCTGTGCAACAGGTTGAAGATGGAGCCCTCAGTGAGCAACCTCAAATATATTCAGTGAGCTAAAGTCCCTAGACGAAGGAATTTCTAACCCAGCATTATACCCCAATTCAGATCCAGGGATAATTTATGCTTTGGAATAATTTGAATCCAAAAAAGCCTATTGTGGAAAAGCTCTTGGTCTCTATAACCAAAGACTTGAATTGAAGAGAGCAAAGACTTAAATACTAACCACAGAACCAGTGGAGAAAGTAAAGAACCTAGCAAAAAAACTGAAGAAAGGGGAGAAGAAAAGGGAACCATTGAGATAAAGAGCAAAAACATCAGACATCTAGGAAATGTAAAAACTCAATCAAAGAGAAGAGAGTCCACTTTAAAAGACTGTTCAATCACCTGGAGACTTCACCTAAGAAGATATCAAACTCCCAGAAAAGACAGGTCCCAAAACTAAGAAACAAGGAACATGCAGGACAGTGTACTGGCGTATGGATTAGGCTTAGGCTTAGGGTTCGGGTTTGGGCTACGATTAGTGGGCTGTTTATGCCCGATTGGCACATCCCAGAAGTCTCTGTGGTCAACCTGGCCAAGTGGCCATGCAATTGGTGGAAAATTTGCATGGTCCATTCCCATGGGCGAGCCCATCATTGCAAATGTGCAGGTGTAATAAAATAAAATAAAATAAAATAAAATAAAATAAAATAAAATAAAATCAACGGAGACTCTTTTTTTGCAAGAAAAACCCACTGCTGCTACTGTAAAAATTCAAGCATTTAAAATAGCTAATTTTTGCATGTTTCTGTGGTGCTTTGATGGGGTTTTGGGCAATGATTTCAAAAAAAATATTGCGGTCGCCATTTTGGATCCCCCGCACTGCATAGCAAATGGATGTGCCCTCCCAGCCTGGTACAGTCAGCAAAACCTGGCCATGCAATTGGTGGAATGGCTCCAAAACTTTGCATGGTCCACTCCCATGGGCGAGCCCATCATTGCGAATGCGCAGGTGTAAAAAAATAAAATAAAATAAAATCAATGGAGACTTTTTTTTTGCAAGAAAAACCCACTGCTGCTACTGTAAAAATTCAAGCATTTAAAATAGCTAATTTTCGCATGTTTCTGTGGTGCTTTGGTGGGGTTTTGGGCAACGATTTCAAAAAAATATTGCGGTCGCCATTTTGGATCCCCCGCACTGCATGGCAAATGGATGCGCCCTCCCAGCCTGGTACCAGCAGCGCAGCAGTAGCAATAGCCAAGGAGAGGGGGGCGGGGAAACCCCTCCAAATATAACACCCTTCTGGCCTGGTAGGTGCCCTCAGACAGTTTTCGCCTACTTTTAGGGCCGGGAATCGGTATTTTTTTTACCTTTAAAAACTTTTTTTCTGTGCCGCTTGGCATTGCGCGATCGCTGCGATGCAAGTAACGAGCAGGACAAATCAGACCAAATTGTTCGTTCGTCGGTTCAAGCTCGAATTCTGGTGGAGTAATTCCCGTTACCATTTCTGTAGAGTAACGGATACGAGTAACGGAAACGGAAACGGGAAGACCGCTAAGTCGTGCCCATCTCTAATTATTAATGCTTTCATTGTAAGAAGGACCCTGCTATGGGATCTATGACCATCTTCTGCTGATACCCTTATGCTGGCCATTGAATTCCATATCCTACAATAAAACTACATAACTTCTTAGAATGTTATATAATTGCTTAAATAATTGTCTATTAAAATTTGTTCTCATTCCTCTGAGGAGGTATACAGTATTTCCAAGCTTGAGGGGTGAATAAAAGCTTCGAATAGACCAGAAATTTCAACATATTTTTCTCCTGTTTTTTTGTTTGTTTGTTTGTTTTCCTTTGTGTGTGTGTGTGTGTGTGTCCTTTGCTTACCATCTATGAAAACTGAACTGAGAGGCTTGTATCAGAATAAGTCACACAGACAAAACACAAAGTTATATATAATATTTTCTTACTTTGGATAATCCTTTCTTCTTTGGAAAAAAATAGAATTGTCTGACCAGAACCAAGACATGTGACAAATTGAAATGAGAATTAAATGGTATATTAAAGACAGATGAAAAACCAGGCAGAAGAGAGGGAAAATTGCCACTTGAAAAATATTGGCACCTTGATGCTGAACTATTGTCCAAACTTTTACTTTCTCTTGGTCTTCATAACCTGGTATATCCTTTCTCAAATCTTCCTGACATTAGATTTTAATCTTCTTTCATCTTCAGCATATAACAACTAGCTATTCTGTTTATGCATAAAACTTTTGGTTTAATTCTAATAATAACATGGGCAAAATATAGCTTTGTTGTTGTTCAGTCGTTCAGTCATGTCCGACTCTTTGTGACCCCCTGGACCAGAGCTCGCCAGGCTTTCCTATCTTCCACTGCCTCCCAGAGTTTGGTCAAATCCATACTAGTTGCATCGATGACACTGTCCAACCATCTCTTTTCCTTTTGCCTTCAATCTTTCCCAACATCAGGGACTTTTCCAAGGACTCCTGTCTCCTCATGAAGTGGCCAAGGTACTGGAGCCTCAGCTTCAAAATCTGTCTTTCCAGTGAACATTTGGGGTTCAGGTTTGATCTCCTTGCAGTTCAGGGGACTCTCAAGACTCTCCTCCAGCACCCCAGCTCAAAAGCATCAATTCTGCGGCGATCAGCCTTCTTTATAGTCCAGCTTTCACTTCCATACATCACTACTGGAAAAACCATAGCTTTGACTATCCTGACCTTAGTTGGCAAAGTGATGTCTCTGCTCTTTAGGATGCTATCTAGGTTTGTCATTGCTTTCCTCCCAAGAAGCAGGCGTCTTTTTATTTCATTTTATATAGCTACATTTCCCTTTTGATTTCTTTAATAATACAAATAAATGCTTTGTTTACAGCAATGCAAATGAAGAACAAAAGTGCAAAGCGTTAAATATGACTAGTCAAATTTCCAATTCTGTTTTAACAGGGGAAACATAAAATAATTGCCTTGATGTATTCACATGTACATGCATGCTGGGATAGCTTATTGCTGATCATTAATTTATTCAAAGTTACAAAAAGTAAACAAAACAAAACAATCCCAAAACCAAAATAGTAAAAGCAGTGATTTCCCCCCTCCAATCCACACCTCCCAGATCTACCTCTTTCACTCTAATAAGAAATCCTGTTAAACAATGATTGCATCTAAAATATACAGTGGAGCCATACATTGGGCCTATGAGGTTTGTACAAGAACCCAAACTAACTGAAACCCAGGTTGTGGGCTCACATAAAGAACCTACAAAAGCAAAGGAACCTCCCCATTTCAGAGCATCAGTTTTGCATGTTTTAAAACAACAGTAGAGGAGGGCTTGTATATTTCCTTCTCTGCAAAAAGAAAAGAAAAAAACTGTTAACTAGGACTATCCAGATGTCCCAGACCAGACAATGCAAATACACAAGAAACAAAAGATGAGGAGGGGAAATAAAAGTGAGGGGGAAAGTATGTGAGATCTGTACAACTTTTCCAGTCTCACACATCTAAGTTAACATCTGAATAATTATAATTGCTTAGAAGTTAACATATTCTGATCACATATTCTGATTTTGTTTCCTTGCCTCATTAAAAGACCCTACATCTAGTGTTCTGTTTACAGCATAGTAGGGAAGTTTCTTCTCTACGCATATGAGCCCCCACATTAGTTGAGATCATCTGGAACTGTCCAGTTTAAATGTATTTCAGAAATAGTTCCTGTTGACTCTTCCCGAGTCCCTGTGAGGTGTGACAATCCTGCAGGGATGCAGGAGGGGATGCATGTCAGAGTCATTTCATTTATTTATTTATTTATTTATTTATTTATTTATTTATTTATTTATTTAAATACTTATATCCCGCTCCATCTTCCCGACGGGAACTCTGGGCGGCTGACAACATAAAAAAAAGCATAAAAAGCTAAAAGCTAAAAATAGCCGAGCCACCAGGCAGGGGCGGCAACAAGATATTCAATAGGGCCAGGGAAATAAGAAAACGGGCTAAGTGGCAAGGTCACCATATGCATCTTTAAAGAGGAAGGTCTTTAGGGCCCTCTTAAAGGCAGGCAGGGACTCCTGCAGGCGCAGCTCAGGCGGAAGATGGTTCCAAAGCGAGGGCCCCACCACAGAGAAGGCGCGGTTCCGCGTGCGCGTTTTCCGCGCCTCCTGGGTGTGGCCACTCTCAATGAGCGTGCCTGCGATGATCTAGTGGGTCTGGATCCGGATGCTCTCTGGGAGATGCGCTCCGCCAGGTATCCTGGTCCCAAGCCGTGGAGGGCCTTGAAAAAAGACCAGGACCTTGAACCTGATCCGGAAGGCAACAGCCAATGCAGGCGGACCAGGACTGGATGTGCTTCAGAGCACCCACCACCAGCCTGGCCGCCGCATTTTGCACCTGCTGCAACCTCCGGACCAGGGTCAATTAGCCCCATTTAGAGGGCATTGCAATGTGTCCTTGAGACCACCAGGGCCTGCATGTCCTCAGGGAGGACTCATCAAGGTACTGGGATCTATCCTGCGGAGATGGAAGAAAGCGGCCTGGAGACGGCCATCACCTGGGCTTCCAGGGAGAGGGCCGAATCCAGGACCACGCCCAGATTCCTGGCCCTGTCTGTAGGCTGGAGGAAATACCCCCAGACTAGGGAGGGGCCATTGTACCGAGATGAGGGCGCCCCGAAGAACAGAACCTCCGTCTTCTCCGGATTAAGCTTGAGCCAATCTCTGGTCCATTCCAGTAAGGCACAGATCAAGGGAGCGAATTCCTCTGCAGATTAAGATAAATTCATCAGCGTACTGATGACAGCGAACTCCATATCTCCTGATGACCTCCCCAGCGGCCTCATATAAATATTGAACAGCATGGGGGAGATTGCCGAACCTGGGGCACCCCACAAGGGAGAGTCCAAGGAGCCGATAAAACATCCCCCAGCTGAACCCGCTGAGTCCGGCCGCGGAGGAAGGAACGGAGCCAGGCCAAGGCCTGACCACCAATTCCCACCTCAGCGAGCTGGGCCAGAAGGTTACCGTGGTCGACGGTATCAAAGGCTGCTGAGAGGTCAAGGAGGACGAGCAGGGAGGAACTCCCCCTGTCGGCCTCCCTGAGGAGGTCATCCTGCAGAGCGACCAGGGCGGTCTCAGTCCCGCGAAGAGGCCTGAATCCAGACTGGAAGGGGTCCAGGATATGGTTTGTCTCCAGGTATGACTGGAGCCGGACAGCAGCCACCCCCTAAACCTTGCCCAGGAAGTTCAATGGCGATCGGACGAAAGTTGGAAAGATCGTCCGACGCCAAGCCAGGTTTATTAAGTGTGGGTTTTACCACAGTCTCCTTCAAACGCGAAGGGAAACAGCCCTCCCGAAAGGAGGCCGTGGCGATGGAGGAGACCCACTCTCAGTCTTTTGAGGCAAGAAAGTGTTATTCCGCTACTTACATGGCAAACATTTTTATACAACAATATTCTCTGCTTGTTGCTAGGTTTCTTTGCATTTCTTTATTAGGTAAAATATTGTATTATTATCTTTCTCAGGCAGGCAAACAGACAGGCAGGCAGTTATTGTACACTGTTTTGATGATTTGAAGTCAATAGCTGAACAAAAACATAAAAACAACAGCCAATCAGTGCAGATCCTTCAGAGTCATATTTTGATAATCCCATAGATGAATTAGCAATTTAGTTTTGAACAATCTCAGTGCTCTTTGGAGGTATTATCTTGTGGAGCACTCTGCAATTATCTAAATACATTAATGACTAGAGTAGCACCCCTGTATCTGCCAAATGAGCTGCCGCTGATTCAGTTATCCATGGTTGCCTACCAAAAATAATTAAAATTTAATTAAATAATTAAATAAATTGTGTTCACAAAAGGGTGCCCTAAAGGAAGCTATTGTCCCAAACTGTTGCAAGAAGCAGCCACAGACCGTCCAAAAATGTGGCTCCAGAATTTTGGGGATTTTTTTGGGGGAAGTACATTTGATTTTTAGAGGAATTGAAAGGGCGTTCACTCTTATCTGCAGATTTCAGAATCCACGGATACAGGGGTACAACGGTATTATCAATTAAGTGAGGGTATTGTAGGGTATTATAGCCAATATTCTAAACATAGTTTTTCGGTGCTTATCTTCCTACTGCCACTCCCTCTTGTATTGGGGTGACTGATTTTTCTGGAGATATGTGTTCTCTAAAAAAATTTCACAACACCAACCAGCCATTCTGTTGACTAATAACACTACACTTTAGCTGGATTTCACCTTAATTTACTTACTTTCATCGAGCATATTCCTGAACCCAGACAATGAGTTCCATGAAAACTTTTCTTAGATGTGAGACACCCCTTGCTTTCATATACATGATATACCGGGAATGCAATATATGAACTGCAAAATGGTGTGTGGGGGGTGAATGTATATTAATTTAAAATGACAGCTGATTTACAGTTCATTAATTTTTTCCCCTCATATCTAGATTGTACTTTTGCTACCAGTGAATGTACCCCAGGTCACTTTGTCTTGTGAAAATGTTGTGCCTATCATCCTGGTCTCTCCTACGGGGTCTTGATGGTTTCCAATACTGGATAGCATCTTGCTAAGTGTTTAAGAAGGCAGGGAAGGCTGTTCTGTAAAACCCTGCTTTCAGTAGATTATTTAAAGGTTTGAAGAGATGGTGCCAGGCAAACTTCTGGTGGTAAGTGATTCCATAAATGGGGAGCAATCGCTGAGAAGGCCCTACTCCTTGTCACAGCTTTCCAGACCTCCCTCAGAGTGGGAACTCTGAAATACCTGCCTAGCAGGAGCGATCTGGACAATTCCTCTTGGGAGGAGCCACTCTGACAGATACTGAGGTTCCAAAGCATTTAGGGTCTTGTATGTTAACATCAAAACCTTGAAGTTGATGCAGTAGCTTATCAACAGCCAATGCAGAGCTGCCAGTATGGGGGTAATGTGATGGTGCCTTCTAAGCCCTGTTAATAATCTGGCAGCTGTATTCTGCACTAGCTGCAATCTCTGCATTACCCTCAAGGGTAGCACCATGTAGAGAGCACTACAGTAGTCTATTCTTGAAATTGCAAGTGCATGAACCAACACGGTCAGTGCCCTGACATCCGGTAGTTGCAGAGGCTTTTAACAGCTTTGGTTCACCTGCCAGATATTATAATTGGGGATGAGCATTTCATTTTGAAACCAGTAGGTTATGAAATGACCGACGCGAGCCCAGGTGGTGATCATATTTATTTATTTATTTATTTATTTATTTATTTATTTATTTATTTATTTATTTATTTAAATTTATATACCACCCATCTTCCAAAATGGAACTCTGGGCGGTTTACAATTAAAAACAAAAACAGGGTGCAGACAAGAGATGCAGAGGCAAAGTACAATAAAAGTAGGGGGGTATAATACCCTCCACAAAAGATGATGCAGGAGGCGAAAAAAAATATATTAAGTAGACAGGTCGCCATATGACTCCTTGAAGAGATGTGTTTTCAAGGCTTTCTTAAAGGCGGGCAGGGACGCTGCTGGCGCAGCTCACTAGGGAGCTGATTCCACAGCGTAGGGGCTGCCACAGGGAAGGCGCGGTTACGCGTGAGCCACCCTGAGTGAGCGCGCCTGCATCATCCTCATGGGCCTGGTCCCGGTTGACCTCTGAGAGATACGCTCTGACAGGTACTCTGATCCCAAGACGTGGAGGGTTTTGAATATCAAAACCAAGACCTTGAACCTTATCTGGAGGGTAACGGGTAGCCAATGCAGGCGAGCCAGAACTAGGGTGATGTGCTCAAATCTACGAGCATCCACCACCAGTCTGGCCGCCACATTCTGCACCCATTGGAGCCTCTGGACAAGGGTCAAGGGCAACCCCACGTAGAGGGAATTGCAATAGTCAATCCTCGAAATCACAAGGGCCTGCACGGCTGTCCTCAGGGAGGACTCATCAAGGTACTGTCGGATCTGGGCAATCCTGCGGAGGTGGATAAAGGCAGCCCTGGAGACTGCCATCACCTGGGCTTCCAGGGAGAGGGCTGAATCCAGGACCACACCCAGATTCCTGGCCCTGTCTGTAGGCTGGAGGGAAAGTGCCCCCAGTCTAGGGAGGGGGCCATTGTACCTGGACAAGGGTGCCCCAAAGAACAGAACCTCCATCTTCTCCGGGTTCAGCTTGAGCCAGTTAGTCCTGGTCCATTCCAGAACTGCCTCCAGGCACAGGTCGAGGGAGCGTACTGCCTCCTCTGCAGAAGAAGAAAAGGAGAGATAGAGTTGCGTGTCATCAGCGTAATGATGACAGCAAACTCCAAATCTCCTGATGACCTCTGCCAGCAGCCTCATATAAACATTGAACAGCATGGGTGAGATTGCCGACCTCTGGGGCACCCCACAAGGGAGAGTCCAAGGAGCCAACAAATCATCACCCAGCTGAACCCACTGAGACCGGCCCCCAAGAAAGGAACGGAGCCAGGACAAAGCAAGGCCCCCAATTCCCGCCTCAGCAAGCCAGACCAGCAGGTTACCCATGGTCAATGGTATCAAAGGCAGCTGACAGATCAAGGAGGACCAACAGGGAGGAACACCCCCTGTCAGCCTCCCTGAGGAGGTCATCCTGCAGAGCGACCAGGGCAGTCTCGGTCCCCAGAGTGGCCTGAACCCAGACTGGAAGGGATCCAGGGTATGATTTTCCTCCAGGTATGAGTGAAGCCAGACAGTGGCCACCCTCTCAACAACCTTGCCCAGGAAGGGAACAATGGCGATTGGACGATAGCTGGGTAAGTCATCCAATGCCATGCCGGGCTTTTTCAATGTGGGCTTCACCACGGTCTCCTTCAAATGGGAAGGGAAAATTCCTTCCCTAAAGGAGGCTTTGGGAATGGCCGAAACCCACTCCGGCATGTTCCCTCTGGCGGATTTGACAAGCCAAGCTGGGCAAGGATCAAAAGGGGTAGCCACCGGCTGGCAACAGGCCATAACTCTGGGGGCCTCCACTGGAAACACTGGCCCAAACTCCACCAGACGAGGAGACAGAGGGGGTGAGGCCCCAGGAACATCAGGGGATGAACTAGAGAAACCGGAGGGCAGATCGGAATGGATGGGCTCAATTTTAGATCTGAAATAGGCTGCAAAATTTTCACTAGTGAACTCACTAGGAGGAGGCTCCAGCTGACCAGGATTGGAGAGGTCCCAAACCACCTGGAACAACTCCACCTGGCGGTTCGAGGCCTCGCCAATTCTCAGGGAGACATAGGATGTTCTAATGTCCCTGATTGCGCAAACATAGTGGCCGGTCAGTTGCTTCAATGCAGCCCTACTCACTCATAATCCTCTGATACATGCAGAGCCAATTGCTTTACCTTTCTCTGTGCCAGAGCAGAGCTGAGCTGCAATGAGGAAGCATGCTGCAATGTAATCTTTACTCCTCTGTGGTGCTGACCAATTAGAAAGGGAGGCAGGATGATGCCTGTCCCTACATAGCTGCTGATTGGCCAGCACCAGGAGAAGCAAAGATGATGTCACCGCTTAGTTTCTGGTTGGAGTTTAACCCCACATAAGCCCAGACAATGGTAAAGTCATTGGCTCTGTGTGTATCAAAACATTCCAAGCACCACCTGGGCTCACGTGGGTCATTTCATAACCTACTGGTTCTGAAATGAAATGTCCATCCCTAGTTACCATTCCTGAACAGGTAACTCTGCCATTATAAGTTGTAGACTGTTCATGTTAACCTCAGTGCCCTGAGAACAAAAGCTACAACATAATGCAGTGTCCAGTTTTATCTTGAGAACTCCAGTAGATATTAGCTTGAATCAGATGACATTTCTTTAAAAATTAGTTGGCCAAAACTTATTGTTGCATTTAGCCTACATTAGCATAGCCACACAACATAAAAAGAGGCCATACTTCTGATTTTTAGCACTTGAAGTGATTCTGTAGGATGAATGAATGTTAGCAGCTTGTGAATAATGCACCTTAAAACATGAAATAAAAGGCCCTGAAATCTGACCTTTTCTTTCCTGTTTCACTAATCATTGGACTGTCTTCTTCTTCCTGTGATTTATTAAGATGGTGCAGCTTCACTTTAAAATTTAAGCTTTGGAAAAAATGTTCCCCAAAGGCCATTAATATATAAACTCTGAACTTTATTGTTGCTGAGTTTTTATTTAAAACTCTTTTAAAATTGTGTAAATAAATATATGAGAAATAAAGGTGTAATTTACATGCAATTGTGCTTCTATGAGAAGAAGATGAACCTACAGTATCTGTTGCAGTTATATGTTTCTGGAGAATAATGTGCAAATTCTTGACTTTTGTTTCAACTTCATATTGTCACAGAAATAAAAGAAATAAAGGGACCTGAATATTTTTCTCAGAATGACAGCTGAAGAAACATGCCTGGAAACAAAGGATTTTTGAAACCGAAGTCATATGCTATTTCTTCAGAAAGGTAGAAAAAAATAGAACTAAGTAAGCAATGCTATAAAATTGCTTGTGGTCTTAGAATATTGCAATCTGGGTTTCAAATCGAGTACAATTTTCCATTAAATCACCTCTGAGAAAATAGCACACATTCAGAATTTTTCCTTTAGCTGTAATATAGAAATCACTATCACTATCTTTCTTCTGTTCAATGTACATGCTTTCAGATACAGTAATTCTGGAATGACGAGGAAGGAGTTTAAGAATACATCTTCATTGCAGTATGGTGTATTTCTGAACACAAAGACTGAGAAATGCTTCTGGATCAAAGAGCAATGTTGCCAGCCACAAGGAATTAAGCATTCAATGTGAAGGTCTATCTAGTCTCAAATTCAGCAGCATTGGAATGGTCTAAGTTTTATTTCTTTGTTTAATGAATACATTGGGTTCAGGCTCCCCATTAATCAGACACTCCATCAAACTGGTTGACATTTTTGTCAGATCTTCTTTCATTGGAACCCCATGAAAAGCTATTTCAGAAAGCCAGGAGGCTGTATGGAAAAGAAATGAATGAAGGTGGTATGAAGTATTGTAGGGGGTAGTATTATCCTTCATCAGATAGCATTCACTGGATCTCCATCTTGCAAATGTGACTTTATATCTGGCTCAATACTGATACATTGCCTTTACAATGTAATTTATAAAACAAGGGAATGGTGGCTCAGCGGGCTCAGGCTCCAAAAACTGTCAGCTGCAAAATCAGCAGCTCGGCAGTTCAAAACCCAGGTACCACATAGCAGAGCGAGCTCCTGCTGGTCACCCAGCTCTTGCCAACCTAGCAGTTCAAAAGCATGTATATGCAAGTAGATAAATAGGTAGCATAATAAAAAGCGGAAAGGTAAAACAGTGTTTCCTTGCAGCCATGCTGGCCATGTGGCCTTGGACTTGCACAATACTGGCTCTTCAGCTTGAATATGGAGATGAGCACCTGACCCTACCCAGAGGACTCTCTGGTGTTGACTGGGCCATGTTTAAAGGGGTCCAACCATTGACAGCTCAGCATGAGACCTCTGAAAATAGTCAGGTAGGCAGTTCCACGTGATCGTGCTGCCTACCCGACCCTTTTTTGAGGGCTTCTGGCAAGCTGTCAATAGCTGGAGCCCTCTAAACATGGCCCATTCAGTACCAGGGGGTCCTCCTGGTGCTGACCTGGCCAGGTATAAATGGGTCCAGCCATTGACAGCTCACCAGGAGCCCTCTGAAAATGATGGAATGAAACAGTTTGTTTCAAGGCAAAAACAACCGTTTTGTTTCTTCTATAACAAAATGCTACTTCCTTCTTTTCTTTTCTTTTTTCTTTTCTTTTGTTTCATTATGTAACAAAAAACAAAACAGACTTTCATTTTTCATTTCCTGCCCATCCCTAGTCTATTGTATGGCTTCTCATGAGGATGGTAGGGCATTTTAACAGTAAATAAAATCTAGGATAACCTACTTGAGTTTATCTTTACCACTACAACTATTCAAAACCCCAGAATGTACATGTAAAAAGACTGGTCTTCTCTATATATCACATATGCATGTGGAGGAAATAGGGCCACTGTTCCTCTCAGTTTTCTACCCCAGTGCCATGTTTGCCGTCACTCCTCTTGATGTGTTATGCTTGGCTAATTCTCATGAGTTTTGTGAGAAGGGGATGAGAATGAAAATGAATTGACATGAAATTAACAAAGAAGCATGATATCTTCCATTTCCCATTATTAGAAAGAAACCAGAAGTAGCTAATTGTCTTTTATTTCCCTTTCCCTTTGAATTATACTTAAATAAATGCACAAAATCCAAGCCTCCTTAAAATGTCCACAAACATGGCTGCAGATTTTAGAGGATGTAAAGAGCTGTTAGGAAGCTTTAGCTGAAAAGAGAGCTGCATTTGGAAGGCTACCAAAAATGAGGCAGATGTGTCTTTTAAAGCAACACTCAGTGAACCAGCAATTGGTATCCAAAGAGTGATAGTGACAGATGGTGAGCAAAGGAAAGACAGAAAGAAGGAGCAAGAGAATCCAGGTGGAAATTCCTGGTAAACAGTGGAACCATATGCTGACATTCTGAACTGGCAAACATCTAAAACCTGCAGGTTGCCAAAGGCTGCACTCCCAAACACATTTCAGGTTGGCTGATCCAAACAGTAACAGCATCCAGGCTGCTGAGGTCCTACCTGGATAGTTGTATCAAGAAAAATAGCCAGCATACAAGAATCTATGGCACCACAGGTGAGGGAATATTTTTAAATATTGTTTTGATATTATTCTCTTTTGATTAATAGGTTAAAATAATTTACAAGTTTACCATACTCCCATTGGGCAGAGTACAGGCAAGTGAGGAAGGCATGACAAGCTATATGTCTGTGAAGATTCTCAGTCATCCAGGTGAGTTTATCTGGAAGTTGAGTCATGACAACTGGACTTCTTTTTCTTGAGAGATAGAAACGTTTCACTGCTCATCCAAACAGCTTCATCAGTCTGAATAAAGCTAGTTGTGAGCCCCCCATCTTATAGTCAGCTTTGACCTCTTGTCACCCTGATCTGAAATAGGCTCATGAGATGAACAATTACTGTTGTCTACCTAACAAGCCTATTCAGGCCATTGTTCTTCTTATGAGCCTATTTCAGACCAGGGTGACAAGAGGTCAAAGCGGATTATAAGATGCGAGGAGTTGCAACTAGCTTTATTCAGACTGATGAAGCTGTTGGGATGAGCAGTGAAATTTTCTATTAGAGATGGGCACGGAACGAATTTTTAATTCATTTTTAATTCATTATTCATTTTGTTACCTAACGAAATGAATAACAAACTAACCTATTAAAGAAAAATGAAACAAAATGAAACAGAAATTTCCGCTTCATTCATTTTGTTTTTTTGTTTTCCCATAGGAATGCATTGCTCCATTACCCAAGAGAAAGGTTTCCCTTGCAATTGGTGTAGGGAAACCACAGGCTTTTTCCCGCCAGAAGCCAGTGCTGCCAATCAGCTGTAGCACTGACTTTGGCAGGAAAAGGATTTAAAAAGCCCACCCTTTCCTCCACCATTTTCTGAGGGCTCCTACCTAGCTGTCAATGGCTGGACCCTTTTAAACCTGGGCCAGATTGGGCCAGGTTAAAAGCGGTCCAGTGACTGACAGCTCAGCAGGAGCCTTCAGAAAGCAGGTCGGGAGGGACGTTGCAGTGATCCCGCTGCCTTCCCGACCCACTTTCTGAGGGCTCCTGCCGAGCAGTCAATAGCTGGACCCCTTTAAACCCAGCCCATTCGGTACCGGGGGGGGGCACTCAGCGCTGCCATCCACTGCAGGGAAAAATATCAAAAGAGACAAAGCCATTCAACTCCTCATGTGGAGGCAGAAAGAAGGGTCTCTTTGAGGTGCTGGCCCCAAGCCAGTTCCTCTCAGCTGAGATACGCTGGCTGGGGGAGCTCTTTTCCCCACTCCACAGTGGTGAAGATTAAGTCCCTTTTCCCCAAGCAGCACACACACTACACACAAAATGAAAAATGAATCAATGAATCAACGAAATGAATTTTTTTAAAAAAATAATCATTTAAAATGAAACAAAACAAACTGAACCCTAAAACGAACCAAACCAAAATGAATCACCATTTTTTTTCAGTTCATGCCCATCTCTATTTTCTATCTCTCAAGAAAAAGAAGTCCAGTTGCCATGACTCAACTTTCAGATAACAGGACAACCTAGCATGTAAACAAAGCACAACCTGCTACCAGTTTGGAGCTTGCCACTTAGATGGCTTAAAACTGCACATTCAGTGAATATACAAAGCAGTGAAATTCCATTTTGCATAGGATTTTGTAAAGGATTATTGCCTCCCCTAAGACTATAGTGTAAATTCTTGATTGCTACATTTCCATGCACTGCCATTTTAAGAAGTTCTTTGAATAATTCCAGGCAATTCTAGTCATCCTGATCAAGCAGCTCTCCTTCAAATCATTTTTATCTTGAAATTTTTTTAAAAAAAGGTTGTAATATGGAAAATATAATACAAGGATGCCAAAGCTTTTTAAACATAAAGGTAAGTCCCCAAATATAGTCACAATTTATTGCAGTACTCATACAGTTCCATGCATCTTGTACCCATTATGAGTTCCAGTGGATTCTATTAACGTCAAATGTGCATCTGTCAGAGGGAAAAGAGAAAGAATTGACTGTTATAATGATCGCACACCTAACTAAAGTAGAAGCCACTCAGGCTTGCCCTGCATTCAACAAAGGACTCCAGATTCATGAGCGCTGCTGCATTGAAGCCCCTTGCTCTTTTATGCTTTGCTGCTTAATGAACACATTTCAGCTTCCTTTATTTTTGCACTTTTGAAATATAAATGTCAATTGGCAGCTTTTACAAAGCTATACCCCGTCTGCTTGTCACATCGTCTTTCAACCATGAACAGCACATAATTCACTATTATCTTGTTGACAAGGCTATGATTCGTTGCACACATCATTGTTCATTAGGATAATATGTACCTGTGCTCCAGTCTCATCCCACTTCAAGGCTCAACTGCTAACAAATTCATGGCCAATTAATTTTATTGGGAAGGAAAGCAGTAGGGAACCAAAGTATCTTCCTCAACCTTTAGCATTTTACTCACATGTGTGACATGAAATCTGGTAAATGTAATATATTTAAACTCAGAAACCTGTAACATATCAGAAGCCATCAATATTTTTAATTAACTTGAGGGTTTTTTTTTCCTTGTGGTGGCTAGAAGCCCATTTCAGGTGTTATATGTTACATGCCAGAAAAGACTGTACTTAGTAGACACTTGCAATGCAGATACTGCAATAACATGTGCATTCTGGGTGCGTGGAGAGATGTTAGGAGGAATGGGAAGCACATGAAGCTCAGTTTTGTTTGTTCAAGTTTTCTCCATGATCAGAAAATCACATGAGGAAGAATGGGGGCTTAGGGTGGTAGCTGTGGTGAATCACAGTAGCTCTTCTTTGAGCGTTTATACACGACCCCTAAACTCCGCCGCAAATGGCTGCCAGCTCCGGAGCTTAAAAATGTTTCCCCACCAGCTCTGGAGTTTGCAGAAAATTAAGTGCGACCCCGCCCACCTAAGCGCAACCCAGCACATTTTTCATGTACCTGCTCTCCCGTGGTGACAATCCCTGATGTGGTTTTAAGGGAGTGAGTGTCGGCTCTCCTCGCGTCTGTTTGTTGTTGTTTTTTGCCTGCCGCCCCTTTAAGAGAAGGAACCAGGAAGCTGGGAGGAATCAGGAAGAGAAGGAATCAGGAAGCCCGGTGGCTTCAGAGGTGAGATGCATTTTTCCTCTCTTTTTTTCTCCCACCCCTCACGCAGACAGGAGCAAGGGAGTGCTGAGGGGTGGGAACACAGCAAGAGCAACGAACCCCTAAGATCTCTGGTCCGAATTTAAGTGGCCAGCGGATCTTAGGGGTCGTGTGAAAAGGGCCTTTGTCTGTTTTGTTTCTTCATCATGGTTACCCTCAGAGCCAAACTGCAGAGAGCTTGTTTTTTAAAAGGTGGCAAATGTCATCCAGCTGCCACTGCTGGAGTTCTTCTAATCTCCAATAACCTGGAAATTAGCTTGCTGTGTTTTGTGATTCATTATAACGGTAGAATGCCTGCACTTGTCTTCTAGTTGCTCAGACACAAAGGAGACTGCATGGCAGTGGAGGAATCATTGGCCATTTCAGGCAAACCCATGGTCAGTATCTGGTTCTGATTCCAGGTTCTACTATTTCCTCCTCTAATGTTCACACTCGCAGATCTGGAATCCAACTAGGACAGACTGGAGGCCTGGGAAGTGGGTGCTGCCATTGTATTAAAAATTCAATTAAGGTTAGCAGAACTTCCACTCTGATTTGCCCTGGTCTTGAGTCCCTCCATCTGTCTGTGGACCATAGGGACAGATCAGCAACAGCACTGGTTCATCACTTTCCCCACAAAACAGCACTGTCCCTACAGATGCTGACACACTTTGTCTGTACATCACTGTTGCAATCCCCTAGGCTTGTACTCCTGGAGGACTTCAGTACGTATGCAGAGGCTCTGTTTGCTGGTTTGGCCTACCATGGGACTGTCAACAGGGGGTCATACATTCAACTCAGTATTTTTAGCCAATCAGGGACAGTATGATCTGAGGGTGACTAGGTATTCTTCAAGCATCCTCTCTTGGTCAGATCATTTGCTGAAATTTGGCTTGGCAACACCAACACCCCCTCTTAGGGAGACAAGGCCAATTAAGATGGTCCAGTCAAGGAGGCTATTTGATCTGACTGGTTTTCGATATCCCTTGTGTGGGTTCCTGGATGAACTGGTGGGGGTGGGTGTTGAAGCCCTGGTTGCCAGAATGGTATTCAGCAGTGATTTGGGGAGTTGACTCCATCAAACCTAAATGACATCAGAACTCGCCCCTCCCTCTGGTTCCTGGAGAAGGTACAAGCTATGTAATGAGCAAGGAGAAGGGTAGAGAGCATTTGAAGAAAGCTCCCAAGGATGATAATTGGGCAACAGCTAAAAAGATGTCCAGCAAATACTGTAATGTCATAGACACCACTAAGAAAGCATATAACATCAGATGTGTTGGTGAAGCAGCTAACCACCAGGTGGAGCTCTTCAAGGTGTTCCACAACCTCACTGGAACCAGAGAACATCCAGGTCCTCAACTGGATGTTATTACCTGTGAGTGGTTCACAGCCCATTTTTATGCCAAGATTGAGACCATCCAAAGGGACCTTGACATTTTTAGTACAGTAAATCATATTGAGATGTTCAACACACCATCTGGTCTGGTTATACTCGATCAATTGCACACTCTAAGGCTACCAACTTCCAATCAAACCCATGCCTCACCTGGCTCATAAAATTGGCAAGGGCAGTGACAGTGGAATGGGTCATGCAGATCATGAAATCTTCTTTACAGCAAGGATATTTACCTTCTGCTCTGAATGGGACAATGATCTGGCCAGTTTTGAAAAAGTCTGCTTGCTGACCAACAATCTCAACAATTATAACCTGATTCCTAACATACCGTTCATGGAGAAACTAATTGAGAGGTAGGTGGCCGATCAGCTGCAGGTGTTCTTGGAGGATATTGATAATCAGTTGGTATTTAGGCCACATCATGGGTCTGAGAAAGTTCTGCTAGATGACCTGCTACACAGGAAGCTGACTGGGGCAGTGTAAGCCTGTTGGCCCTCATGCATCTCCCTGCCTCCTTTGGTACTGTTGACCATAGTATCCTATTAGACTGGTTGTCAGGACTGGAGATTGGAGGCCTAGCATTATGCTGGCTTTGTTCCTTCCTTGACAAATGTTGCCAGAGAGTCCAGCTTGGGGAAGCTGTTTCATCCAGAGTTGTAAATAATGTTGGCATAGCAAGGCCTACATCCAATCATATGGCAAAACCAATCTCAGTATGAGTCAGCAGTTTGTATATCTCTTTAAGACCTCACTACTTAAGTAATGGTTCTAGCCTCAAACACACACACTCCTTGGCCACGCCCTGACCTGCCTGATGTTGGTGTTGTTCCAGAGGCATAGAGAGAGTTGGAGAATTACTCCTGATTTATTGCTATGTAAGCTTGTATTTTACTCTTTTGTATTTATAATAAGCAAGGCAGTATATATGTGTATAGCTCCTTATATCTCTTTTTTATGAGCTTTAACACAACTGCTGTTGCCCTATTTTCTATTTTGTATATTTATCTGTACAGACATTCAATGAGTTTTTTATTATTTTCATAGATCATCCCATCTACTTTTCCCCTTAGAATATAGAGATAAAGTATATTTTTCATATACGTTTTGTGTCTACGACTCATCCTTTAATCAGACTGCAGCACATAATATCAAATAATACACCATTCTCCCAGCAATCCATTAATATATCCCAACAAATTAGAGTCAGAGGAAAATTCTCTGCACGTTTGGAGTCTCTAGGTACCTGGGGATAACTTTCCTGGGGTGGTGGCTATATGGGGCTCCATAACATGGACACCAAAAATCCAGTCTTCCCCAAACATGAAACGAATAATTTCTCAGCCACATATTGTTGACGACCAACACAGAGAGGGAACATACATCTTGGAGAGCAAAGGTATGGAGTAAATAAGGCTTCCTCATATGATGTCCTCATAGGAAGGACAAATGTAAATAGTCAGGTATTATCTGGGTGTCTCCCACATTCCTATGTGGCCTTTTGTCTCCAATGCAACTAAAGCTACTTGTTCTTTGAGTACTGCTAATTTGCATGGTGCACAACCACACACCAAAAGAGGATGAATTAAGTGATTTGAAGGGGGTCCATTTTTCAACATTTTGCCTGCTATTCACCCAGGTTTTCATGGGGCTCAGCCTTTATTGGGATCATTTGCATGCAGTAGTGCATCTAGAGTGTGAGTATGTTGTAATCTGAAAGTCTTTTTCAAGAGCACTAACATGATTAATGCCTTAAAAGACTTTCAGAGACATAAGGGTAGGGATTTTTGTATTTTTCCTGACAAGTATTTCTCTGCTTCATCTTAAACTTTCATTTCAGTAACCAAAGTGATTTGAGAATCCCGAGAGCTTTTCATCCTTACTTATCCTGCAAGGAAAACAACAACCCAATGCTATGCAGAATTACTCAGAATTAAATCCTATGCAGTTTAATATAACATATGCAAGTTCACTGAAAATGGTATAGCTCACAAAGGTGCAACAGGAGTGCATCTGGATAAGAAACAAACTGAATTACAAGCAGAATGGATACAGGAGGCAGAGGGTTATGATTAATGACAAACCAATGAAGGATAATTTAAAAAAATATACTTAGACTCCAAAGTTACAGAAAGTATAATACAGTGGTCCCCCACCTTTTCGCGGTTCATATACTATGGTCCCACTATATTGCAGGACCACAGTATATTTAAAAAGGCCCCTGGGGGTAAAGACCTGTTTCAGGCCTCCCATGCTTACCCCAGGACTGGGGCTGCCCCGAATGGTCCTGTGATGGCCTTCACAGACCTTCTGGAGGCCCCAAAATGGCCTCCCTGTGAACCAGAAGGCCTGAGAAGGCCCTCACAGGCGCATTTGGTGCAGCACCAGGCTGGGGGTAAGCCTCGTGGTGCAGTGGTTAAATGCCTGTACTGCAGGTAAAACTGCTCATGACCTGGGGTTCAATCCCAGATAGCAGACTCATGATTGACTCAGCCTTCCAGCCTTCCGAGTATGAATACCCAGCTTGCTGGGGGTACAATGTGTAGCCTGCATACAGTGGTACCTTGTATAAAGGAATTAATTCGTTCCAAATGAAATTATGTTAAGCAAATTTTCCTTTATACAAATTCCCATAGGAATGCATTGAAAATGGAGTTGATCCCATTTTTATGTTGTACGGATTCTCCCCATAGGCGATTATGTTAAGCAAATTTCCCCTATCTCCAGAATGTTTTATGTTGTACAAATTTATGTTATACAAGCTGTTTGTTGTACAAGGGTCCACTGTACTGTAATTAAAACTGTAAACTGCCCAGAGACTACCTGAAGTGGTATATAAGCAGAACACTGCTTTTTTTTTTTTGCAAGAGCCCCCAGTTAGGCCCCCCCAGGCCTAACTGAAGTAGTTAGATACCCTGAAGTATCTATTATATATATGAATCTTTGTTGGTGTTCCAAACCATTTATATCTATCTATCTATCTATCTATCTATCTATCTATCTATCTATCTATCTATCTATCTATCTATCTATCTATCTATCTATCTATCTATCTATCTATCTATCTATAGTTTGGAACACCAACAAAGATTCATATATATAATAGATCCTTCAGGGTTTTATCTTTTCGGTTATGGCTAAAGTCATCTATCACTGTGTTTCTGGAGTACAAACTGTATCCAATGTGCAAAGAGTTAAAGAAAGATAGAGCAATACAAGTTTTCCATTTTGGATTAAAAAGAAAATTAATTCTTTATCCACTCTCATAAATAAGGAATTGAAAATATGTTGTGAATATCAGAATCATAAAATCATACAACTATAGATTTGGAAGGTGCCTGTAAGTCCAACAAGTCCAATCCCCTGCTCAGATCAGGAATCCAATGAACTCTTTATGCAAAGTATATCTGAGAAGGTCCTAAACATCCAGCATTTTTCTAGAAAGTACCCCATCCCCCAATCTCTCACATTCCAGACACTTCACCAAGACATGTATTCATTTCTGTTTTTGAGAGAAAGAACTAGGAACCAGGATGACTGCTGCTTTGTTTCATGAGCATGTGTCAATTTTAAGCCTTGGATGGGGTTTTTTATGCATTTCTTAGCTATCATATTGTCTGTCTGTGTTCAGTAAATGTTCTTCTTAAGACCTCAACAAAGCCCTTGGAAAGAGGAAAGGAAGGTGGCAAGGCTGCCATATTACTTGCTGAGATGTTATGGTAACCAAACAGCCAAAATTGAGAAGGATGAAGAATCTAGATGATTATTTTTCATTTCTAAATTCTACTCTAATACTTTCAGATCTAGGTCTTCTGTTTCTTTTTATGGAGAACTTAAGAAATCTACCAGTTTGCAAAGACAACTAAACCACTCTTTATGCAATATTTCTATGTATGAAAAACTACAGCAACTTCCGCAGCCAGATTTTAACTCCTGTAGATATGGAAAGGATAATAGTCACACTGTCTGCAACAGTCATGTCCCTTTATATCCAAATTGTTAATGTGCTCCCAGAACTATTCAAATCTGTTTCTGATGTGCTTCTTTTGATTTTGACATCTACCAGATCTCTCTGAGTTGAGGGCACACTTGGAAATTGTCAGATCCAAAGGAGAGCTGCAATATAGGCAGTCTTTAGTGCTAGTCCTAAACCCTGACTTCCTAACTTTCTGATATTTGTCTTTCAATGGAAACTGGCTGACTCTCAGGTATTCATTTGTCCTGTAACTATCAAATTACAACTACGTATCTTTGTCCTCAATGTACAAGACAGATTTCATATGCATATGGTTGAGTTTCCTCTTCTCCTCCACAATTTCCTTCATACATTCCCCAGTTGGGCACAATCTGGAATGTGATGCAAGTATACAGAATGGGAGAAAAGAAGAAATCATGTCCCATTATAAATATAAGGAATGGTCAATGTACTTCTGATCTCATACTTTTATTATTCCTCTCTTCTAGAATATTATGTGAAAGCTAGTTATAACACAGATCATCAGAAGGACAGAAAATTAACAGCGCTTAAGTATGTATGAAAACTTTATGCTTGAGTTTTATTCAGCTGATGGAAGGGCCGACCTGGCGTTCATTACCGAGAACTGGGTGGGAGCAGAGGGGGGGAGCTTCACTCGCCCAGCTGTGCCCCCCTGGGTTTCTGGTCCAGGGAGCGGGAAGGTTGGAGGGTCGTAAGGGGGGTGGGGTGGCCATTGTATACAGGGATACTATTCAAATCAGCAGGGCCTCGACGCCGGTGATTCCTGGGTTGGAATGTATCCATCTGTTGGTTGGGCAGCGGGACAGATTTGGCATTGTGCTCGGTTACTGTGCTCCCTGCAACCCAGCACAATCCCTCCCAGAGCTCACAGAGTTCATCGCCGCAGCTCTTTTGAGAACCCCCCCGCCTTCTGGTAGTGGGGGACCTCAATATGCATGCTGGCGATGGCCTGTCTGGTGTAGCTCTGGAGTTCATGCAGTCCATGACCTCCATGAACCTGTCCCAGCATGTTTTATGCCCAACCCACAGATCGGGACACACCCTGGATCTGGTATTTACCTTGGCGTCTGAGGATTCTTGTCTGAGGGTATGGGACATTGTGCCCACCCCTGTGTCATGGTCAGACCATCACCTGCTGTCTTTCTCTGTGTCAATCACCGCCCCACCCCGCGGGGACCCTCAGCCCTCTGTATGGGCCTGCCCCCGAAGACTCCTGAACCCTGCTTGGTTCCAGGAAGTCCTTGGGGAGCCTCCTGGCGGACTGGCTGACAATCTGTTAGATGCCATGGTGGATCAATGGTTTGATGAAACATCCCGGGCTGTCGACCAGATTGCCCCTAGGCTGCAGATTGCCACATCCGCTGCAGAGCTTGTCCCTCACCGTGGTTCACAGTGGAGCTACGAGCGATGAAGCAAGAACGGAAGGGGCTAGAGCGCAGCTGGAGGAAGAACTGGACGGCGAATAAGAAGGCTGCAGTTGCTGTCCAGTCCAGGCGCTATGTGCGGGAGATCAGGGAGGATAAAAGATCTTATCACTCCCTGAGAATTAGTGAGGCCTCGAACCGTCAAGCGGAACTGTTCCGTGTGGTTCGCGACCTCACTAATCCTGGGCTGGCTAGGCCTCCTCCTACTGATTTCAGTACTGAGAATTTTGCAGCCTTTTTTCGATCAAAAATAGAGGCCATCCGTGCCAGCTTTGACTCCTGTTACTCTAGCCCACCCTCGACACGCCCTGTCACTGCACTCCCTCGGTCTCCTCGTATGGTTGAGTTAGGGCCTGTCTCCTCGCTTGAGGCCTCCAGGGCTATCACCCATTGCCGGCCTGCGTCCACCCCCTTCGACCCTTGCCCATCATGGCTTATGAAAGCAGTTGGTGGGAGCATGCCTGAATAGGCTTATGTCATCGCCACAGCCTCCTTCAGGGAAGGGATTTTTCCCTCTCGCCTGAAGGAGACTGTGGTAAAGCCCATTCTGAAAAAAAAACCAGGCTTAGCATCAGGAGATTTGACCAACTACCGCCTGATTGCTAATGTTCCTTTCCTGGGCAAGGTAATCGAGAGGGTGGCCTCGACCCGACTTCAATCATTTTTGGAGGAAGAATATACCCTGGACCCATTCCAGTCCGGGTTCAGGCCTGGCCGGGGGACTGAGACAGTCTTGGTCACTCTGCAAGATGACCTCCTCCGGGGGGCCGACAGGGGGTGTTCCTCCCTGTTGGTCCTCCTGGATTTGTCAGCGGCCTTTGATACCGTTGACCACGGTATCCTGCTGGACCGGCTTTCTGAGGCTGGGATCTGGGGCACTGTTTACAGTTGGCTTCGATCCTTCCTCGGGGGCCGTCCCCAGCAGGTTCAGCATGGGGGGGAGTTGTCTGCCCCGTGGATACTCCCTTGTGGGGTCCCACAGGGGTCGTCCCTCTCTCCCATGCTGTTCAACATCTATATTAGGCTGCTGGCTGAGGTCATTAGGAGACATGGAGTCTGCTGTCATCGGTACGCTGGTGACACGCAGCTCTATGTCTCCTTTTCCACCATTGCAGATGAGGCTGTCCGGACCCTCGATCAGTGCCTGGGTGTGGTCATGGAATGGACCAGGGCTAACAGGCTCAAACTCAACCCCGACAAGACCGAGGTTATGTTCTTTGGGACTTCCCCATCTGGATATGCAGGCCCTTATCCCACCTTGGAGGGCGTTTCCCTCCGGCCTTCGGACTCTATCCGGAATCTGGGCGGAGTCCTGGACCCGGCGCTCACCATGGAGGCCCAGGTGTCCGCTGTGTCCAGGGCTGCCTTTTTTCATCTCAATCAAATTGCCCAGATTCGGCCATACCTAGATGGGGATTCCCTCAGAACTGTGGTGCAAGTGCTGGTGATCTGGAGACTGGACTATTGTAACGCGCTCTACATGGGGTTGCCCTTGACTCTCCTTCGGCGACTGCAGCGGGTCCAGAATGCGGGTCCAGAATGCAGTGGCCAGACTGGTGTGGGTGCACGTTGGTTCGAGCACATCACCCCAGTTCTGGCCCACCTGCATTGGTTGCCCGTTGCGGCCCGAATCAGATTTAAGGTCCTGGTTTTGGTTTCCAAAACCCTCCATGGCCTAGGACCTGACTACCTGACAGAGCGGATCGACCAGTGGTCAACATCGGCCCGTCCGACTAGGTTGTCGCGGGCGCACATGCTGCGTGTGGCCATGCCCAGGGAGGCTCGGAAAACATCCACCCGTACCCGAGCCTTTTCTGTGGCTGGCCCCACTATGTGGAACCATCTCCCAGCAGAAGTGCGCCTAGCAGAGTCCCTGCCAGCCCTCCGGAAGGCATTAAAAACCCTTCTCTTCTGGGAGGCGTTTGGTGACTGAAGGTTCCCCCCCCCCGCCATCTGCAAAGCCACGCTTTACCACTTAGTCTGGCTACTTGTGTTTAACTGTTTTTAAACTATTCAATTGCCTTATAGCTGTTATTAGTATTTCTTAAGTTGTGAACCGCCCGGAGTTCCTTCTGGAAGACAGGCGGTATATACGTTCAATAAATAAATAAATAAATAAATAAATAAATAAATAAATAAATAAATAAATAAATAAATAAATAGTCACATATGCTACAGAAAAGTATACTTTTGGGAAACATTAACTTGCAAGCCACCTGCTAGATGACAACAATATCTAACTATGGGTCAAAAGGGTTCTTGAATTACACCAAAGGAAATGTAATTCAGAAAGTAGGTGAAGCAGCTACAAGAATTTTGAGCCAGATGTATGCTTGGTGTGGCACGACTGGTTTTAATAACACCATAGGCAGAAAAGAACATTAATCAATCCACTTACATCTGAGAAACAAAACAGTTATATCTTTTATTAGGCCAATATTAGCTGATCTGCAATTCTAAATACATTTGTCTGATGATATGCTGCATAAAACCCAATGAGGCTTACTTCCTATAGACATGTAAATGATTGCACTACTAGCATCTAGGCCAGGTTGAGGTATACTTTTAGGCCAAGAGGGTATATTTTCATATCATAGTAGTACCAGGGATTGCGTTACAGCAGTGAACAGTGATAAGGACACAAGATGAGTGGGGAAGGCTACCAGTTTGGAACATGAACAAGGAAGAAGCCTCTGATAGAGATGGGCATGAAATGAACAATTTTTTGTTTCCATTTTTGTTTTTTTGTTTCGTTACACAACGAAACAACAAACGAATTTTGCCTCTAAAATGAAACGAAACAAACAGAAAGACCAGAAATTTTGTCATCCATTTCGTTTTTGTTACGGCAATACATTGAACTGCTTTAAATGCTAAAAAAATCAGAGTGGGTGCAGAGCAAGGTAAGGGATTGGCTGATTGCATTTTGAAGGCTTCCAAATACCAGCTGGGTTCCTGCAGGTTGTTTCGGAACATTTCCCTTCTTGAATTGAGGCACACACGGGAATCTAAACACAGAGACTCCTAGAAAATTTACAGAAGGGTGGGCTGGTTGACTAATCAGATGCAAACAACTCATCCATTGCTTCTACTTTTTAAAGGTCCATGCAAAAAGTCAGTACCTTCATCACTTTGTGCAGTTTGTGCTGTTTATGCTATATGTACAAACATCATTCTCATAATTTCAAAAGTTCTAGTTGAGAGCAATAGAATTATTTCTTCCTCTTGCAGTCAAGAAAAAAAGTCACACACAAGACAAGCTAGAATTTATATCCTTAATGAGTATTACTTGCCTGACATATTTACATAATGGTGAGAGAGAGAGAGAGAGAGAGAGAGAGAGAGAGAGAGAGAGAGAGCTATCAAACTTGGGTTTGATTTTGATTTCTGTGACTAGACATGGGCACGACTCGGCAAAATTGTCGTTTCCGTTTTTGGTTATCATTTCCGTTACGTAACGGAAACGGTAATGATAATTATGCCGTCAAAACTCGAACTCGAACCGAAAAAAGAAAAATTTGGTCGGGTTTTTCATTTCCGTTTGTGGCATTGCGGCAACCGTGCAATGCGAAGCACAGAAAAAGTTTTTAAAAGTTTTTTTTAAAAAAACCGACTCCCGTCCAAAAAAGCAGGTGAAAATATGCCTGCCTGAGGCTTTGCCACCTACCAGAGGGGTGGTTTCTGGGGGGTCCCCGGCCTTTCCCCCCCTCTTCTCCTGTCCTGGGCTGCTTGCACCAGGCTGGGGGGGTCATCCTCGTTGTCTGTCTCGCTGCATGCCATGCGGTGGGGTGGATCCAAAATGGCGACCACAATTTTTCTTTTCAAATTGTGGTCAAAAAACACACCAAATCACCACAGAAACATGTGAAATTTATTTATTTTAAATGCCTGAATTTTAATAGTAGCAGCAGTGGGTTTTTTATAGCAATAAAACGTCATATTTATTTTATTTTATTTTATTTTATTTTATTTTTTATTTTTTTAGACCTGCCCATTTGGGCTGGGCATGGGATGGGACCATGGAAATTGTTTGAACCATTCCACCAATGGCATCACCAGGTTTTTGACTGACACTTCTGGATGTCTCGGAGGGCATAAAAAGCCGAGGCACCTTCCAGAAATCGCAGTCGGGTGTATGGGTGTGGTTGAGTGGGGAGGGCTGGCTGCTGGTGCTGGGGTGATCCGATCAAGATTGAGGAGGGAGGCTGGAGGCTTTAGGATTTAAGTTAGGCAGGCAGGGAGGGAATTGAATTTAGAAAATAATTTCTTTGATTCCCTACAGCTTTGTCTGTTTATTCTTTATTTCTTCTCTGGCACTTTGAGATGGCCCTTGAGGTCTCTTCCAACTCTATGATTCTATGAGTGAGGATTTTTTTTCTGATATTGGATAAAGGGGGAGGTTCGACTGGGAGTGGGAGGTGTGGATTTATTTTAAATATATATTATATACTACCATTTATTTTCTATTTTCCCAACTTCAATTTGCTTGCACACACACACATTTGGGGTGCAAGCCAAGAACAGAACCTCTATCCTAAGTGATATCCATTCCTAACTTCCCACTCGCCCATCCGCCCGCGCTGCCACCCACCTGCGGCCTGTGCCGCCACCTGCCCACTCACCTGCCCACGGTCACCACCTGCCCATGGCCCCCTGCCACCACCGCCCACCCGCACCTCCCCCGCCACCCGCCACCCCGCCCCGCCTGCCGCCTAGGGCGCAAAAACACCTAGTGCCGGCCCTGATTGTGGGACGCCCCTATGCTCTGGGAAGTCAAATCGCACTAAATCGTGGTGGAAATGACAAATGACAAACGGCAAACGGAAACGACAATTTTTTGAAAAATTTCATGACAAATGGAAACAACCCAAAACGGAACCGTTCCAACAAGCGAAAACTCAAAACATTATTTTTTCTGGTCGTGCCCATGTCTATCTGTGACAGTTGGTTGCCCAGTATGTACATTCTTTGTTATAAATCAGTGGTTCCCAAAGTGTTCTATATAGAGCCCCAAGGGTCTATTTCAATTTGCAGGGTGTCTATGACAGAGAGAGAAAAATTGAGGGTTCACAAAATGTAAATGGGGGTCCACATGTACAGACCCCATTTAGGCCTAACATCAACAACATTTAGGTGTTCTGTACATGTCTTACACCTAACACAAATTGATTTGGTGCCATTTTTGAAAGTTTTTGCAGCAATTTTGGATATTTTTAAACTTTTTGGTGCATTTCTCAAGTGGTACAGAGGTAGGGACTGATCCTTGTGGTGTGCATATCTTTAAAGTCCATTTTGCATTGTTTCAGAGAGGGTAGCTGTGTTAGTCCTTTCAAGAATTGCAGGCAAAAATAAAATAAAAAAACAAAAGATGCAAAACATGTGGCACCTTAAAGACTAACATTCATATTTAAATGTAATGTTTTGTGGACACGTCCACTTCTTCAGCAGAGTGAGGTATTGCATCATATTTCGGAACTTGATCCTCGACATGTGCATGTTTTTAAAGTCCATTTTGCAAATGTTGGGGTGTCTTGTTCTGCAGCCACATGACAGATATATGTACCTAAATCGTGGTCGTTTGAAATTCAAATCAACTATAATTACAGTTGTACCTTGGTTAACAAGTAACTTGGTTTGCGAGCATTTTGATTAACAAGCAAAAAATTTCTGAACTTTTTGCCTTATTAACAAGCAGTGTCTTGATATACGAGCACTCTAATGTGTGTTACATAATCAAAAGTGCTCTACGCCAATGGCATCTCTCCCTCTCCCCCCCCTTGCTGGAAGTGGGTGATTGTCTGTTTCAGTTTCTGCTTCAGGCAACAGCAGCAGCAGAGTTGAAGGAAGGGGGACAGGCTCAGTAAAGCTATGAACATTCGCCACCCCATCAACCCCTGTCTATGTTCAACATTTAAGTGTCCTTCACACAGACTTTAAAACCCGATTTGAGGATGTTTTGACTATGGAAATATGACAGTGGATTATCAATCCATATAGTGACATTGAAGAATCGGATGTCACATTACAAGAAGAACTGATTAGAATAAGCACTAACAAGGAACTTAAGGTGCAGTTCAGAATGGGGTATCAGCAGTTCTGGCTTCAGAAAGATATACCTGGTGCTTATCCTGCATTATGGACTATCACAAGAAAGTTTTTGATAACATTCCCATCATCATGCCTTGTGGAAAGGGAGTTTAGTGTGGTTGCCAATCTTCTTCTTTTTTTAAAAAAAACTTGATTGCAAATCACTGAATATGGAAATTTATTTATTTATTTATACAACTTATATGCTGCCCACTACCAAAAGGTCTCTGGGTGGCTTTCAATTAAAATGAACAGTTAAAACAGTCAAAACATTAAGATGACAATGGATAATTATTTTTTCTTTAAAATAAAATATATCAAAGAGAAATGGAAACCAAGACCAAGCAGACTAAATCCTGTTGTATAAACTTACACAGTGACAGAAAATGACATCTCTTGCCTTTGTGGAATACTTTTTTTATTGGCAGCTTTTTTTTTCATTAGCAGGGTACTTCAAGATCCAGATGCAGGGGAGTGGTATCAGGAGATAGATATCTAGTCTGGTGCACTCCCAGACACATTTGTTGGGGCCAGTATGACATACAGGAAGCTGGACGAGATGGGTCGTTGGCCTGATCCAGCATGGCTCTTCTTATGTTCTTCTGATCTTATGTTCAGCTGCTAATTAGCGGCTGCTACAATTTCCTCATTGCACAAAAGTAGGTTGAGTTTTGTGTGACCTTACTGAGAGTTATTAAAAATTACTGATTTCTACAAAGCATCAGTTGATAATATTAGATGCCCTTATGAAACTGACAGTTCTAATTGGGCAGGCTTTACTGTACAATTTATTTTACAAAAATGGTTGTAGAAATATTCAACAGGCATATATTTAATTCATTCCTGCATCTATTTTATTGTTAATTGGTTCCACAGACCTTTGGTGTAAAAGCAACTTCAGAGTTCCCTTCATGGGTCAAGTGTGTTGGAAATGCCATTGCCGTTGTCATTTAAAATGTGTCCCTAATTTCAGATGCTTCATAAAACCAATATCAACTTTTGCCTTCCTACAAGGAATGATGACACTGAAGACTGGGAAAAACTGGGTACACTTTATGGAATAGAATAACCTATAGTGAGAACGTTTGCAAGCCAGCCACAAGCAGTGAAGGAAGTAAACACATAGCTAAGGATTAAGAATTCATGGTCCAAACAACGAGAGGGTGGGGGCTGTAGGTGGGAACATCACTGTATGGCTTGGTTTTGTTAAAATGGCTGACAGTTGTTTTTGACAACATGCCAACTGACTTGTTCTTGACAATACCAATATTGGCAATTGTGGAATAAGTAATAATAATAATCATGTGCCATTAAGTCAACTCTGATTTATGGCAAACCTGATTTATGCCCAACCTCAAGGTTTCCAAGTAGAGAATACTCCAATGTGGTTTACAATCCCTTTCTTCTTGGGACATTCTGGGACTGTGACGCTTGCACGTGACCACACTGGCTGACACTTCTTATAGAAGGCATTGTGGGTAATCAAACACCCAACCAGATATCTAAACCACTGAACTATCCAGACAGCTTGGATAGTAGCTTCTGTGGCAGTCTACACTATTTTTGGTTTCCTTTGTGAATAATTTGAGTAATAGGCTGACATTTTGTGCTGTGGTATTCCAGAGCGTAATGTAATAAATACTACAGAGCAAACTAGAATCCTTTATTTTACTTTTACCCAGGGACTGTACAAAATCGGAATGGTTCTGTTACATTGCTGAATGCCTTGGTGCTAAACGCCAGACACTGAAATGCGCAATATGCTCCAAACAGCCACATACTTGGTCTTTTTTCTGGAGAGAAATTATTGTATACACAATACACAGATGTACAATCAAGTAATTTTAGCAGCCATCTCAGATTTGTGGGTAATATGGGTAATAAATGAGTATAATTGTATCTTGGTTAATGAGTAACTTGGTTTATGAGCATTTTGATTAAGCAAAAAATTCTGAACATTTTGCCTTGATTAACAAGCAGCGTCCTGATATATGAGCACTAGACATGGGCACGACTTGGCAAAATTCTCGTTTCCGTTTCCGTTACTCGTTTCCGTTACGCAATGGAAACGGTAACGACAATTAAGCCGTCAGAACTCAAACTCGAACCGATAAAAGAAAAATTGGGTCTGATTTGTCGTTGTCATTCATGGCATCGCGGCGATCGCGCGATGCCAAGCGGCACAGAAAAAAAGTTTTAAAAAAACCCCGATTCCCGGCCAAAAAAGCAGGCGAAAATATGCCTGCCTGAGTGAGGGCACCTACCAGAGGGGTGGTTTCTGGGGGGTCCCCGGCCTCCCCCCTCTCCTGTCCTGGGCTGCTCTGGTGGGGGGCATCCTCGTCGTCTCGCCATGCCATGCGGTGCGGGGGAGAATCCAAAATGGTGACCGCAATATTTTTTTTGAAATTGTGGTCCAAAAACCCACCAAAGCACCACACAGAAACATGTGAAAATTAGGTATTTTAACTGCCTGAATTTTTACAGTAGCAGCAGTGGGCTTTTCTTGCAATAAATGTCTGTCTCCAATCCCATTTATTTTATTTTATTTTATTTTTTTTTTATTTTTATTTTTATTTTTTTACACCAGCACAATGATGGGCTGGCCATGGCATGGGACCATGCAAATTTTTGGAGCCATTCCACCAATCGCATGGCCACTTGGCCAGGTTTTGCCTGAGATTTCTGGGATGTGCCAGTCAGGCATAAAAAGCCCACTATAACCCTAGCCCTAACCCTAATCCTAACCCAACCCTAACCCATACGCCAGTACACTGTCCTTCTTAGTGGGTCAGAGGCACCCAGAGGTGCAGCCCACTAACTCACCCTAACCTTACCCGTAATAACCCTAAGCCTAGCCCTTGCCCTATCCCCAACCTTAAGCCAGATCTGTACTCGCATTGCACTACACGCAAGTACACTGTCCTTCTTTGTGAGTCAGAGGGTGCCCAGCAGAGGCATTCTTCTCTCACCTCGCTCACCAGTCCAAAGTTCCAAAAAACTCTGTACGCCAGTATGCTGTCCTTCTTAGTGAGCTAGAGGCACCCAAAAGAGGGGTGCCTCTGCCAGTGCCACTTGGTACGCAATGGCTACATGGTCATGTACCCTTCCTTTTCCCTTCGTAGCGGGCCAGAGGAGGCACCCACCCCAGAGAGGTGCCTCCAGGAGCCTGCTACCCTACCCCCCCAAACCAGTACTAACGACAGACGACAAACAAAATGACAATTTTTTTGAAAAATTTCACGACAAATAGAAACGAGCCGAAACGGGCCGGCTCCGACACACGACAACTCGAAACGGTCATTTTTCCTGGTCGTGCCCATCTCTAATGAGCACTCTCATGTGTGTCACATAATCAAAAGAGTTCTAAGTCAATGGCATCTCTCCTTCTCTCCTCCTCCTCCTGTTTCAGGCAACAACAGCAGGAGAGTTGAAGGAAGGGTAACAGGCTCAGTAAAGTGTCTTCTTGGGACAATCTGGGACAGTGTTCTGGATCAACCCATCCCCAAAGAGACCAAATCTGTGGGGCTTCTCCCTGCCATCCCTGCCACCACTGCTGCAGCCAGGATACCCCCCACCCCTCCACTTTTAAAACAGCCCCCTTCATGGAGGCTTCCCCTTCCTCTGCTCTAGCTGGGATTCCTCCCATTGCTCTGTTTTTAAAACAGCCCCTTCGATGGAGGTTTTTCCTCCACCTCCTCTGCACCTGCCACAAAGGTTTCCAAATGCAGGTTAATTTGTTTGATTGTTCTTTGTACCATATTTTGTATCTTATTTAGCATTTTGTATTATATTACAGTATAGTAATGGTTTTATATTAATATTTTTGGACTGTGGAACGAATCATCTGAGTTTCCATTATTATTTTCTATGGGGAAATTTGCTTTGAGATACAGTGTTACCTCTACTTACAAATTTAATCCATCCTGAGTGCATGCTCTTAAGTAGAAATTTTCCTAAGTAGAGCACTGTTTTCCCATAGGAGTGCATTGAAAATCAATTAATCTATTCTGGAGGGAATTGATTTCAATGTATTCCTATGGGAAGGTGGGGGTGGGTTTCAAAGGGTTAGAACCATGACAGGTTGGCTCTAGCCCTTTGTAACCCATGCATTCACCACCATGACCCCCTCAGTGCTTGCTGGCATGGCCCTGCCTCCCTTCCACCCTCCCAAGCCAAGCCAGCATGCACCCAATCAGTGCATGCTGGCAGGGCTTGTGTGGGTGGAAGGGGTGAGCTGTGCCAGCATGTATGCACCTCCCTTCCACCTGCATGCAGCTCGCTTCTACATGCCTTATCCCCCAGCTGGGTTTGCAGAGGCACCCCTCTTCCCAGCTAGAAGATTTTGCTCTGCTGCTTCTCTAGAGTCCCCGGGGGCACTGATGAGCTGATGGTTTGCTCTGCCCATGATAATGCAAAAACCATATGACTATCATGTGTTTTTTTCAATTACTGTCATTTGCATTGCAGCATACAGTGATGGAAATGAACAATATTGATTCCTTCTAAGTTTCTGCCACGTTTTCTGTCTATATATTATCCCTAATTATCCAGCCAGTAATTTTATCAATATTTATTTACAAAAATGTCCTTTCTTTTAAAATGACTAGCAGTCAAATAGCAGGATTGATTAATTTTCATGGGACTTATGTACAGTGCAGTTTGGGCCAAACCTAGCTGAATGCACTGTATTAGACATGCATTGAACTTCATTGCAAGGCTGTGGTCCTTTCTTTCTTTCTTTCTTTCTTTCTTTCTTTCTTTCTTTCTTTCTTTCTTTCTTTCTTTCTTTCTTTCTTTCTTTCTTTCTTTCTTTCTTTCTTTCTTTCTACCACATTTTTCTCCTTAAAACAACCCAGGATGACTTACACCAAAGACCATATTAAACCTAACAATAAAGTATACAAATATTAAAAATAGATCAAATACCATACTAAAAATAAAAAAAAACATCAAAGCACATTTGCCTTTTTTGACAGTGAAATCAACCAAATAAAATAGGAGCTGTTTTTATAAGAAGTCCTGAGTAAAGCAGACTGCATGGTTCATGCCATTCTGTTTAGAAACCCAGACCAAATTATCTCTAAATTTAAGAAAATGTGGAATTGGCCTGCCTAGCTATGTTGATTCTTAGGGTATATTTCTGATTGCTATTCAAGTTATAAAAAAGTAAAGGTTCCCCACCCCCCCACATGCGTGCTGGTCATGTCCGACTCTAGGGGTGCTGCTCATCTCCATATTCAAGCTGAAGAGCCAGTGTTGTGCAAGTCCATGGCCCCGTGGCCGGCATGGCTGCAAGGAAACACTGTTTTACTTTCTCACTTTTTACAATGGCACCTATGTTTCTACCTGCATTTTCATGCTTTCAAACTGCTAGGTTGGCAGGAGCTGAGGTTAACAGCGGGAGCTTGCTCCTCTGCATGGCACCCAGTATGCGAACAGTTTTCAGAAGCTTTAGTCCACTGAGCCATCACGCTCATCTTAAATGCATCTCAAATGGAAAATTCTATGTTATACCTATACTACAAAATGACAGATATCGGTCACCTATGTTCTTTTTATAAGGCTGATAAAATAGTTCTACATAGTGCCCCCCACCTTAAAAATATCAAGGAAAAGCTAATGGTTGTAATTGCTCAAAGTTTCTGGTCGGCACTGAAGTCCACTGGGGAGCTTTGTCAAGTAGTAGTGGATTCATGAATCATTCATTTGATCAGGTCTATTAATTCTATTACAACAGTAAAACATCCTAGGAGACCAAGCCTCAATCCTCCTTCTGTCTTCTTGAACTGCAAGGAAAACCAAAGGAGAAATCATGTCCAATAAGGGGGAGTGAAGCCCTTTCATTAATCGCATTTAATGCAGCTGCAGATTTTTGTTTGTTTCTTTTGTTATTGTTATTATTTGGAACAGCCAATTATAGATTACTTAAATAGATGCATTGAACATTGGTATTGTTAAAAAGGAATTAAAAAGGGGGTGATAGTATGTGAATTTAGTTGGCGATTCAGCCAATTGAGATATTACAAAGTAGCTGTGCCCCACTGCTACTTTGGTTATCATTTTGCTACAAGAGTAGCTGTTTCATGCCACCCAAGACTAGCAACTACTAGATGAAGAGCATGTTGTGTCAGAAATTGGTATGCAAGAGATGCTTCAGCTGCATTTTGTAAGTGATGAGACTATTTACACATGGTCAAAAAGAAGTGACTAAAAGTCTGTTAGATTCAGCTTGTATCCACTTGCAATATAAGCAATGTCAGACTCAACTACATAGTACGGCTGTATGTATGAGTGCTATCTTGAAGGGCAGCTCACTAAATGTCAATGGAATAATCTCAAATTTTTTATGCTGGATATTTATCAGGACATATGGTTTAGGTATCTGGCTGTGGATTCAGAGTTTGGAAGTTGGATCCCCCCGCCCCGGTGCCTCCTGCAAGGACAGCCAGTCTGTGTGGCCTTGGGCAAGCTACAAAGTCTTAGGATGCCCCCAGAAAGGGAGAATTATAAAACACTTCTGAAAGGGTCACCATAAGTCATAACTGACTTGATGGCACATCATTGGTATTATTATCTTGAACTTCAGATTGCTTGGTACAAATATAAAATTCTATCTATCTATCTATCTATCTATCTATCTATCTATCTATCTATCTATCTATCTATCTATCTATCTATCTATCTATCTATGCACAGGTATTGCTTAAGCAGCATCCCTACATTTCATATGAAGACAAAAGATCTCATTAGCTTGATCAACATTACTTTATCCTGCAATACGTTTCCAAGCCAAATCCACATTCCATACATGTGCCCGGTGATGCTGTACACATTTAATTGAAATTAGGTTCCACTGAATGTAAATCTTACTGGGGAGGGGGAGAGATTGCTGCTTTGAATTCAAAAATGTGATGTACTAATAGACTGTTGTTGTTTTTTTTTTTTAAAGTCAGATTGCAGTGACTGAAATTAGACTAGAATCCAAATAATATGAATTTGGAAGAATTCAAAATTAACCTGAGCTCACTCCAGATTAATTTTAGCTCACTCCACATTCTATAGCTAAAATGTCATGCTTTTCACGCTTACAGAAGATAGGCCTCTATTTGAAAGGTCACCTAGCTTAACTCCAGAGAGAAGTGACACTCTGAAGAGCAGAAACCTTAAAGCTGTCAGCCAAAGGCATCTGCTTAACAGACTAAACAGGTTGATGGTCACAGTGATTGCTGCTCTGGTGAAAAACAATCATATTTCTTTTTCCAATTTATTAATTATCTATAGATTTCTATAGATTGATTCAAATAAAATATGTTATGCATAACAATTGCATAACTATATGTTATACAAATATGCACCCTCTTGCTGTCTCTCCTCCTCTTTCTTACTGAAGCCACTTTAACTATCCACTCAAGAAGAGGAATAAAAACAAAAATCTAAACACAGTAATAATGCTTGCTTTGCCACTAGACACTTCGGTGGCAGGGCTTCTTTGCCCTCAACTGCCAACATATTGTGATATGTAATTTTGGAAGAGGGAGGGGGTGAGTGCCCTATTTAAGGGCACTCTGCCTTGTTTGGCACCTCTTTCAAGTCCACCCTTTATTTCCAAGTGTAAGTCTAACTGGTTGCCTTTTGGAGACCAGATAGAAATTTTATGTTTCACTATCTGGAATTGGCAGACAAGATTGCAAGGTTTTTTTCACCTATCCCACATTAGTATGGGGTCCAGCAGTCCTTAGTAGATTTGACCACACAGGCAGGTAGTGCAGAAGGAATAACCATAGATAAGAATCAGCTATAGCCCATCCAACCCCATGGCCGTGTGGATCTGGAGATTACAAGGTTGGGGGAAGGATGCACTGGGAAATCCTCCCTGGGCTGGAGCCACTAGGGGTTGGGGCTTTTCAGCCTGGGGTTTTGTATATTAAATTACCAGCTGCAGCCATGCTCTCTTTAGGACTGTTGTGGACTTGCCTATATATGGCAGATGGTGAAGTCCTGGGAGGCCTCTTAATCCCAACTTTAATTCCACACTACAGCAGGTCCCTCTTGCAATTAATCGTTCATAACCAGTTGCAGTTAAATAAAGTGCAGCCTGATTTAAAAACCCATCACCTGTGTCTCAACTCTTTATTTCAGTGAGGGAGGAGAAAGCAAAGAGTGCTTCTTATATCCTAGTCCATAGCGCTTTGAATCATGTTATTTATGTCAACATCACATTGGGTGTTAGTCTCATGCAAAAGCAAAAGTCAGCCATCCGATGTGACAAAAATTGGCTTGGAATCGTTTTGCCAAATAGAAATACCCGTTTTGTACTTTCAAGGGTACTGATAGAATGGAATGAATCTTTTCTCAGAAAGCTCTATATTCGCGTGCTACATGTTCTGGGTGTATGTCAGAGGCTTTCTTGTATTTTGCAGAAGCTGTAAAGAAACCTGTGAACATAACTAAAGGGTGTGTCCAAATATGAACTAATGTGATTCAGAAATACATATAAAATTGCATACAACCTGAAACATATGGACTCATAAAGTGCTTTATTGTATAGGGAGGAATGGGAGAATAGAAAGTGTCAGTAAGAAATTGAGAAACTCAACAAACATGATGGATTTCCCTGTTGCTACATGATATAGATTTATTCATATTAAAAGCCAAATACTTATATTGCAATCCAAACAGAATCAACCAAGTTCCAGTTTAATTGTTATATGTGGGGTAGGATGGGACTGAACTCTTGTGTAATGTTGATGTTAGTTTTCTAGGGGGGAGTTCCCAAAGATCTCTCCTCAGTTGTTCCAATACACTGGTGATTAATGAGAAATCTAAAAGCAGCAAGAACTTCTTGTTGCACCAGGAGGTGACTATTCGACCCAAACTTGTTAAAAGAAGGAGAAATTCTGATTTAGGAAAAAGAGCCAAGAGCAGGAGATAATTATGAAATCCATTATGAAATTCAGTTCCTGTATCTTAAGCTTTAAACTTTAAATAAATATATAGTTATTTTGAAAAGTTATCTAAATGTTACAAAGCTGACATTCAATTAAAATAACTTTTAACTCTAGGAAGCACATTTTCTCTGCTTTTTTTAACTTCCCAAACCAACCCACCTTTGACTTTGGCTTTTTCCAGAATGGTTAGTGTGGATTTATTTTGCTTCCTTGACAGTTACCACAATCCTCCTTATTCAGTCCCAACTGGGCCAGTTAGCTATCTGTTATCATGCAGACAACTATCACTGCCAACTCTATAGGGATTCCTTAGTTTCCTTAGTTCAAAGATTAAATGCCCAGTGAACTATGTGCAGCCTGTTCACTTCCTAATGCAAAACTGCCCACAAGGAAAGAATAGTTTCAAATGAGATCAGTCAGTATCTTAGCTGTCACTGTCACCGAAGTTTACAGCAAGTGCTTAGATAAGACTGCTATATTCTTAGACAAACAGAAGAGCATCTCCAATTCCAAAGTTAATAAGTTTCTGAGTAGAGTTCTTCATGTAATCTAATGGGAGAGAGTCTAGCTGAGACTGGCCACTTCAATATGTGCAACAGCAAGGATTCTCCAATCTTTTAAAAAAGGAAATTATCTTCAGCATGATCTCTAGGCCTAAATGTCTGATTGTGTGGTTATTGTTTGTATTGTATTGTATAAAATTGACTTTTGTGGAAAACTACTGACTCTGCAGAAAACGTGAGCACTTCTTCCTTGGTGAAGATAACTGCATAAACCCACTCACTGAGGGCATGCACTGGTAGCTGCATTGGGGCTTTTAAAGTCATTTTAAAGTCATACAGTAACCTCCCGCCTATCGTAGGGGTTAGGGACCCATCTGACCCGCGATGGCTGAAAATCTGCGATATGCAGATGAGGGTCGGGTGGGGCGGGGGCGATCAGATCCCCCATGGTGCTCACTCAGGTTGCTCCAAAAATTTATGGGGGATCTGATTCCCCACCGCTGGGAGACATCTTGCAGTGGCGCGGTCGGGCGGCGGCATTTGGGGATCTGAGTCCCCGCCGTTGACCGAGCACGCCGCCGCAAGACTTCTGGCAGCTAAAGACCCTTCAATGCCCCATCACTTCCCTCCTGGCTCCCATTGGGAGGGGGAGAGAAGCGGTGTGGGTTTAAAGGATCCTTGGCCGGCGAACCAAGCAGTTGCTTCACCAGCTAAAGACGCTTCAATGCCCCACCGCTTCCCTCCCAGCTCCCATTGAGAGGAGGAGAGAAGCGGTGGTGGTTTAAATGTTGTGTACTGCTCCTCCAGAGCCCCCACAGGGGCTCGGGAGAAGTCGCACACCCTTTTAAAAATCCCTTCCATTCACGGAGGCAAGTCTGCCTCTCTGAATGGAAGAGATATCAAAACTGGCACACGGTTTCTCCAGAGACCCCGGGGATTGGGTAAGCCACGCACCCTTTTAAAAATCCCTTCCATTCATGGAGGCAGACTTGCCTCCGTGAATGGAAAGGACTTAAACACTGGCATGCAGCTTCCCTGACCCCCCCCCCGGAGAAACCGTGTGACAGTTTTGATATCCCTTCCATTCTCGCAGCTTCACAGTCGGCGGCGTTGGGCAATCAGATCCCCCAATAGCCGGAGCGTGCTGCCAGGAGACTTCTTGCCTGGGCAGGTACTGCAATCCCGCGATATGGTGGGACCGCAGTACCTGAACCATGAAATGGCGGGGGCTGATTGTACGATAAATCCATTTTTGAGCAATGTTGTATATTGGTTGAGGGGGCTATATGGGCTTTTAAAATCACTGCCATTGAAGCTTTGTCCTCTCCACCCACCCTTGTACCCTGCGGTTGAGGTGACAGACAGGGATATATGGGGGTCTGCTAGCAAACCTGCTTGCCCCTTTAGATACCGTGGCTGCTTCTGTCCCTTTAAGAATCTTCCAGCTTTTCCATGTGAGGAAGGGTGAAGCAGCATTTAGGAAAAGAGGCACACAGAGAAAGACTGAGCTGCTAAATACTGGAAGGAGAAAGAAGCCAGTGCACAGCTCCTGAAAATGATCCAGCTTCACAACCCACACAGTAATTGCTTTTCCTATACAATTTACAATAGTACTTTTGAAAATAAAATTTATTTCTCTTGGTGTTTTACATAAATTATTTTGATTTACTTTGATCAAGGAATTTTAATTTCAATTTTGTTGCTTTAAAGTGTGATGCTTATATACCATTCCAAGTTACTTAAAGCACTCTCTGCTCTATGCAGGATACACATTTGAACTGCATGCAAACATTTAACCTGCTTTCCTACCACTTTTCCAATATCTCTGGCATACACATTCTAATGCAAACACAACATTTGCAAAGTGTAAATTATTCAATTTATATTTAACTCCTTGTAAACATTGATATAAGTAGATAATCAGAATGGTATATTGCAAAGTGACTGAGGAGAGACTACACTGTCTACCAAATTTTCTTTCTGCTTAATTTTATCTGGCTTCTTATATGAAACATATGCTATATTCCTACCTTGGATATATGCTTTACACATCTTCCATTCAATAACTCATCGAAGAGCCATGCCTGACATTAAGTCTATTTCAAGAATACTAGTCTCCCTTCAACAACTATCGGGTTTGGATTACACGTACTCATGTAGTTCAAAACATACCTGCAAAGCATAAACAATTGATTAATACATGCACACATCTTCCTTGAGCCATATCAGCCTTCTGGCATGTTCCAGTAGGGCATATCATTTAGATGGTTTTAAAAGAATAATAAGGGGGTGCCAAATATGTCTTTTGATGTGAGGAATTCAAATCTGCTATTATTATTTTTACAGGAAAACACTGAGCTCAGTAAATAGGCACTTAAACAAAAGGCACATAGACTGCTCTCAGAAAGCAGCATACAATTAGAGATGGGCATTTCATTTCAGAAGGGGACTGATTCCGAAATGAAACATGCCAACACAGCTGGCACTGGGAACCCAGTCCCACCCTCCGGAATAAAATTGGATGCATCATCTTTCCCTCTCCCTGATGCTGGCCAATCAAACAGGGAGATGGGATGAGGCATGTCATTGCACAACTTCTGATTGGCCAGCACCAGGCAGAGGGTAGGATGACACATCAGAGGCTGCTTCCTGATTGGAATTTTGCCCAGCACAAAGGTAAGACAGTGGGTGATTTTATTCCAGAGGATGGGACTGTGTTCCAAGCGCTAGCTGTGCTGGCATAATTTGTTTCAGAACCAGCCCTCTTCCAAAATGAAACACCCATCTCTACATGCAATTATAAGAAACATGTATTTTCTGTTGTATGAAACATGCAATTGCAAATACAACTTTCAAAGAAAGAACAATATGTAAATCTAAGCAATAAGTTTCATTGAGTCTTGTTTTGATTTACTCTTTGACATCTATTGCCGACTTGCTTCTTGACCTCCTATATATCCCTCATGTTTTTTGGCTGAACAGATATACATTGCCTGCTGCCTCTGCCTTGTTTGACAATTCTTTTTACAGACTGACCATGACATGGCCACTTTGGAATTTGCGTAGGCTTATGAATGAACTTCTTGACTTCCAATATCATCAGTTTTCATGTCAGTGGAGGTCCATATAAATTTTGAGACTAGTCTATGAGTTCTAATAGTGAAGTAACACAAGGATTAATAGAAGAAGTCTTTCTGGAATGTACAGAAAGATCTCCCAAAAATCATTTCCACCCCTTAAGTCATCACTGTCCTTGGATCACAAGAGTGTTTGAATGATCATTTTGCTAAATTCATATAATCGTGAATGCTGGTCAGTTGGCAAAACAACATACACTACAGCTTTCTTTAAGAGTCTGAGGAGCTGAAGTTGGAGCAACATATGGTGTAGGCCTTCAACCCAAGAGTGTTTTACTTTGATCTTGAACCAGCAGGGAAAGAGCACAGCAACAATGTACTTTACTATCAGTAAAGTAAACAATGTGCCCTTAAAACTATTTTTGTGTCTTTATATGAACTACCATACATGACTACACAGACTTTGTGTTTATAACAACTTATAACTTTGTGTTTATATATCTCGTGTGATTGCATTGACACTATGTTTTCAATGTTAGTTTCCATCCTTCATCATTTTTAGATGGTCCACTGTACATGATTGCATTGACTGACTTCATAAATACAAAGGTGTTTTCAATGTTAGCGCCATCCATCATAATGGAATTTTTACTCTTTTCTTTAACTGCTTATGTTCTATTTTAACTTTAATGTTGCCTCTTATTGCTATAAGATGCCCTTCAGTTCCTTGTTCTCCAGCTTCAATATATCTTAAATGTACTGGATTGCATATTGTCTCTCATTACTTTTTAAGGGTCCTTTTCCAAGAAGTAAGGCAAAAATAATAAATAAATAAAATATATGGCAAATCTGGATTGCAGATATTAACCATTGTAAATTACTCAGTGGACCAGTTTCAAGATGGGCAAGATCTATGGGATGTACTTCTGTTCTTATGACCTGTGTAATCCTGTCCCCATAGGCTTGATCTGTTGAAAAATTATTTATTACACTGTGACTAAGAGAAATCAAAGGCTGTCCACTTGAGACTTTAGAGAATGAAGGATCAATAGTTCTATTGCATTGTCTAGCTTCTTCCTAACCAGATCAGCAAAGTTTAGCCTCAACAAAGTGCATGATACCACCAATCCAACCAGTGTTTAGATTTGTGGAATCACCCACAATGGCCTGCAGAGTTTTACCAATGTAAAACTCCTTCATGAAAGCCACTAGATTGTCAATGATCACTTCATCATGTTTGTTTGTGTTTGAATCTTCCTCTGGAGTAAAGTGGTACAAATACTATTGCCCTGATTTGCTGCTTGCAGAATAAAGCTCTTCTTTGATGGTGCTGGGGAAACACTGATCTGTTTACAGTAGAAGTTGAGCTGTGTCTTGAGTAGAGATGGGCATGAAACAGAAAAATGGTGTTTTGGTTTTTCGTTTGTTGTTGAGAGGTCTGTTTCGGTTCGTTTCCGTTTGTCGTGAAATTTTTGAAAAATTTTGTTACCATTTTTTGTTTTTTCGTTTGTCATTTCTACCCGCTTTTTTGTGCTATTTTTAAAGCATTTCCGTGCGCAGGCATCCCCCAACGCCCCAGACCAGAGGGAAAACACTAAAAAAATGGATGCTGGCAGAGACACAGTATAGACTAGGTATGCAGGGAGGCTGCAAAGGCAGCGGCGGGCATTGCCCAGGGTGCAAGGCAGCCGCAGAGTGACTGCACTGTGGGGCAAGGGAGGGTACTCACCAAGAGGTACGCAGCACGCATGCACACAGGGAGGCTGCAGGACTAAAGCTAGAGTCGCAGCAGAGATGGCAATCCCACCCTAAGTCCCACCAGAGCTTGCAAGGAGGACGGGGGCTGCCAGAGCTTTTTATGCCCTCTGTGGCTGCCAGACCTGCCCACCCAGTCTGCAACCTGGGCATGCTATTGGTTGAACATGATCCCATCACATGGCTTGCCTCCATTTTGTGGCTGGTGGTGACATCCATTTTAAAGGGAAAAGAGAAATACATCGCGATGGGAAAAGACTAAAACAAACGTTTTAAGGACCCCAACCCCCCCTGGTAGGTATTATTAGACAATATAAATAATTATCGCTGCATTTTTATGGATGTCCAGGGTGTTTTTTAACATTTAAAACAGCTCATTTCATTGTGCGTCGCCATTAACGGAAACGAAACGTAACAACCACAATTTTCGTGGTTCTGTTCCTTTCATTTCATTTTCATCACAATTATCGTTTGTCGTTTCGTTACATAACAGAAATGACAAACAGTAACGGAAACGAAAAAATGTTTGTTCCGTGCCCATCTCTAGTCTTGAGAGCCATCAAAGAAGATGCAGTCATTTTCACCCTTCTCACAAAGTCTTGATCTAGTGATTTTTATAAGTTTTTCCTGGACCATCTTGTCTTTATTGTGTCTTGATCAATAACTAAGCCAGCATCTATATAATCTGCAGTGGTAATGGCTACTGTGGCACTCAAGCCAACAACATACCTGATGCTCTTAATAGCAACATTGCATATTTCCAATGTGTTGTGCTCTTTTTTTTTATTTGAAGTATAAAATGTACTTGGCAATTCTAAATGACATTCCAAAACTTTCATCCTTCCCGCCTTCAGGATAAGTCCTTTCTTCTTCTTCATCAGTCAACATAAGAACATAAGAACATAAGAAGAGCCATGCTTGATCAGGCCAAAGGCCCATCTAGTCCAGCTTCCTGTATCTCACAGCGGCCCCACCAGATGCGTTTGGGAGCGCATGAGACTAGATATCTGTCTCCTGATACCACTCCCCTGCATCTGGCCCTTGAAGTACCCTGGTTTCTCCATCATGGTTTGTAACCTTTCCTCCAGGAATCTGTCCAATCCCCTTTTGAAGGCATCCAGGCCAGATGCCATCACCACATCCTGTGGCAAGGAGTTCCAAAGACTTACAATGCGCTGGATGAAAAAATATTTTCTTTTGTCAGTTCTTACTCTCCCAGCCTTCAATTTGAGTGTATGTCCCCTAGTTCTGGTATTTTGGGAGAGAGAGAAGAGCTTCCCTCTCTCCACTTTACTCATACCCTGCATTATTTTGTATGTCTCAATCATATCCTCCCTCAATCGCCTTTTTTCCAGACTAAAGAGGCCCAAATGTTTTAGACTTTCTTCATAAGGGAGGTGCCCTAGCCCAGTAATCATTTTAGTTGCTCTCTTCTGCACCTTTTCCAGTTCCACTATGTCTTTCTTAAGATGCGGTGACCAGAATTGTACACAATACTCCAGGTGGGGCCTTACTATTGTTTTGTATAATGGCATTATAATGTTGGCTGTTTTATTTTCAATCCCCTTTTTGATAATCCCTAGCATGGAATTGGCCTTCTTCACCGCTGCCACACACTGGGGAGACACCTTTATGGAGCTGTCTACCAACACACCAAGATCTCTTTCCTGAGCCGTCACGGATAACTCAGAGCCCATGAGTTGATAGATGAAGTTTGGATTTTTTGCCCCAATATGCATTGCTTTAGATTTGGTTACATTAAAATGCATTTGCCATTTCTCAGCCCATTCCCCCAGTTTGGAGAGATCCTTCTGGAGCTCTTCACAATCTTCTCTGGTTTTCACCACACGGAAAAGTTTTGTGTCATCTGCAAACTTGGCCACCTCACTGTTTATCCCTGTCTCCAGGCACGAGGAACAGGTAGCACTTCTGAAAATGCTACCTTGGAAGCCCGGGACTTCAATCTTCTACCTAACAACCTGAATTTGGCTTCCAAGACTGACCACTTGGCCTTCCCGACATCATTGGTACCAACGTGTACCATGACCACTGGCTCCTTCCCAGTTCTCTCTAACAAGCTATCTAGATTTCTCGTGATGTCTGCAACCTTTGCACCTGGCAGGCTAGTGACCATACGGTTATCATGCTCCTCACAAATCCATCCCTCTGTATTTCTAATTATAGAATCTCCTAGTACAAGGAGTTTCACTCCTGCAGCCTGCTCATCTACGTGTACCTGATCTTGTATCTCATCAATAGTGATAAGGGAGAGATCCTCAGGTGGAACCAATTGTTCCTCGGTGTGTGCCTCATGAGGTGTGATGAGGGAAAAAGCCTCAAATTGATTGTGCAATATGAGACTCTCTGAGCGATCCCTTGGCCTTCTACTCCTTTGAGTCACATTCCTCCACCCATCTACCTCCTGGGTTGGGGAAGTGATTATATCCTCAGAAGTGTGCCCTGTCTCTTCTTGGACCTGGATTGTCTGTTCCGCTCTGTCCAAGAACCGCTCAAGCTCCTTAATATGTTGCTTGTCCGATATGCGAGCCTCTAGCTGCTGGACCTTCTCTTCCAATAGCGCAACCAGGTTGCACTTGCAGCAAATGTAGTTCTGCACATGCTCTGTCAAGATGTCAAACATGGCACAAGTACTGCAGGTAACTACAGCTGCTCCCTCCAACTCCATTTTAATGAATGCAATACAGTCAAGAAAGTAGCATCATTTGATGATTGTGAAATATACGTCTTACTCCTCTGCTTATATTCAGAAAGTCTTCTTTTCTCATCTTCTTGATATTTGTTCTTTTTTATCTGTTATCATCTGGAAAATGTGGCAGACCAATAGAACCTATCTTCTCTCCCTGAATCTTAATGAAAGCAAGTTAGCTTGCAGGGATCTTCAACTCCTTATTACATATACATTGAATATAAGCTTTGTTTTCGTAGTCTGCAGCACAACCAGCTTCACAACAAAACACAATTTTACATTTACAGTTAATGATATCAAAAAGCTTGTCAAGTTTTAAATTGAAAGCTTTGTTGGCTTCTAGCTTTTCCCTACCAAGTGATATATTCTTAGCTTGCTCCCAGCTGTCTTGAATCTTCTGTAAGATTGTAGTTTTTGAATTTAAAACAGGGTATACAAAAGCATTGTTAGCATGTTCCTACTTCTCAGTCCATTTGGGATCAGTGCCCTTTGTAATACTGCTTATTAGATCATTTCATGCATTCTCACCACTTTGATCTCCTGTCTGTATTCTGTATCTCAGAACATCTGCCAGAATTGTTTGTTCAGAAGGCAAGAGGTCTTCACTAGTTACAATGAAATTGCTTATATGAGTGAATGTTCCTTACCTAGTTTTTGTTTTGGGACCATTTAAACATGAATATGTTATCTATGGGCCTTTTTACACGACCCCTAACATCCGCTGGCCACTTAAATTCAGACCAGAGATCTTAGGGGTTCATCGCTCTTCCTCTGTCCCCACCCCCCTCCGCACTTCCTGGTTGCTGGCTGCGTGAGGGAGGGAGAAAAAGAGAAAGAAAAGCATGCCACTCACCTCGTTCTGCCTCTTGTCTCTGTAAGGCCATCAAGTCCAATCCCCTCGTCTCTGTAAAAGTAGCTCTTAAAGGGGCGGGAGCCAAAAAGCAGCAAACAGAATCGAGGAGAGCCCCGCACTCACTATCGTTGCACCGCATCAAAGTTTTTTCACCTCCAAAGAGAAGGTACAAGAAAAGTGCGCTGGGTCGCGCTAAAGTGGGCGGGGTCGCACTTAATTGTCTGCAAACTCCGGAGCTGGTGGGGAAACATTTTTAAACTCCAGAGCTTGCAGCCATTTACAGCTGATCTTAGGGGTCGTGTATAAACGCCCTTTGTAACCTAGATATGTTTACATATCTATGTAAACTTATCTAAAAGAGTGATTACTCTGCCTTACAGGAGACAAAACTTTATTAGTGTGATAATAATAATAGTAACATTTTAATATGAATATGCTAAATGAATGATTCTCAAATTTAATCTATGGCTATCGACTTCCAGCTGATCTATTTTAGCAATTAGTTCAACATAAAATTTTTGTAGTGTTGGCATTGCTGTGGAGTGGGTTGATGTGACATCTTCCAGGTAAGAAATTCTGGCTTCTTCAACACAAACATGAAGTATAGTGTTTTCCATAGACTCTCAAAGCTAATCACTAGCATCTTCTATTGGCTTCCTCAATACTAGTTCCCAGCCATCTCCTCAAGAGTTGACAAAACACTAGTGTCTGTAACTGTTATCTAAACAAGTGGGTTGTGCTGACATTTTAGCTGATGCACCACAAGCTGCCAGAGATTTATTCTGTAATTTAGATGCTGTACTGCAACAATACTGTACATGTTCTGTTAAAAAGATAATCCTATTTAAAGTCCTCAGAGAAAGGTTTATGTCAGACTCTGGATTAAAAATGCTAAATGGCTACAAGAGTAGCTGATAATATGTCAAGCTATACTGCCATCAAAGCAGGTCTCTTTGTCTGTCTCTTTAATGCAGAGCTACACCTCCACATATTTATCTTCAGGGAGAGAAAGATGGAGGAGATAGGAAGGGAGGCCAACAAAGGAGGAAACAAGACATTAGGCAAGAAGAAAATGAGCTAAAAGACAATGGGTGTGTTTGAGTGTGTGTGCAGAAATTCTGAGTACAACAAATGTCATTCTTTTTTAGACATGTCTGTTTATGGGATGAAAAGATGTATAAAGGAGATACAGGAGAGTAGTGTGTGGAAGAATTGAATTTCTTGTCCTAGGAAGTGTGTGGATAAATATTTTGATCATTAAGAATGGTAACCTAGAGGTCTTTCTTGATTAGGAATACTTATGTCCTATAACTCCCCTTCTTCTGCCCCTTCTTCGTGATAGAAAGGATGATGAACACTCTTCTTTACTAATCCTGGAAGTACTCTACAATTTCTTAACCATAATACAGAATTCAGAATAGAGTTGCAACTTTGCAACTTTTAGGCATGGCTGAACATCTTGAGTGATGTTTTATTAATTAAATGTGAGCCTCTTATGTATTAAACTAGCCAAGCACCTTTTGTGACTCATGGATTCTTAACTAAAGGCTGAATTCATTATTAGCATTAAAAGTTCACCTAATTAGGTTTCTGTATGAAGAACAGATTTTTCACATTTATAACTTAATCTCAGTGAACATACTGTGACTTTTTGTATATGTCCAAGGAGCAATTTTCTTAAAACTCTCAAGCAACAAACATTCCATATCAATTTACAATGTGCATATATTTGAAAAGTGTAAGGGATCAAAGCCAACAAATCAATGTGGCTGAAACCATTTAAATTTTTTTTAAAAAATGTGTTTGCAGTAACACCAATGCCTTCAACAGTGACTATTGTAAAACAATATATATCAAGAAATCCTCTAGCTGTGTGGAGATTCAAGACTTCATTTCACACAAATATTCTTAAAATACATGCTATTAGTGTCTCTGAGACTCTCTGGGTTATATTGAGTAAATCCTGTAGGCCTTTTTTCGTCCCATGTATCATTTTCTCTGCAAATGACAGTAAGCCCACTATGGTCATTAGTAAGCCCGCTATGGTCATTAACATCAACCTGGATATCCAACTAACTAAATCTTTCATAGAACAGGCTCTCATGGGACGGTGGAGAAAATGCACATATCTTACCACAATATTTTTTGAACTCATGCTAGCGATGGTGCAGTTGTTTACTTTTAAGAGTAATTCAGCTATAACCCTAAATTTTCTCATATTGAAGATGGAAATAACATGAGACTTAAAAAAAATCAAATGTGGAAGAAATCAAAATTAATTCAATTGAACTGCTAGATAGCACAGTGCTTTAGGCATTGGGCTGTGAAGCCAGATGTTGGGAGTTTGAATCCCCACTGTGCCTCTTTAACAGAGGCTGGCCACAGTTATCCATAGGGTCCCTTCCAGCTTAGCAGTTTTAAAAATTCTAAGATTATTACCTAGCACCTTTGAGTATATAGCTCTTTAAAAACTTGCTTTAATTCCTGTGCATTTAATCATGGCTGTGATGCCCAGTGAGTGTGGGTAGCTCTTCCCCCTTCAAAGCCCTCCATGCAAACCATATTTTTCCATCTATAAGACATCACCTTTTATTAGACACCCCCACTTTTTAGACCCACAAATAAATAAAATTAATAAATCCTCCTTGAGGTTTCCTCCACTCCCACCACCCCCACTATTACTTTTAATTTCCCCATTCTAAACATGCCTCTCTGCTTTGGTGGGTTTGTTTTTTGCAGGATCAGGATCCATCTCTCCTTGAGTTCTCCACCGCCACCACCCCTACTGTTTTCTTTCATGTCCCCATTTTAAACACTCCTTCCAGCTTTTGTGAGATGGTTTTTTTGCAGGATCAGCCTTCTCAGGCTTGAGCAGCCCATTAAGAAATGCATTCTTTCTTTTAAGAATGTGGCTTTTTCCCTTTTTTTTCTGAAGCACATTTCTTAATGGGCTGCTCAAGCCCAATGGAACCTGATCCTGCATAGCACAAACTCTCCAAAGCCAAAAGGAGTGTTTAGAATGGGAAAATGAGGGGGGGCATTGAATACCTGGGAGCTCCTACATTAATCCTCTACTGTTTTCAATCTTCTTGTTTATTTGTTTATTTGGATAATGTTCTGCTTATTGTGGCTGAATTCTAAATTGTCAGGTAGCAATGCTTATCTTTTCTATACATGCCATAAGAGGCTGACACTGCTAAGTCTCCAGATGACTGTGATCTAAAGATTGCTGGATGTGTTCTGGTCTAGAAATGAAAAAGTCCCCCAATCAACAGAGGTCATTGGCAAAATGATTGTTTTTCTACCACAACAAAGAGACAGAATCCAAGCAAACAAGATGAGTTGGACTTTAGAAAAAGTGGATGAGGTTCAAAGATCTGAGGTATACAGAGATTAAACAAAAGCTGAGTTTTGACCCAGGTCCACAAGTTGTGCTGTGACCTTGTTGCTTTCCTCTGCAGTCACTGAGGTTCCCCAGTACCATTGGGTAAGAGTAGAGAGGTAAAATTTCCAGAAATTTTGAAGCTTGGAAAAAAACCAACCCCCCCATTTGTCAGAAGAAAATAGAACTTTTAATAAAGACTGGAAAAACACGCTACATTAGCACCCCCTCCTTTGCCGAGCCAGGTTGAAAGAAAGAGGCGACACACATTCCGCTTGGGTTAAATAAGGGCCACAACTTTATTAACTACAGTAACGAATTTTAAATTACTTATCAATGAGCAATAACTTTAGGAGGGCCTGAGCCGTAGCGCATCATCAAATGGTAACAACAAATTGATTAGGTCCCGCTACTCCACCAATTTCCTGCGGCCCGTTGAACTGCCGCAGTGAGGATGCCAATGAGATCTTTTGGCATCAACGCTTGATTAAAGGTTGGCAGCCCTCCTAGTGTTTGGGGTTATTATTATTATTTGCTCCCTAACTAAATCCTATTGGGTTATTAATGGAAGGCTGCCGAAGACGTGAAGATGTAATTAGATTCGGGACCTAAATGGTTAACTTTTATGCGCTACCCGCCAGTCGTGACCAGGATTATTACCTACAACACCCACCGCCAATATGTGAATGGTGGGATGGGCGAAAAAACACCACCGCTCAAGGCCAATCAGAGAAGTGGTCAAAAATTCCCATCCGGCCCTGAAGCGACCAGCAAAGCATCACCAGCACATCGTAAACAGTGGCGGGAGGGCGGGGAAACCGGCGGTTGCGGAGGCAGGCTGAGGGGAGCGCGCCAAGGACTTATAAAGGGCGCGCTCCCCTGCCATAGGCTACGCTGATAGCGGAGCCAATAGCCGCCTCCGTCAACCGGCCAGCAAAGGTGCCCCTGCTCGGCACGAGGCCGGGCGGAGCAGCCATTGCCGAGCCAGGTTGAAAGAAAGAGGCGACACACATTCCGCTTGGGTTAAATAAGGGCCACAACTTTATTAACTACAGTAACGAATTTTAAATTACTTATCAATGAGCAATAACTTTAGGAGGGCCTGAGCCGTAGCGCATCATCAAATGGTAACAACAAATTGATTAGGTCCCGCTACTCCACCAATTTCCTGCGGCCCGTTGAACTGCCGCAGTGAGGATGCCAATGAGATCTTTTGGCATCAACGCTTGATTAAAGGTTGGCAGCCCTCCTAGTGTTTGGGGTTATTATTATTATTTGCTCCCTAACTAAATCCTATTGGGTTATTAATGGAAGGCTGCCGAAGACGTGAAGATGTAATTAGATTCGGGACCTAAATGGTTAACTTTATGCGCTACCCGCCACCAAAGAGGCGCACTGCGGCTCTTTACCCCACAGCCGAACAAATCGGCCCTCAGGCCCTCCTTAAGTTTCTTAATAAGGATATCCAGGCCCTTAACCAATAAATGCACACCATCCGGATGAATTAAGGTGGTTTCCCAGCAGGGATGTTGGAGTGCCAAAGGACAGCTCCCACTTTGGCCTACACAACGGGGGCAACTAACGCAACGGATAAGGTTTATCAGGTCCACTCCTGAAGTAATTTATTGCAGCCAGTTATGCCTGCAATGAGGATGCCAGAGTGTTGTGGGCATCCCCCATTCCCAATTTCTAGGCAGGCCACTTGATCACATTGGGGTCATTATTACTGAAGCCTACCAGCTACCGAACTGGTTATTACGATAGGACTGCTGAGGACCTTGATTATTTTACCGAGCTCTGCGTGATGTTTTTATTAAATTGCACTACCCACGGTGGCGCGAACCCCCGTTCAGCCGGGGAAAGATCACAGACTAAACAACACGAACCAATGAGCGAGTACGCTGGAACGCTCTCAGATCCACGAGGATCTTGAGAATGGGAGACTGGCCCCCCGTGCGAGTCGCCAATAGGCGAGCATGATGAAGCGCTCTCAGATCCTCGAAGATCTTGAGAATGAGGGACTTGCCCGAGTTACAGGTCAAGTCAATTCCTCCCAACATGGGCAACCACGATGCTCGGCAAGGTGGCAAGGGGGGAGGTCACTGGGAGCCACAGTAAGAAAGGCGTGTCAAGGCATCACCTTCTTGCCCTTCCACAGGAAACCGCCCATTGGCCAAGGCCGAAAGCGCGGCCACGTCCCAGGCTGAAAGCGCGCCACGTCCCAGGCCGGATCGCAGCCACGCCCAAGGCCGGCGCGCCACGCCCAAGGCCGAAAGCGTGGCCACATCCAAGTCCGAAAGCGCGGCCACGTCCAAGGCCGAAAGCGCGGCCACGTCCAGACTGGGTAGCAACTCGAAGTCCCAGTAAACAAAAGACTGAGGCCGTAAACCAACGCTCGAACCCGGCTCCCGGGGGGTAGAAGCTGTAATGGAAAGAAAAGAACAACTGGCCCGGTAGTACCGGTCCATTAGTAACGTACACAAGATTTAAAGTCTCCGGATCTCCATCACCCAATCCTTTGGTTGCCACCCAATCGGCGCCAAAGGCAGCTGCTGTGGAGACAGCGCCTATCCGGAGCGAATGACGCCCGAAATGCCAGCCCGATACGCCAGCGACCTGCAGTGCCCTCAGTACAATTGTCCAATATTGACCACTTGTCAAATGCGACCCGTCTTTGCGCAGGAATAGGTACCCACGATAATTGTAAGCGAGCAGGGCGGACCTATATAACGCTAGGACCGGGCAAATTTGAAGCACAGCACACCTACGAAGGTGTATCGTGCGCCTTACCGCCGATCAGTCTTCAATCTACAAATATGCTGAAAAACCAGATCCTGCGCGGACCATCCATGACCAGCGTAAAGCATAAGCTAGAGTTGGTTTCTTGGATTGTGGAAGCAGCTCACTGACGCGTGGGGGCGAACAAAGGGGTACCAAATCGGCGGCTTGAAACAAGGCAACCTCATAACTGGCAGAACAAACTCAAGGCTATGCATTAGCCAGCCTACATAACCTATGAGGAGAGATCGGAATCTTCAGGAAAACTCGAAAATTGGATTAGGTCCGGGTAATACCACTGCACCGCCACCCCAAGGGGCACGAGGCAGCGCACTAAATTTCGGCTTAAATGCGGCGCGTACGATGAGGACTACGAAGTCCCACAATACTATAGCACCATCTGCGCCAAAATGGACGACCAGGCGCCACAACTCCATGAAGGGTAGATGCTGGACTGCTGGAGCCGACTTACCACGCGAATACACAGCCCAGGCCGAAACCAGGGCTGGAAGCGATGACTCTTCAGCGGCAGGCGGGAACATGACTACGTTGGGAGACACAGCGACTGGGGGGGGTCTGAGCGGAGCATGCGATGACGCGGCTACTTCTGTAGTCACCGATGGCGTGCCTAAAGAAACGATACTGGCAGATCCTGTTAAAACGGACTCAAGAGAAGAATTGCATGTCACCATTAGCCATTATTAGTGTACGCTCCGCCCCCTCTGAGACTTAGCCCCGCTCGTAGAAAGCCTTCTCCCATAAGACACGGCCGTCCCCTGCCTCTCAGCGTGCTCGCGCTCAAACGAGGCCGCTTCCACCCAGCTGCCAAAAGACTAGGTGACTCATCACCTGATGAAGAGGATGGATAAGTAAGGGGCTGCTGACTGGGCCTCTCCTTGGCAGGGCGTTACCCTTCCCCTTCCCATTAGAACCTGCCTCCTTAAACAGCGTAGCTGAATATACGGGGCAAACAGGTGAAAAGTAACCCATAGCGTGTGCGTGGCACAAACCAAAAACGGATTCAAGGAGAATGAGAAGGGTGGCCCTGGTATGTATCAGCCAACCCAGATTGTGGTGTGTAACAGCCCCCACGATTCATGGCGCCTGACTTCATAACAGAGGACCATGAGTGGAGTCCGCTGCCTGAGCCGCCCCTCTTGGTTAAAGAATCAAATCAAATACAGGTTGAAAGAGAGGGGTCTGAGGACTAGTCGGTAGATTAAAGATTAACAAGCATAAATGAGCTGGAGACAGGGATAAACAGTGAGAGGGGAGGCACGGTTGCAGCTGACACAAAATTGTTCTGTGCGGTGGAAACCAGAGAGGATTGTGAAGAGCGACAGAAGGATCTCCCAAACTGTGGAAATGCTGAGAAATGGCAAATGTGTGTAAATGTAACCAAATGTAAAGCAATGCATATTGGGGCCAAAAATGCAAACTTCATCTATCAACTCATGGGCTCTGACCTATCCGTGTCAGACCAGGAAAGAAATCCTGGTGTGTTGGTGGACAGTGCCTTGGGGGTGTCTCCCAATGTGTGGCAGCAGCAAAGAAAGCCCTTTCGTTGCTATGGATTATCAAAAAAGGGGGTTGAAAATAAGACAGCCAACATTATAATGCCATATACAAAACAATAGCAAGGCCCCCCACCTGGAGTATTGTGTACAATTCTGGTCACTGCATCTCAATAGAGACCCAGTGGAACTGAAAAGGTGCAGAAGAGAGCAACCAAAATGATCACTGGGCTGGGGCGCCTCCCCATGAAGAAAGGCAAAGAACATTTGGGCCTCCTTCGTCTGGAAAAAAGGCGCCTGAGGGGGGATATGATTGAGACATACAAAATAATGCAGGGTATGAGTAAAGTGGATAGAGGGAAGCTCTTCTCCCTCTCTCAAAATACCAGAACTAGGGGACATACACTCAAATTGAGTGCTGGGAGAGTAGGAACTGACAAAAGAAAATATTTTTTACCCAGCGCGTTGTAAGTCTATGGAACTCCCTGCCAAAGGATGTGGTGATGGCATCTGACCTGGATGCTTTCAAAAGGGGATTGGACAGATTCCTGGAGGAAAAATCCATCACAGGTTACAAACCATGACGAAGAACCAGGGTCCTTCAAGGGCCAGACGAGGTGGGTGGTATCACGAGATACACATCTAGTCTCATGCGCACCCAAACACATCTGGTGAGGCCCAGACGGCATAGCCGAACAGAAGGGCGAACAGGCGACAAGAAACTCAGCCGCGTGGGTGCGGCACGGGGCCAAAATGGGTTCAAAGGGTATCCGAAGGATGGACCTATTATGTGACCGCCAAGACAAATCGTGGCATGGGTAGAACAACAATGAATAAAGAGGATGGATGCAGATTACACCCACCCCCCCATACCCACTGACAGATGATGTGCACAGAATGGCTGAACGGGTGGGCGGGCGTGCCACCAGCGAAGCTGAAAAATTACCGCCAATTAACTTTGGATGAACGATCCAAGCACGCTAGACCCCCTAATAAGTCAACCAAGAGACAGAGGGGTTCAGGGCCACTCGGAGTGTTCAGCCGGGCAGATGGACGGAGATCGATGCCTAAGGGGTGAGCCAATGAGGCATGGCCAAAATGGCCACCGATTGCCAAGCCAAATTAGCCCCCTGAGTCACCCCGCTAGAAGGGTGTAATATCCCCTAAACAAAGCTAAAAGCCTACAGCCCAGGATAACTGGAGGTAGGTAGAGCCGCCAGTGCGCCCAGCCCGGCGGATGGGCAAGGATTTAGGAGGTAAGAGTAGGCCCAGAATGTCGAACCAAAATGGCCGCCAAGTGGCAAGCAGAAAATGGCCGCCCAACCCAAAGGCACAGGTTACAAACCAAGCGGGAGATATGTAATCTGCAGGCTTAAGAACCAGGGTACTTCAAGGGCCAGATGCAGGGGAGTGGTATCAGGAGACAGAGATCTAGTCTCATGCACTCCCAAACGCATCCAGTGGCGCCGTTGTGAGATACAGGAAGCTGGACTGGATGGGCCTTTGGCCTGATCCAGCATGGCTCTTCTTATGTGCATATGTTCGCATGTCCACTGGCCCAATCCACCTTACCCAACTAAGGTGATAATACAAGAAATTCGGACAGCCAGAAGGAACCCCAAAATACGACACCCCTGGCAAGCGCAACCAACTACCCCCACAGGACTAAGCTCGCAAGTTCAGTGTCCCCAAGCGCCCCACCAAGCCAGTAACACCAGCCGGCCAAGAGCCGGGTTCCCGACTCAGCCGGGCGCTCGGCAATCCTGCAGGCTTGACACAGCCTAAGAAGCCAGGTGCACCACTTCCCTAGGGATAAAGGGAGCCAGGAATGCTCCGACTGCTCGCTTCCGCCCGCCCCCGCACGCTAAACCGCCCATCACCCAAAACACCCCGGAGCGAACACCCCGGAGCGTAGGATATCCGGGAGGCAAAGTGACAGCAGCCCGAACCCAAGCGCAAGCCGCTCCGGGAGGCTGCAAGGCAGCCCATGCAAGACAGCTGCAGACAAGTAGCTGAAAGGCTCCGCAGCGGCTCCGGCGTCCCGTCCCGTAGCGAAGCCCCAGCCGCCCGTCGGAACCACCGACAAGCGGCTGAGCAAAAGGGGGAAGCAGAGAGCTCCCGCTCGCTGCTCCCGGGCGCCCAAAACCGCACCCGGCTCGAAAGAGCCCGGCCAGCCAACCCACCAGTCTCCCGGAGCCCCCTCGGAAGAACTTCGCCTGTCACCGAGGCTCCGGGAGGCGCGGCACCGCAAACGCCCTCTGTGCCTCAGCTTGAAAATCGCTCCTCCCGACAATCAGCTGATTGTCGGGAGAACGTGGCCAGCGGCGCCGGCTCTGCAGAGGGAGCCCGACGGAGCTTACAGCAACCGCTCCGTCGGACCCTGCCTGAAACCGGCGGTTGCGGAGGCAGGCTGAGGGGAGCGCGCCAAGGACTTATAAAGGCGCGCTCCCCTGCCATAGGCTACGCTGATAGCGGAGCCAATAGCCGCCTCCGTCAAATTATATGCAATGAGGATGCATGTTTATCTTCCAGGCAGGCCAGATCACATTGGGGTCATTATTACTGATGCTACCGAGGAGATAGGAAGGAAGACCAACAAAGGAGAGAAACAAAGAACCAATGAGCGAGTACGCTGGAACGCCTGCAGATCCACGGAAGAAAGACTGGCTCCTCGCGCGAGCTAAAGAGCATGATGAAAGGTGATCCTTAAGATTGAGAACAGGACTCTGCCCGGAGTGGTCAGTCAATTCCTCCCAACATGGGCAAATTCTGGCAATGTGGCAAGGGGGAGGTCACTGGGAGCCACAAAGAAAGGCGTCAAGGCATCACCTTCTCTTGCCCTTCTTTTTAGACATGTCTGTTTATGCCCACGTCCATGGCCAAAAGTCCGGTATAGACTGGGTTTCCAGTAAACAAAAGAGATACTGTAATGGAAAGAAAAAGAACAACTGGCCCGGTAGTTAGTGTTTTGGTTGCCACCTAATCGGGCGCTATGCTGTGGAGAATAAAATTAATAAATCCCTTATCCTATTTATTAATTCACTTGGAAGTGTTTTTGGATAACCCCATTTGAAGCACAGCACACCTTTTAAGGTCTTCTTCAATCTACAAATATGCTGAAAACCAGATGGTCCATCTGCATAAGCTCAGGAGCTTGGATTGGTTTGTAAGGTGTCTCCCAATGTGTGGCAGCAGTGAAGAAGGCCAATTCCATGCTAGGGATTATCAAAAAGGGGATTGAAAATAAACAGCCAACATTATAATGCCATTATACAAAACAATAGTAAGGCCCCACCTGAGTATTGTGTACAATTTGGTCACCGCATCTCAAGAAAGACATAGTGGAACTGAAAAAGGTGCAGAAGAGAGCGACTAAAATGATTACTGGGCTGGGGCACCTCCCTTATGAAGAAAGGCTAAAACATTTGGGCCTCTTTGAGTCTGGAAAAAGGCGCTGAGGGGGGATATGAATAGAACTTTTAATAAAGACTGGAAAAACACGCTACATTAGCACCCCTCCTTTGCCGCCAGGTTGAAAGAAAGAGGCTACACACATTCCGCTTGGGTTAAATAAGGGCCACAACTTTATTAACTACAGTAACGAATTTTAAATTACTTATCAATGAGCAATAACTTTAGAGGGCCTGAGCCGTAGCGCATCATCAAATGGTAACAACAAATTGATTAGGTCCCGCTCTCCACCAATTTCCTGCGGCCGTTGAACTGCCGCAGTGAGGATGCCAATGAGATCTTTTGGCATCAACGCTTGATTAAAGGTTGGCAGCCCTCCTAGTGTTTGGGGTTATTATTATTATTTGCTCCCTAACTAAATCTATTGGGTTATTAATGGAAGGCTGCCGAAGACGTGAAGATGTAATTAGGATTCGGGACCTAAATGGTTAACTTTTAAATGGTTAACGCTACCCGCCAGTCGTGACCAGGATTATTACCTACAACACCCACCGCCAATATGTGAATGGTGGGATGGGCGAAAAAAACACCACCGCTCAAGGCCAATCAGAGAAGTGGTCAAAAATTCCCATCCGGCCCTGAAGCGACCAGCAAAGCATCACCAGCACATCGTAAACAGTGGCGGGAGGCGGAAACCGGCGGTTGCGGAGGCAGGCTGAGGAGCGCGCCAAGGACTTATAAAGGGCGCTCCCCTGCCATAGGCTACGCTGATAGCGGAGCCAATAGCCGCCTCCGTCAACCGGCCAGCAAAGGTGCCCCTGCTCGGCACGAGGCCGGGCGGAGCAGCCATTGCCGAGCCAGGTTGAAAGAAAGAGGCGACACACATTCCGCTTGGGTTAAATAAGGGCCACAACTTTATTAACTACAGTAACGAATTTTAAATTACTTATCAATGAGCAATAACTTTAGGAGGCCTGAGCCGTAGCGCATCATCAAATGGTAACAACAAATTGATTAGGTCCCGCTTCTCCACCAATTTCCTGCGGCCCGTTGAACTGCCGCAGTGAGGATGCCAATGAGATCTTTTGGCATCAACGCTGATTAAAGGTTGGCAGCCCTCCTAGTGTTTGGGGTTATTATTATTATTTGCTCCTAACTAAATCCTATTGGGTTATTAATGGAAGGCTGCCGAAGACGTGAAGATGTAATTAGATTCGGGACCTAAATGGTTAACTTTTATGCGCTACCCGCCACCAAAGAGGCGCACTGCGGCTCTTTACCCCACAGCCGAACAAATCGGCCCTCAGGCCCTCCTTAAGTTTCTTAATAAGGATATCCAGGCCCTTAACCAATAAATGCACACCATCCGGATGAATTAAGGTGGTTTCCCAGCAGGGATGTTGGAGTGCCAAAGGACAGCTCCCACTTTGGCCTACACAACGGGGCAACTAACGCAACGGATAAGGTTTATCAGGTCCACTCCTGAAGTAATTTATTGCAGCCAGTTATGCCTGCAATGAGGATGCCAGAGTGTTGTGGGCATCCCCCATTCCCAATTTCTAGGCAGGCCACTTGATCACATTGGGGTCATTATTACTGAAGCCTACCAGCTACCGAACTGGTTATTACGATAGGACTGCTGAGGACCTTGATTATTTTACCGAGCTCTGCGTGATGTTTTTATTAAATTGCACTACCCACGGTGGCGCGAACCCCGTTCAGCCGGGAAAGATCACAGACTAAACAACACGAACCAATGAGCGAGTACGCTGGAACGCTCTCAGATCCACGAGGATCTTGAGAATGGGAGACTGGCCCCCGTGCGAGTCGCCAATAGGCGAGCATGATGAAGCGCTCTCAGATCCTCGAAGATCTTGAGAATGAGGGACTTGCCCGAGTTACAGGTCAAGTCAATTCCTCCCAACATGGGCAACCACGATGCTCGGCAAGGTGGCAAGGGGGGAGGTCACTGGGAGCCACAGTAAGAAAGGCGTGTCAAGGCATCACCTTCTTGCCCTTCCACAGGAAACCGCCCATTGGCCAAGGCCGAAAGCGCGCCACGTCCCAGGCTGAAAGCGCCCACGTCCCAGGCCGGATCGCAGCCACGTCCAAGGCCGGCGCCGCCACGCCCAAGGCCGAAAGCGTGGCCACATCCAAGTCCGAAAGCGCGGCCACGTCCAAGGCGGCGCGCCACGTCCCAGACTGGGTAGCAACTCAAGTCCCAGTAAACAAAAGACTGAGGCCGTAAACCAACGCTCAACCCGGCTCCCGGGGTAGAAGCTGTAATGGAAAGAAAAGAACAACTGGCCCGGTAGTACCGGTCCATTAGTAACGACACAAGATTTAAAGTCTCCGGATCTCCATCACCCAATCCTTTGGTTGCCACCCAATCGGGCGCCAAAGGCAGCTGCTGTGGAGACAGCGCCTATCCGGAGCGAATGACGCCCGAAATGCCAGCCCGATACGCCAGCGACCTGCAGTGCCCTCAGTACAATTGTCCAATATTGACCACTTGTCAAATGCGACCCGTCTTTTGCGCAGGAATAGGTACCCACGATAATTGTAAGCGAGCAGGGCGGACCTATATAACGCTAGGACCGGGCAAATTTGAAGCACAGCACACCTACGAAGGTGTATCGTGGCCGGCCTTACCGCCGATCAGTCTTCAATCTACAAATATGCTGAAAACCAGATCCTGCGCGGACCATCCATGACCAGCGTAAAGCATAAGCTAGGAGTTGGTTTCTTGGATTGTGGAAGCAGCTCACTGACGCGTGGGGGCGAACAAAGGGGGTACCAAATCGGCGGCTTGAAACAAGGCAACCTCATAACTGGCAGAACAAACTCAAGGCTATGCATTAGCCAGCCTACATAACCTATGAGGAGAGATCGGAATCTTCAGGAAAACTCGAAAATTGGATTAGGTCCGGGTAATACCACTGCACCGCCACCCCAAGGGGCACGAGGCAGCGCACTAAATTTCGGCTTAAATGCGGCGCGTACGATGAGGACTACGAAGTCCCACAATACTATAGCACCATCTGCGCCAAAATGGACGACCAGGCGCCACAACTCCATGAAGGGTAGATGCTGGACTGCTGGAGCCGACTTACCACGCGAATACACAGCCCAGGCCGAAACCAGGGCTGGAAGCGATGACTCTTCAGCGGCAGGCGGGAACATGACTACGTTGGGAGACACAGCGACTGGGGGGGGTCTGAGCGGAGCATGCGATGACGCGGCTACTTCTGTAGTCACCGATGGCGTGCCTAAAGAAACGATACTGGCAGATCCTGTTAAAACGGACTCAAGAGAAGAATTGCATGTCACCATTAGCCATTATTAGTGTACGCTCCGCCCCTCTGAGACTTAGCCCCGCTCGTAAAGCCTTCTCCCATAAGACACGGCCGTCCCCTGCCTCTCAGCGTGCTCGCCAAACGAGGCCGCTTCCACCCAGCTGCCAAAAGACTAGGTGACTCATCACCTGATGAAGAGGATGGATAAGTAAGGGGCTGCTGACTGGGCCTCTCCTTGGCAGGGGCGTTACCCTTCCCTTCCCATTAGAACCTGCCTCCTTAAACAGCGTAGCTGAATATACGGGGCAAACAGGTGAAAAGTAACCCATAGCGTGTGCGTGGCACAAACCAAAAACGGATTCAAGGAGAATGAGAAGGGTGGCCCTGGTATGTATCAGCCAACCCAGATTGTGGTGTGTAACAGCCCCCACGATTCATGGCGCCTGACTTCATAACAGAGGACCATGAGTGGAGTCCGCTGCCTGAGCCGCCCCTCTTGGTTAAAGAATCAAATCAAATACAGGTTGAAAGAGAGGGGTCTGAGGACTAGTCGGTAGATTAAAGATTAACAAGCATAAATGAGCTGGAGACAGGGATAAACAGTGAGAGGGGAGGCACGGTTGCAGCTGACACAAAATTGTTCTGTGCGGTGGAAACCAGAGAGGATTGTGAAGAGCGACAGAAGGATCTCCCCAAACTGTGGAAATGCTGAGAAATGGCAAATGTGTGTAAATGTAACCAAATGTAAAGCAATGCATATTGGGGCCAAAAAATGCAAACTTCATCTATCAACTCATGGGCTCTGACCTATCCGTGTCAGACCAGGAAAGAAATCCTGGTGTGTTGGTGGACAGTGCCTTGGGGTGTCTCCCAATGTGTGGCAGCAGCAAAGAAAGCCCTTTCGTTGCTATGGATTATCAAAAAGGGGGTTGAAAATAAGACAGCCAACATTATAATGCCATATACAAAACAATAGCAAGGCCCCCCACCTGGAGTATTGTGTACAATTCTGGTCACTGCATCTCAATAGAGACCCAGTGGAACTGAAAAGGTGCAGAAGAGAGCAACCAAAATGATCACTGGGCTGGGGCGCCTCCCCCATGAAGAAAGGCAAAGAACATTTGGGCCTCCTTCGTCTGGAAAAAAGGCGCCTGAGGGGGGATATGATTGAGACATACAAAATAATGCAGGGTATGAGTAAAGTGGATAGAGGGAAGCTCTTCTCCCTCTCTCAAAATACCAGAACTAGGGGACATACACTCAAATTGAGTGCTGGGAGAGTAGGAACTGACAAAAGAAAATATTTTTTACCCAGCGCGTTGTAAGTCTATGGAACTCCCTGCCAAAGGATGTGGTGATGGCATCTGACCTGGATGCTTTCAAAAGGGGATTGGACAGATTCCTGGAGGAAAAATCCATCACAGGTTACAAACCATGACGAAGAACCAGGGTCCTTCAAGGGCCAGACGCAGGTGGGTGGTATCACGAGATACACATCTAGTCTCATGCGCACCCAAACACATCTGGTGAGGCCCAGACGGCATAGCCGAACAGAAGGGCGAACAGGCGACAAGAAACTCAGCCGCGTGGGTGCGGCACGGGGCCAAAATGGGTTCAAAGGGTATCCGAAGGATGGACCTATTATGTGACCGCCAAGACAAATCGTGGCATGGGTAGAACAACAATGAATAAAGAGGATGGATGCAGATTACACCCACCCCCCATACCCACTGACAGATGATGTGCACAGAATGGCTGAACGGGTGGGCGGGCGTGCCACCAGCGAAGCTGAAAAATTACCGCCAATTAACTTTGGATGAACGATCCAAGCACGCTAGACCCCCCTAATAAGTCAACCAAGAGACAGAGGGGTTCAGGGCCACTCGGAGTGTTCAGCCGGGCAGATGGACGGAGATCGATGCCTAAGGGGTGAGCCAATGAGGCATGGCCAAAATGGCCACCGATTGCCAAGCCAAATTAGCCCCCCTGAGTCACCCCGCTAGAAGGGTGTAATATCCCTAAACAAAGCTAAAAGCCTACAGCCCAGGATAACTGGAGGTAGGTAGAGTCGCATGATGCGCCCAGCCCGGCGGATGGGCAAGGATTTAGGAGGTAAGAGTAGGCCCAGAATGTCGAACCAAAATGGCCGCCAAGTGGCAAGCAGAAAATGGCCGCCCAACCCAAAGGCACAGGTTACAAACCAAGCGGGAGATATGTAATCTGCAGGCTTAAGAACCAGGGTACTTCAAGGGCCAGATGCAGGGGAGTGGTATCAGGAGACAGAGATCTAGTCTCATGCACTCCCAAACGCATCCAGTGGCGCCGTTGTGAGATACAGGAAGCTGGACTGGATGGGCCTTTGGCCTGATCCAGCATGGCTCTTCTTATGTGCATATGTTCGCATGTCCACTGGCCCAATCCACCTTACCCAACTAAGGTGATAATACAAGAAATTCGGACAGCCAGAAGGAACCCCAAAATACGACACCCCTGGCAAGCGCAACCAACTACCCCCACAGGACTAAGCTCGCAAGTTCAGTGTCCCCAAGCGCCCCACCAAGCCAGTAACACCAGCCGGCCAAGAGCCGGGGTTCCCCGACTCAGCCGGCGCTCGGCAATCCTGCAGGCTTGACACAGCCTAAGAAGCCAGGTGCACCACTTCCCTAGGGATAAAGGGAGCCAGGAATGCTCCGACTGCTCGCTTCCGCCCGCCCCCGCACGCTAAACCGCCCATCACCCAAAACACCCCGGAGCGAACACCCCGGAGCGTAGGATATCCGGGAGGCAAAGTGACAGCAGCCCGAACCCAAGCGCAAGCCGCTCCGGGAGGCTGCAAGGCAGCCCATGCAAGACAGCTGCAGACAAGTAGCTGAAAAGGCTCCGCAGCGGCTCCGGCGTCCCCGTCCCCGTAGCGAAGCCCCAGCCGCCCGTCGGAACCACCGACAAGCGGCTGAGCAAAAGGGGGAAGCAGAGAGCTCCCGCTCGCTGCTCCCGGGGCGCCCCAAAACCGCACCGGCTCGAAAGAGCCCGGCCAGCCAACCCACCAGTCTCCCGGAGCCCCCCTCGGAAGAACTCGCCTGTCACCGAGGCTCCGGGAGGCGCGGCACCGCAAACGCCCTCTGTGCCTCAGCTTGAAAATCGCTCCTCCCGACAATCAGCTGATTGTCGGGAGAACGTGGCCAGCGGCGCCGGCTCTGCAGAGGGAGCCCGACGGAGCTTACAGCAACCGCTCCGTCGGACCCTGCCTGAAACCGGCGGTTGCGGAGGCAGGCTGAGGGGAGCGCGCCAAGGACTTATAAAGGGCGCGCTCCCCTGCCATAGGCTACGCTGATAGCGGAGCCAATAGCCGCCTCCGTCAACCGGCCGGCAAAGGTGCCCCTGCTCGGCACGAGGCCGGGCGGAGCAGCCATTGTTTCCACATAATAGTAAGAAAGGAGGATTTTTTTGTTTCTTATCTACAATTTTTGCAATTGTTCACTGTACAACATTTTTCCTTTCAGAAGCAAAGTGCTTTCTCTCACACACTCTCACACTCAAAACAAAATGGCAAACAACCCTTCCAAAGCTTTTAATCCTTAAATGTCAATGTAACAACACAGCCATTGTTATTTTGAACGTATTCTGTTTGCTGTGTTAAAGAACTGTTCATAAACCATTTTACTGAAATAAAATCATTTTCATTCTCATTCAGTCTTCAAGAGCACAATGAAATATCTGGTCATCTTAGAGAATAAGAAGAATTATTTTGTTTCCCTCATCCTTGCGCAAATGGACAAAGCAAGTTATGATTTGTATTCTTAGGCAAAACTCCCACTTAGCCATGCACATTTATATGAAGTAATATTCCTTCCTGCAACAGGAAATGGATATTCTAAATATGCTGAGGAGACTGAATACTCTGGATGATAACTGTTGCTGTTGTTGTTTTATGTGGCTTCAAATCACCTATGTTTTGTGATGACTATATGAATGACTGATCTCCAAAATGTCCTGTCCCGAACAGTACTGTCCTGCAAACTCAACCCTGTGGCTTGCTTAATTCAATCCATCTTGTATTTGGTCTTGCTCTTTTCCTGATGCATTTAATTGTTCATTTTTATTTTATTTCTTTGAATTCTATCCCACTTATCTGGCCATATGGCCACTCTGGGCACCAAACAACAATAAAAAGGAAAAACTTAGAAATAGATAACATCAGTGCCACAATTGAAAGTCAAAATCTAAACACAACACCAAAGATTGTAACAGAATCTTGCAGACATCACAATCATATAACAAAAAACACATATCACAACATTTAGACCATTTAAATAATGTAGTAGAAATAAGATTGCAGGCAAGGTACTTTAAGCTAGACGTTTGCTGTTAGGTTGGAGGTGGTTCAGGAAAGACCTGCCTAAAAAACCAGGTTTATAGTTACCTTTTAATGGAGTCCAGTTTTTAGTGACTTTTAAAGGACTCCAGCCTTCAACTGTTTCCCAGAATTATTGTCATTTCCAGAGAATTGTGTCTTCTTGTGATATACGAAAAGTAGGTCTGCCTCAGTTTCAACATTTCCACCTCCAGAGATAGTTTTGGCTTGATTTGAATCTGTGTCAGTTTTCTCCACTGCCCAGCTTTCAGATCCAAACATATGTCTGAGAATATCATAGTGTAGATAATCTTAGTCATGATCTACAGTGACACATCCTTATACTTAATAATCATTTCTTATTCTTCCATTGCTGACATTATGTGTCTCAGTTTTTCTTGGGTGCATTCTCTATTGGGTTGGTATTGAACCAAGGTATACAAACAATCTCTAATCATGTATCTGGAAGTTGAGTTATGGTAACTGGACTTCTCTTGAGAGACTAAAATGTTTTGCTGCTCATCCAAACAGCTTTGTCAAACTGATGAAGCTGTTTGGGTGAGAAGCAAAACATTTCAATCCCTCAAAAAGAAGTCCAGTTGCCATGACTAGAGATAGACATGAAACACCAAAATGGTGTTTTGTTTCATTTTTCATTTTTAATTGTTTTTTAAAAATATTTTGTTTTTCATTTCATTTTGTTTTTCATTTTTTATTTATTTTTTCAACTCACGCTGACCAGCTGGCCCACAGACTGGGTCAGCACATTTTTTATTTTTTTAATATTCTATTATTTATTCATGTGCTGACCAGCTGGCCCACAGGCCGGGTTGGTGTGTTTTTTATTTTTAATTTTTTAAAAAATTATTCACACACTGACCAGATGGCCCGCAGGCCAGGTCAGAGCGTTTTTATTATATATTATTTATTATTTATTCATGCACCAACCAGCTGGCCCACAGGCTGGTCAGCACAATTTTATTTATTTATTTATTTTATTTTTTTTATCCCTCACCCTTTCGTGGCCAATCAGGTGGGGGAAAGGCTTCAGCAGGGGGAAAATGCCTGCATTTTCCTCCACGTTCGAGGTGGGGGACTGCCAGCTTTTCCCCATAGGAATGCATTGCTTCCATGCATTCCTATGAGAAAACAAAAACGAAGCAAACAAAACAGAAATTTCCATTTCATTTCCTTTTGTTTTTCTTTGATGGGTCTCTTTGATATTTGTTTCATTCCATAACAAAATCAATAACAAATAAAAACGAATAAAATTTTGTTTTGTGCCCATCTCTAGGCATGACTCAGCTTCCAGATAAACTCACTTGGATGACTGAGAATCTTCACAGACATACTCTAATCATGTAGATCTTCTGTAGTCATTTTTGCCTTCTTAACATTTGACTGTAATACCTCTTTGTCACTCTCCTCTTTCATTTTCACTAAAAGTTGTTTTCTGCCATTGCTGCTTTCTGCCAGTACAGTGGTGTCATCTCCATATCCTACAATTTTCACTTCGTCATCCAAATCTAGATTGGCTTTGCATGACATTCTGAATACAGATTCAACAGGTAAGAGAGAAAATGATCATCTGTCTGACACTTTGGTCTATGGAAAGCCATTCTGTCTCTCATTTTCTGTCCCAACAGTAGATTCTTGTCCACAGTATCAGTTATGGAGCAAGACAAATCAAAGTTAATCACACCACACTTTGTGTCTAATTATGCACATTTAAGGTGAATCAGAACTGTATATAAATGGTCCAAATACAAAGAAGCCTTCTGAAATTTGTTGTCAATTGAATTGATGAACTATATTTTGAAGTCTTTTAATACAGCCTATGAAAAAATAAAGACAACATCCAAGTGCACACAGTGGTGGAATTTAATATAGCCTGGGAAATGTTTCAAAATTTAATCCAAAACAGGTATGAAAAGGTGCACCCAAAAGATAAGTCACTTTCCCCCTCATTTAATTAAAGTATTTATGGTGCAGCACAATCATGCAATATTAGATAACTAAAAGCCAAAGCTTTCATCTTCTTAATTCCCTGGAGTACCTGATTTCAATCTGTATTTTGCCTCAGTCTATCTAGAACAGCCTTATTCAAAAGCTGAGAACTAAAGTACTGTATACTTAAGAAGAGTGGGGGAGAGAAGCGCCAGATTGCAGAAGTGAAGTTTGGATTAGGTTTGTGAAGAACTCAAACTAGACTTTCATTTATGACTTAGGTGGGTTAGGTTTATTGAGGCACTCTTTCAAGGGTTCTACCACTGCCATCAGAATTCTAGGCTCCAGAACAGGAAAGGAACACCTGGGTGTGCTTATGTGTGCTGGTGAGGGGTATTTTTCTTTTTGGTGCTATGCATTTTTTTAAAAAACTACCATATATTTTTGACTCAAATACAAAGCTAGACTACATGATATCTTTAGGCTACTAGTAAAATAACAAAAAAAAGTTGCTGATATTTCAAGGGCAACACCCTTTTCCTTGGTGCTGTAACAAAAGTCCAAGCATGGCAAAAGATGGACTTGCCAGGAGTTAGTTCTTAGATGTAAAGTTCTTGGCAAGATGAAAATAAATGCCAGGCAGTCTCTTAGTTGACTCCCGGCAAGTCCATCTTTTGCCATGCTTGAACTTTTGGTACAGCTCAGAGGAAGAGAGTGTTGCCCTTGAAATGTTAGCAACTTTTTGTTATTTTACTAGTCACCGTAAGGTATCACCTGGTTTAGTTTTGTATTTGGTTTTTGTGACGGCTACATGACTCCCCAACTTGTTTTGCTTCAACTGGAAATGCTGAGATACCAAGAAAGAGCCCCCTGCATACATATGAAGGAGGCAGATGGACCATCAATGGGAGCATGGCAAGACTGCAACCACAAGGTAATATCTATGCTTTTTATTTGACCCAATTGGCTACTCCTAGTGGATTTTTCTATTTTATACCCCATGCCGCAAATGGAATGCATGGATCTTTTGCACCAACCCTCCTCCTTCTCTGGCCAAGCAGGGACTATAAGCCTCAAAGTGCCACATGGAGAGGGTGTGTGTATTTGTGTACCTGATATATCTGGAAGTTGAGTCATGGCTACTGGACTTCTTTTTTGAATGATAGAAACATTTCACTGCTCATCCAAACAGCTTCATCAGTCTAAATACAGCTAGTGCGAGTCCTCCGTCTTAAGTCCTCCTCCTAAGATGGAGGACTTGCACTAGCTGTATTCAGATTGATGGAGCTGTTTGGATGAGCAGCGAAATGTGTCTATCTCTCTCAAAAAAAGTCCAGTAGTGATGACTCAACTTACAGATAAACTCACCTGGATGACTGAGAATCTTCACAGACATACCTGATATATGTCACTTTGTTTGAAGGACTGGGATTGTAAACACAACCTGTAACTTCAGAAGCAGCTTTTCAAGATCTTGGCTCTGAGCCTCAACTAAGAGACTACCTGGCATTAATTTTCATCTTGCCAAGAACTTTACACCTAAGAACTAACTTCTGGCAATTCCATCGTTTGCCATGCTTGAACAACTCCCTAACTTGTTATGTTTCTTGAGTGCAGTGAAGAAATGTAATGTGAAGTGCTTTTCTCCTCAGCCAATTTTTGTGCAATTTGAATAAATAATTCTCTCTCTCTCTACCCCCCCACACAAACACACACAGTTTGTGTCAAATCCAGTTTTGACTTACTGCTGGATTTCACCCATGGTGAGTGGAGTCATGCACATGCCATTTGATATTGTGTTAATCCACCTGGGAGGAAATGGCTTAGTGTGGAGAATGGGCAAGCCATTTGTATTACAGGTGGTGTGTGATCTGAAGACCCTGGTGGCTAGTTTTCCCATGGTATGTGTTGGGTAGTCAGTAGTGCTGTCACATCAGCTGTATAGGGCAAATTGTGACCCACAGAGAATCAATAAGCTCACCTCCATGTTAATAGAAAAAGAGGCAAGGCAGTTTTGGTGGACCTTGGATCAGTGGTGTCACATCCTGACATTTGAATAGAGCATTCTGATCTCTATAGAGAGGATGGAGTGGACTTATCCAGTAATGGCCTGGATTTTTTCTTGTGTGACCTCCGAGGGGGCCTGAAGGTTGAAATGTTTGGCCTATGTGGGGGCATGGAGTATACAAAGTATCCTTATGCAGTGGTGGGTAGTGTAGAATTTGTAATGTTTAACAGAGTTCCATTGGATGTTGGTTGTATATACCCCACCTCCCATTGTTGAAAGTCAGGAGAGTTCAACTCTGTGAGTGGGAACAGGAGACATTCATTCATGGACTCATACCAATTATAGTCAGGGGAGTCAGGCAGCCTGGATACTTGGAAGGTGTTGTTAATTGAAAGGGAACTCATATGGATTAGGTCTTGGTTTGAAGAAAGGCCAGCCCCATTAGACCCCCTTTTGAAAAGAGATATTCTCATTTTATGTTAAATAAACTTGGCCCTGTTTTATAGCCCATTCCTGTTTTCTGTCTCATTATTCTGTGCTGGCTAGGCAATGGCTGCGTGAGTCTAGATTAAGCACTTTATACAAAAAATAAATGCACAGGCACTTTAGTTACTCAAATAAAGTGTCATCCCTGAAAATTATCATACAAAGCATGAGGGGACCATGTTTTTAATCATCGCTGCAGGATGCAAAACCATTTACTAAGCAAAAGGTGAATGATTACTGGCTAATGAATTTTGGCGTCTAATTTTATCACCTACTCCACCCTTCTTTTAATATTTCAGATTGTACTCTTTTGACTTTAGAAGGTCAATGGCTGGCCATTTCTTATTTAATTGCAGACTGCCATGAGAATGGATAAGCTCTATAAAATACCACATGCAAAATGCCAACTTCAAATGATTTTGGTTTAGATGTTTAGATATTTGGTTTAGATAAATTGCAGAAGGCCTGTGTCAGCTATTGTGCCTACTACCACACTTGCTGTTATTGGGGTTGGCAAGGTCTTCAGCCATTGGCTCCATTAATTCCAGATCCTCGTTACTGCTTGAATATTAGGGTGGGTGAGTGGGATTCAAAAGTAATGTGGACATCTAACTCTTCAGCTCCTCACAGCTGGTCTTATTTACATTCACTAGTATCTTGCAGCATTCTATCCTCAACGAAGCCCATGTTCCAGTTGTTCTAGCACAGTCTATAGTCTGTGGCTGAGGCCTCATTCTTCACTCTGAGAGAACTAGTCAGCTGATATGGCTTAAGGAGGGCTAGTAGTGCCAGACTGGTGTACATCTCTGAGTCCCCCAAGCTTATTCTAGAGACTCTGTTATAGGCATCCATTGTGTTGCTTCATCTGCCAGCACCTCTTTAGGGTCAGGATGTGGCCAGCAGTCCAAGGATGACCAGGGCATCTCTATGCACCAGGTATTGAAGGGCTGAATATTGGAACTGGTATTCCACATCCTTTTCTTCTTCTCTAGGCCTTCACCACTATGCCATTTGCTCATGCCTGGTATCTGTTTTCAGTCCCCTGTGGACATGTTTACAATAGAATGTAACATGAACCACAGGCTATACATTACTGCATACGAGATGTAACCACACACCCAGTACTGCAGTAGTAGCCAATGCATATTTAGAATGTTTTATGACTGAAATTTGCATTTCATCCAGTAGTTCACTTTTTTCCATGTCTGTGGAAGTGGACTTGTCAACGAAAGCTCAGATAGAAATATAACTGTCTTTAAGATGTGACATGTTTTTGTTTTCTGTTTTGTTTTATTTCTTACGGTTGTATATTGGTACCATGACTCAATTCTTCATTTCAAAAAAGCACTCACTCTTCTGCAAGCCCTGTAATTTTTAAAGCTGTTGTGGATCATTTTCTAGGCTTGCCCAAAAATGATGTCATAATGAAGGGAGCTATGATGGATTCAGGTGCTTTTTGAACAAAAGCCATGTAGAACAAAGATGTCTTGTGAAGATGTCTACATTAGACAATGTTGACTTCTATCTATGTTTTTGTATTTAAATACCAATTCATGGATTTTTATTATTTGTAAATGCCAGTGCAAACAATACAATTTCCAACTGATTCATTTGTCCTTCTTTTTCTGGTTTTGAATGTGCCAACTCAAAACTTTCATACTTCCACCCTAAGATCATAATTTATACTTGTGAATAGTGGTTCTTTCTTCAGTGTTCCTTTGTTCAACTAAATACTGTCATAGATATGCTTTTATTGTACACTGCCGTGTATATGTGCATTCATATAGAAAAATGCTTTTTAATCACAAGTTCCATTGAGAAAACATTTTTAACTTCTTCATAAAAGTAGAACTTTTGTCAATTGTAACAATAGCACAGTCCTTAATTTTTTTTCTGAAATCTTTTTCTCTTACCATTTCCCCACCATGATCATAATTTTGGAGGGGAACAATCAGAACAACCAATAACTCACAGTCCTATTCATAAAGATTCTTCCACACCTCTCAGCATTTTAAACTGTGTTTTCCAACACATGAACAACCTTCAACTGCCAATCAAGCCCAATCACTTAGCATGCACACAGATGCAAACTTAGATTACAGTATTTCTGACATATAAAATAGTACACTTATCAAATGTAAGAAAGAAATTTAGCAACATTTATCCTGTAGGGAAGATTGTGTATTGCACTATTTAGGTCTTGAATGTTAAAGTCAAATGGCTAAATGGATTTCCATGGTTCCCCAGAACTAAACACTGTGTATGCATCTGTGCATCTTTTCCTGTGTTTATGTATCTGGGTACATATGAATGTGATAAAGTTTGCTGTTTTTGTGATATAAATGGGTTTTTCTTGTCGAGACCAATCTTTCTGCAACATAAAATAAAGAACACTAATTCACAGATAAAAGGGGATACA